>CAJNDS010001513.1:616318-787609 GCA_905221605.1 Symbiodinium natans
GGGTTTAGGGTTTGGGGAACCTGCACCCTGACAACTCATACACGTCTGGCCCAAGCTCTGTAAACCCCCGAAAACTTCACAAGATTGACCCTCACCCCAACCCAAAACCCTAAAGACACCCTGAACCCTAAACCCTAAACCCTAAAACCCTAAAACCCTAAACCCCAAGACCCTAAACCCCCAAGACCGATTCTAAAAGGGCGAACTTCACTCAAAACCCTGGGAGGAACCTGGTAGGTCCCAGCTGCTTCAGGGGCCGTCGTCTCCAAGGGCACACGGACCTAGTCTTTTGCAGGGTTTAGGGTTCGGGTTTAGGGTTTAGGGTTTAGGGTTTAGGGTTTAGGGTTTAGGGTTTAGGGTGTAGGGTTTAGGGTTTGGGGTTTGGGGTTTAGGGTTTAGGGTTTAGGGTTTAGGGTTTAGGGTTTAGGGTTTAGGGTTTAGGGTTCAGCATCTCAAGTTCGAGCATTTACTAGGCCAGCAGTGTGTGTAGGCAACGGAAAAAAACCCACCCGCCCAAAGAATCCCATAACATTAAGAAAATAAAAAGTTTTTCTTAATTTCTAGTCCGACGCACCCATGCCGTAACGTCTCACCCCTTCCAAGCACATCGCCCCCCGATAACCAAGACCTGGAATCATGCATTTTCACTGTCACTCGTAACGTCTCACCCCTTCCAAGCACATCACCCCCCGATAAGCAAGACCTGGAATCATGCATTTTCACTCGTAACGCCTCACCCCTTCCAAGCACATCACCCCCCGATAAGCAAGACCTGGAATCATGCTTGGAAGGGGTGAGATGTTACGAGTGAAAGTGCATGATTCCAGGTCTTGCTTATCGGGGGGTGATGTGCTTGGATGATGTGCTTGGAAGGGATGAGACGTTACGAGTGAAAATACATGATTCCAGGTCTTGCTTATCGGGGGGTGATGTGCTTGGAAGGGGTGAGGCGTTACGACGGGCCGATCCTGGGGTCACCCAGGGGGGGGGTGGCGGGGGCCCTAAACCCTACGGTTTAAAAGCCCCTGTCGGTGAAGGCTCGGTTTTCGTCGAAAATCCGGAAAACGAGAGGCCACCCAGAACCGTCGATTTCAGTACTAAAAAATCGCATTTTTAATAGGGACCCTGGCCGATCTGGGGTCACCTTCATTTTGGGGGGGGGGGGGGGGGGGGGGGGGGGGGGGGGTGGGCGTTTTACTGGGCAAGGTCGATTTTGGTCAAAAAATCGACCTTGCCCAGTAAAACGGCGACCTTGCCCAGTAAAACGGCGACCTTCGGTCACAAAATCGACCTTGCCCAGTAAAACGGCGACCTTGCCCAGTAAAACGGCGACCTTCGGTCACAAAATCGACCTTGCCCAGTAAAACGGCGACCTTGCCCAGTAAAACGGCGACCTTGCCCAGTAAAACGGCCGTTTTACTGGGCAAGGTCGCCGTTTTACTGGGCAAGGTCACCGTTTTACTGGGCAAGGTCGATTTTTTGACCAAAATCGACCTTGCCCAGTAAAACGGCGACCTTGCCCAGTAAAACGGCGACATTCGGTCACAAAATCGACCTTGCCCAGTAAAACGGCGACCTTGCCCAGTAAAACGGCCGTTTTACTGGGCAAGGTGGCCGTTTTACTGGGCAAGGTCGATTTTGTGACTGAAGGTCGCCGTTTTACTGGGCAAGGTCGCCGTTTTACTGGGCAAGGTCGATTTTGGTCAAAAAATCGACCTTGCCCAGTAAAACGGCGACCTTGCCCAGTAAAACGGCGACCTTGCCCAGTAAAACGGCGACCTTGCCCAGTAACTCCTTAACATCTAAATTATATATGAAAGAGAGGTTTAGGGTTTAGGGGGTTTTAGGGTTTAGGGTTTAGGGTTTGGGGTTTAGGGTTTAGGGTTTAGGGTTTAGGGTTTAGGGTTTAGGGTTTAGGGTTTAGGGTTTAGGGTTTAGGGTTTAGGGTTTAGGGTTTAGGGTTCAGCATCTCTGGTCCAAGCATTCACTAGTCAAGCAGCTTGTCAAGCGTTGGAAAAAAACCCACCACCCAAGAAACCCATAACATTGAGAAAATACAAAGTCCTAGTAGGATCCAGAAAAATCCAGAAAACGAGAGCCCACCCAGAACCGTCGATTTCAGTACTAAAAAATCGCATTTTTTACTGGGTCCTGGGCCGATCCTGGTGTCCCCCTCATTTGGGGTGTTTTTGGAGGCAAGCTTTCCCTCTCAAGGGGGGTCGGAGTTTGAGGCAAAGGGGGGTCTCCGAAGACTATTTTGTCTTTAAAATTGACAAATACGACCCCCCCTTGACCAAAACTAGGCTGTGAAAAGGTCGCGGGGCGGCCCTTCATCAGAATTGAGGGTTAAAAGCCCTGAAACATCCTGAAAAACAATGAAAAACCTTGAAAAACACTGAAAAACTCTGAAAAACCTTGAAAAACCTTGAAAAAACTCGGGGAAAAGGAAATTCACCATTGAGGCCGAAATTCACCGTTGCCCACTTTGAGGCCAGGAAAGTCACCGTTGCCCACCTTTGTGGCCAGGAAAGTCACCGTTGCCCTCTTTTGAAGCCAGGAAAGTCACCGTTGCCCACTTTTGAGGCCGGAAAATCACCGTTGCCCACTTTTGAGGCCGGAAAGTCACCGTTGCCCACTTTTGAGGCCGGAAAGTCACCGTTGCCCACTTTTGCCGGAAAATCACCGTTGCCCACTTTTGAGGCCGGAAAGTCACCGTTGCCCACTTTTGAGGCCGGAAAATCACCGTTGCCCACTTTTGAGGCCGGAAAATCACCGTTGCCCACTTTTGAGGCCGGAAAATCACCGTTGCCCACTTTTGAGGCCAGGAAAGTCACCGTTGCCCACTTTTGAGGCCGGAAAATCACCGTTGCCCACTTTTGAGGCCGGAAAGTCACCGTTGCCCACTTTTGAGGCCGGAAAGTCACCGTTGCCCACTTTTGAGGCCGGAAAATCACCGTTGCCCACTTTTGAGGCCGGAAAGTCACCATTGCCCACTTTTGAGGCCAGGAAAATCACCGTCGCCCACTTTTGAGGCCAGGAAAGTCACCGTTGCCCACTTTTGAGGCCCTGAAAATCACCGTTGCCCACTTTTGAGGCCAGGAATTTTGAGGCCAGGAAAGTCACCGTTGCCCACTTTTGACGCCAGGAAAGTCACCGTTGCCCACTTTTGAGGCCAGGAAAGTCACCGTTGCCCACTTTTGAGGCCGAAAAAGTCACCGTTGCCCACTTTTGAGGCCGAAAAAGTCACCGTTGCCCACTTTTGAGGCCAAAAAAGTCACCGTTGCCCACTTTTGAGGCCGAAAATCACCGTTGCCCACTTTTGAATTCACATTTAAATATCATTATGATAGAGAGGGTTTAGGGTTTAGGGTTCAGGGTTTAGGGTTTAGGGTTTAGGGTTTAGGGTTTAGGGTTCTTGAGCCAAAAATTGTTCCGGGTTCATTGACCCTTAATCCTTCTACACCAACTCTTTTCTTCAATACAAACTGCAGCTCCGCACTCCCCCTGTCCTAGGATTTCCTAGGACACAACTGGAGGTGCAGACCTTTGGCCAAAAACTGCCATTAAGGCAGCAGCCAGCTGCTTGAAATGCAAACTGTGGTTTTACGTCTTCCAGGACGAATTTATAGCACATTGGCTAAACACCCTTCACCGTAGAGAATCTTTTTTACCACCATGATTCTCTTGTCATTGAAGACTCTTAGCCTTCTTCACCACGAACCGTGGTCTTCGCTACGCGAAAAGCTGTACACTCTCTACTATCAGGGATTTCCATACCCTTAATAGTAACCACCATACTTCCAGCACATTGGCTGTTCCAGCGCACGTGTCTCCAGAAAGAGAAAAAAACCCATTCCCTCATCGATACCATCCAGTCATCCCTTCTTTTCCTTCCGATGGCCAGCGATACTCAGGTGAAGTCGCAGCAAAACATGCTCCAGGTCCGACACTGTAAGAACAGGATCTTGTATGCCCCTCTGAATTGAGGATATCAACCCCTCTCTTTTCGCATCCTCAATAGCTTGGCAGGACTGTCCCAGATCCGCATTCACAGTGGTAGATGACTGTGCCTCCACTTCAGAAGGACGGTTCTTCTCATCCGGACCTTCCACCACGACCACCTCTTCCTTTTTGGGACTTTGACTTTTCTCTTTCTTCTTCATCTTTCCTGAGACGCTTGCCTTGGTGCGCATTCTCGAAGAGGCCTTTTCCCTTCCAGATACCACCGCATTGGACGCTGATCCACCCTTTTCAATGTTAACCGGCATCTTCTTCGGCTTTGGAACCAAAAGAGTGTATGGATGCTCAACTGCAGCAGTTTTTCTCTTCTTTTTGGCCATCTTCACCTCTTCCTCAACGACAACCTCCGTCTCTTTGGCAGGATCATCCTTACTGGACTCCCTTTCTAGGGACCTCTTTTTGTCCTTTTTTGGATCTCTCTCCTCTTCCACATTGGCTCGCTGGAACCATATCCTCAACTCATCGATCCACTCTTCAACCTCCACCAGTGGAATCTCATGAGACTTCACTATCTCGTGAAGTTCTAATGCAGACAACATGCCAGTAGTCCACGAACACCATTCTGTGTCTCTCTGGTCAGTGTCTCCATTGAACTTTATCAGCTTAAACACCGGATCCGCCTCCGCGCGGGCCAAATCAGATTTGCCATCTGACAGAAAAGAAATCGCCTCCATCAGCAATTCCATCATCCGGGTATCGTCGTCGTACCCCATGAAATCCTCTTCATCTTCATCATACCGTTCCGGAGAAAGTTCCTTTTCACCACTCCTCCGCGGACCATCCCTTGGGGGCGTCCTTGGAGACCTTGGCCTCTGTTCATCCAGCGGATCACCATGTTCAAAGACACACCTGTCCCCATGACGGCATTTTCCAGACCGAGCAAACTGGATACACCTTACACCAGTTGCATCATGGGAGAACTTGCAGTCCTCTCCAGCGTAACAGTGTCTTCCAGCCACATAGTATTTGCACCAATACGATGACAGCACCACATCATCATTGGAATGAATAAACTTGCAGTCCTCTCCAAATTTGCAGCGATTGTTCCCTTTGGCGAACCAATAACAGATACCTTGCCTCCTTTTCGACAAGCGTTCTGCTTCCAGACGATCCATGGAACAATTCCGCCCTACATGGACATTGCCATGATCTGAAGGACTACCTTTTTCACCCAAGGTGCTATCAACGTTTGATGCATCAAGAACAGCTGGAAAACCTGGTCTTGGTCCTATCACCTTCATGATTGGTTTCCCACCAGCTCCTGAGCCATTCTGAGATGATCCAAAAACATTGAACACTTTCAAGAAGGCCTTTCTAGTGCCGATCTTCCGCACCTTTTTGATTGGATTTTTCATTGCTCCAACCTTGGATCCAGGCAGATTTGTACGACACAACCTCCTATACCCAGCTCTATATCCCTTTTTCCAAAGAGCCATAAGAATTCTAGAGGCAGTAACATTCTCCACCTCTACCCTCTCGGACTGTACCTCACTTTCCGGAACAAGCCCATTCAACCCATCCACATCTGAAGACCTTTCCATCTTTTTTGACATCACTTCGTCGAGATAATCTTCAGAGATCCAGGGTAAATTCCTCTTAGAGGAAAAATCGTCACCATTGTCCGGTCCTTCACCAGGATACCCCTTCGTGCTGTCGAAGATCCTGCTCGTAGTGCGGTCCTGCGTAGAGAAATCCCAGTTGGGAACAACACGAGAATACACCGACCACAAGAACATTCTGGTGCCAGCCAATCTTGATGAACCACTGGATGTCTCCTCTTCTGGAGAAACTTCTGGCGCTTTGCCATCACTTCCAGCATCACCAATTGTCTCGCTTCCTTCATCTTCAATGGGAATAGGGGATTCATTGATCCCTTGCTCAGATACCGCATCTTGTTGTTCGGGGATCTCCAGCACCATCCCTGAAGGATCCACTTCCTCATCAGCATCGTCGTCCATTCTTCTCCAGAGAACCTCCAATTGATCAGCACACGTCGCCGCCTGAAGGAACTCCATCATTTGATCCCTCCCGTGCTGCCAGAGAAATTCGGAATTCACAACTATCCCTTGGCCTCCTAGTCTAAGGAATGGAGCAACCAGGTTGGCTACCCTTGCCATAAGTTCCACATGAACTTCCATGCCTGGACTGCGACTCCAATCATAGGCTATTGCCTCCATAGCAGTTCCAAACTTTTCAGTATTTCTGAATTCCTTTTCCAGGCCAGGAGAAAGCAGTGCACCCATCACCGAAAGAGGATAATTTCCCACCACCGGCAAGCACGGATCTTCATGGAACGAATGATGCAAATCTCCGTAGTGTCCTTGATCTCTCCTTTCAAAAAGGAGTCTCCCAGTGTTCAACTGGGCATTCAGTTCATCCACTTGAACCATTTCAGCACATATTCTCTGTGCTGCACGCTATTGCCGGCCAGATAGCACGATCTGCCAACCCACGACGCGTAACCCAAACAGTTGTTGCCGACTGAATCAGTGTACCAGGGTCATATGCCATGACCACCAATGCACCATCATCCATTCTCTGATCAGCATCGTCTTCCAGTGCCAGGTTCAAATCCTGTTCGCTTGCACCTTCAGATGACATGCTAATAACCAAATTTCGATCCATTTTATTGGACCCCTTCTGATAGTCCTTGTGCCCCACAGGCAACTTGCCGACAGCAACCTTCGAATAAATCCGATTCAGAAGGCCTTTTGTGAGCAATTGCTGATAGCCCTTCTTCACCGGAAGAACATCCAATATTTTCGTATCATCGCCACGGAGTTCATTGCTCCCACCTTCTCCTTCTTTTTGGTCAGTATCCTCGCCAGGAATTTGTACTGCTCCTTCCAGCGCCGTCTCCTGTCCAGCCACATCTTGCCCAGGTAGAACTTGAGCGCTTTCAGATACATTCACCTGTCCAGCAACACTTTGCCCAGGTAAAACCTCATCTGTGGAGCCCACCGCCAGCGAACCAACTATAACTGAGCCATCCCTTGCTCTTTTTTGAGACTGCTCAGTTGGACGAGAAGGTTGTGGTAGCGAAAAAACTTGAGAAGTCACTTCTTGGCGGGTCTCCCCCCGCGACGCTTTGTCGCGCTTTTCGCCAAGGTGAACCGATTTTTTCTGCCCATCATTGGAGCTTGAAGAACCAGTAAGTGGAGCATTGCCACGCGTCACAGTTCTTTTTGAATCCCTTTCTTGCAAAAAGATTTCCCGCAGGCGTCGAGCGCTGTTGGTTTCTTCCTCGCTCGAATCACCTGAGGAATCAGCATAGGAGACCAGAACCCCTGTCTGATCATCATCGTCCACCAAATCTGCCCACGCTCGGCTGAATGGGTACGACAAACCACCACGAGGCTTTACTGGTTCCAGCGGCTTCGGCTTTTCCACCACTTCCGCCGGCTGCACACGCCGTTGTGAGCGTGAGCGTGGCACCAGTCGCACCTGTTTTTTTATCCAGCAAGGGCCTTCCCCTTCTAACAGGGTTCGATCTTGACCTACCCACCTTTGTTGGCGGATTCACCGGTGGCATTCCAACTCCCACCAATCGCAACTTCTGCACGCACAACGGGGACCTCTGTGCCAGCGTCCAAGCGTCATGGTACTTGCCTGTGTCGAAAATCTCTCGATAAGACCCTCGTGGCATTTCCTTTGTACCAGGACCTTCAGCTTCACGCACTTGAGAAATAGTTCTCACCCCACCTCTTCCAGCGTCACGGCTTCCAGAAGATTGTTGCACACGTACTGCTGCGTTGGTAGAAACAGCCATACCCGGCGACATTGGCCGGTAATGGACACCACCCACCAATTGCAGAATTTTGCAGGCCGTCACCTTGTTAACCCCTTTTTCCATCAAGTCCTCCACAAAGATGTACTCTTGTAGCTCTTGGACAGTGGTCACACCAAGCTTGATCATCACCTCACTTATGTGGGGCGTATACACCCACAAGTGTTGGTTGCGAGCCATCCAATTTTCTATTGGCTCTCCTGGATTCTGAAGACGTACAGTGGTAGTCTCTGCCACCGAATCCTTTTGTACATCTCCATCTGTTCCATCCAGCGTATCAACCTCACCTGTTTTCTTTGACACATTGGTCATTTGCAACGCTTGTGGTGCTGAGGACGATGAAGATTCAGCTCCCCCACTCGCAGGTGGCTGAAAAGTGCTCCTGTCCGAAATCTCCAATCCTCTCTCTCTTTCAAACCGGACCTGATTGGCCACATGTACCAAATGTTTCAAGTGCGCCAGCCGCTCATCTGACATCTCGTCGTGGGAAAATCTGCAGGAATTGAACCGCTTACGGCAATGTCCTCTGAGGTAATAATCGAAACAGCAATGGTGGAACCCCGCGTCCCTTAGTGCCTTCCTGGAAGCATTGTCCCAAGCTTTGCCGGGTTCCCAAGTCCCTTCCAATGCTATGTCATCGTCGTGAAGATACCTGCAGGTAGTCCCATATTTACAACCACCTTGACTGTAGTACAGGCACAGCCGCTTCTTCGTTTCACCCAACGTAGGCTCACCTTTTGATGTCCCTTTGCCATAGTTGTACTGGGCACGGAAGGCTGAATCCTCCCGCTCCTGCTGCACCTCATCCACTGCACCTTCATCAGTTGGAGGGCCACCGATGTCCCCATCCTCGTCACCAGTTTTTTGGTTGTTCCTTGGCTCAGTTGGCTCTCCTTCAGGCCACCCTTCACCATAACGACGATGTTCATAGGAACACCCATCTCCATTGCGACACCTCCCTTGATTGAAGAACTTGCACAGCTTGCTGTATCCAGGTGACACAGTCTTTGGAGTCATGTGAGCCTTTTGGTACTGATCAGGATCCATATAGGCTTCCATTGGCCTGTTTTCCCTCTTACTCATCACTTCGATTGCACCATCAAGCTCCTGCAGAAAACGCTTGGTATCCAACCACAGCTCGTTCCAAAGCTCATCTTTCCCTTGGCTTAGCAACATTGCCACCGCCTCACCCACAACTGGTCCACTGTGTCTCCTTTTCTTTCGTGCCAGTTCGTAGAGTGCGTTGTGGTACAGCTTCCTGGGAAAAGTGGTTGTTTCTTCCAAGCCTGCGCATTCTGTTCCTTCAGGCTTCCACCCATCCCTTTGTAGGACGCCGTATGCACGCCGAGCTTCACCATCCAGGAATGCACGATCTGCGGCACACTCCACCACCACGTCCATTGGACGACTCAACAACATCCCAACGATTTTTCCCAAATAAGCCTTATCAGCTTTTCCATCCTCCAGAAGATCTCTATAGATCTTTTCTCCATAGAGCTGCCTTTCCTTTTGTTCTTCTGAGGATAGATCCTGAACTGCAAACCACTCATTGGATTGCGCTTCTTCCGACTTCCAGTCCCATTGACCGTCGGAACCTTGGTACCATTGACCAGTCTGCCATGAGCCTGTCCACCATGTACCCCAGCCGCTGTCTTTCCATTTGCGCAGCGCCGAAGAGGAGTCCTCCTCATCCTCCTCCTCCAAAACCAGAAAGGTGTCCAAGATCACGGTACCATCATCTTCCACCCTTTTCACTGTTCCATTGACAGTGTCCCCAAATTTGAAAAGAGGTGTATTCTTCCCTTCCGCAGGAATCAATACATTCACATCGCCATGGTCCAAAAAAGCTCCATGCCCATTGATGCAGCGCACTAGACCAATGATCTGATCTCCCTCTTGATAGCAATGCTCCCCAGGTGTATCCACGGCTCCCGCTCTGGGCACTTTCTTCGTTGGTTCTTCAGAAACCGGAATTGTTTCTTCGGCTCCCGGAACATCCCTTGTTTGCACCTTGGAGGCAAGCTGCTTGTCCTGCTCCACGAGTCCCACAAGCTCATCCACCTTGTGCTCCTGGAGGTCAGAACCATCCTCTTTTCCAGCCAATGGCTTTGCCTCATCCGTTACAGCTCGCTCGGTGTCGACTTCCGGCAAGCCTTCAGATGGCAACACTTCTCCCTTCCTGGGAGTGGACCCACCATTGGAGTCCTTTTTCAAACCTTCTGCAGCAGGCAAATTTTCTTCCACTACAGGGCTATTGGATTGGTCATCCGCGGTAGGCATATTTTCTTCCACCGCAGGCTCCTTTGGCTCCATGGTTTCCAAAAGAGAATCACCACTGTCGTTGACCACAGCTGCCACATTGGCTCCGGTGTAGCCTTCGCCATTTCGTTCCTCGCTGCTAACTTCAGGCTGCACCAGTGCGTCCACCTGTGAACCTCCATCATCAGCTGCTACGGAGACCTGCGCCCCATTGTTGCAGTCATCCGCGGAACGTGACACCGTATGCGCCTCAACCCGTGCTTTTTCGGCACTCCAGGTACTATCTGGCACATTGACCCGCGCTTCATTGGCGCTCCAGGCCTTCTCCTTCAAATCAACCGTGTCTCCAGCTGTTCCAGAAGCTTCATTTTCCCTTTGAATGGCAGAATTCCCGGCACCAAACGAAGAGACCTCCTCAGTCGTAATGCACAACTTTTTCCCTTCGTCATCCGAATCTCCAGGACCACTTCCTGAACGACAGGTACCACATCCACCACTCGCTCTTCTGCAGCCGACACAGCTCCAAACTCCGCATTGGGCATTTTTTCTCCCGGATCCACAGATTTCACCGCTGCGTCACCCTCAGAAAGCGCTTTGCTTCTTTTCTGATCCAGGTGTCCTCCAGCCATGTTCTTTTGGATCCCAGAAATTCTGTCCTCCCTCGTGGAACCCGAGGTCTCAGCAGCGTTACTACCCCTAAGACCGCTATCCCCGACAGTAGAGGAAAAATCCTTTTCTATCAAACTATCTACACTACCCTGCAAGGCCCTGATGGACTCAGATGACGGAGTCGACGTTGTAGAACCCAGTTCCGGCAGTGGGACAGAAACCTTGTTCTTCCCTTTTTCCTTAACCGAAACAGTAGCCCGTCCATCTGCCATCGCCTCTCCAGCAGTGTTTCTGGGCATTCCCATTGAGCCCTCTGAGTAGCAATGTTGTAGTAGCACGGTCGACCGTCTTGAAAATACATCTCCCATTCAGAATCGACCATAGGAGCTTCGCTTCCCTTCAGGAAGGAATCTGCTTCGAGCCGCAATTGCTCCAGTTGAGCGTTCTCTTGCTCACGCTCCTCCTGAATAACGGCCTCCAGCTCCAAAATCTCCTCTGGATGCATCTCCCTCACTTCCTGTGGCTCCTGTACCTTTTTCCCAGCTGAACCACTTGAAGAACGAAGGTCACCACCGTCCATACTGCCTGGCCCATCAGAAATCTTGTTCTTTACCTTCTCCAATAGAGCCACCTCACCACTCAGTTCAGTCTGCGTTTCTTGACTGACCATTCTCCTACTTGAAGACGAAGACGACGCCGTAGTAAAGCCGTGCTTCAGCATCACGCGCAACACCGTCGCTTCCAGCTCTACATCCATACCACCAGTTTCATCCCAGTTCCTTTTTTCACCAGGCTTTGGCGATACAGAAACAGCACGTCCTTCAGCTTCAGCATTGCTAACCATATCCACATTGGGATTCATACCCACATTGGGGCCTTCTGCAACCAAGGCTTCTTCCAGATGTTCTTCAGCGCCAGGCATTACCTCTTCCAGCACCGCCCTTTCACCCAGAGACTCAGCTGCACCATTTCCAGCTCCACCATTCTGACCACCATCCGAAGAAGGCTGGAGCCATCGCTTGGGAGAAGGCATTGCTTCTTGATCCCAAAAACCTTGAGAGAACACCCAACCGCAGGGGGCCTAATTTGGGCTCATAACCTACGGGGGGCAAATGAAGGAGGACAGGGAACAAAACAGTCAACCCCAACAGAAGCCCTTGATCCCCTGGATCGACAAACAACAAACCAACCCAAAACACCAAGCACCCTTTGTTCTCTAGGCGCATGGCCCGATCTTGAGCCAAAAATTGTTCCGGGTTCATTGACCCTTAATCCTTCTACACCAACTCTTTTCTTCAATACAAACTGCAGCTCCGCATAGGGTTTAGGGTTTAGGGTTTAGGGTTTAGGGTGGGCGCGCGCTCGGGTGTGAAACACCCCGGGCCGCGCGCTCGCGTTGGCCGGCCACCCAAACTACACTCTATTAGGGTTTAGGGTTTATGGAATTTATTTTCTTGTGCCCTGATGCTTGCTTTGATGTGTTTAAAGTTGTGCTGTTACGGTTTAAGCTGGGGTTGGGGGTAGCTTCGGCCCTTTTCGGGCCTTCGGCGTGTCAGGGCCCGTAGAGGCCCTTATTTATTTGAAGGTCAGGGAAACCCTTTGTGCCTGCTCCTGGATTCCCCTTCTTTAAGGGCCTCAAGCCTTTTGGTGGCTCTTGGGGCCTTTTGGGATTTAAGCTGGGGTTGGGGGTAGCCTCGGCCCTTTTCGGGCCTTCGGCACGTTAGGGCCCGTAGAGGCCCTTTATTTGCTTGAAGGCCTTCGCAGGGTTTTGCGGTGTTAGGGTTTAAGCTGGGGTTCGGGGTAGCCTCGGCCCTTTTCGGGCCTTCGGCACGTCAGGGCCCCTAGAGGCCCTTGCTGATTTGGGGGAAGGCTTTCCTGGTCCTTTTCGGGTGAAATGGAGGGGTGCCCAAAACCATCGATTTCAGTACTAAAAAACAACATTTTCATTGCGGGCAGGGGTGCCTAAAACCATTGTTTTCAATATTCAAAAATCGCATTTTTCATTGCGGGCACGGACAAATCTTGTGGTCCCCCTTCTTTTAGGGGGCCTTTTGAAGCTTTTGAAGCCTTTTGGTGGCTCTTGGCGCCTCTTGGGGGCTTCCTGGGCTTTCCTGGCGCTTCTGGTGTAAAATGGAGGGGTGCGCAAAACCACCATGTTTCAGGGTACGGCCCGGGGGCCCTTTGGCGCGGACCCTCTTTTTGGTCGGAGGGGCCCTCTTGGCAAGGGGCCGATGGCCTTGGTTAGGGGGGGTCTTGGCCCAGAGGCCCCTTGGTTCAGCGCCTTGCAGCCTTGGCCCAGGGCCCCTTGGCCCGGGGGCTCTTGTTGGCCCGGGTGCCCTTGCCGGGGTGGTTGCGGGGGCCCCTTGGTTCAGCCGCAAAAAAACCCAAAATCACGAAATTCAGCAACCAGCCTACCTGGACCCCTCGCCAGCCTCCTCATCCAGGAATCCAGCCATCAGGGGCCAGAGGGCCCCCGGGAGGGGGGGCCCGGCAAACCCTGAACCCAAAACCCTGAACCACCTCCAGAGAAAAAAAATTACGATTTGGGGTTATACTTTAGCTACGCTAAAGGTGGTCTGGGTGCCGGGCATCCCTTAGCCGAGTACTGACGTTGTCGTAAAAAAGGCCGATGTCCGTTGGCCTGTCCAGGACAGACGGTGAGGCTTAACCCTCACCTTTTCCGTTTCTCTTTTCGCTTGGGCGCTCGGGCTGTACTCGGCCGAGCGTTCGGGGTCTGTCGCTCGACGGAAGCGACCCCTCACTTAGTTTAGGGTTTAGGGTTTAGGGTTTAGGGTTTAGGGTTGAGGGTTGAGGGTTTAGGGTTTAGGGTTTCTTAGATGGTTTTAGGCTTCACCACACCCCAGTACACTGAACACAAAAGCCTCGGCTCAATACAACGACTAGGTTCTCAGCCCCCTAAGTCCTCTAAGTGGGATATACAAGGCGACTTATATTGGGGGCTAGAAGCACCCATGAAACTCTGTAGGGGTTCCTCGAGTTTTGGGAAGTTGAGGTTCCGGGTGTGTAGGCTTCTGTGGGACTGCAGCGAGGACAGCATCACTAAACCCGGAACCTCCCGGCTTCCAGCCCAAGGGTTTAGGGTTAATGGCTTGGGGTTTAGAATTTAGGGTTTAAGGGTTAGGGTTTAGGGTTTAGGGTACGGGGGCAACCGAAAGGGGAAAGGAATCAACCCTAACAGTCGCCAGAGGTTTCACCCTGAGCCAACCAGCAAACACCAAAGACACGAAACTTCTTTTTGCTACCGGGCGCATGGCCCAGTCTTGAGCCATTAATACCACCGGGCACATTGACCCTTTTTCTTTAAACCTCAACACAATTCCTGAATACAAACTGCAGCTCCGCACTCCCCCTGTCCTAGGATTTCCTAGGACACAAAATTGGAGGTGCAGATTCTCGGCCAAAAACTGCCATTATCGGCAGCAGCCAGCTGCTTGAAATGCATATAGTGGTTGAACGTCTTCCAGGACGGATTTTTATCAACGCATTGGCTGAACTCCTTATACCATGAGGATCTTTTCACCTCTATAATCCACTCGTCTTTGAAGACCTTTTCAGCCTTCTTCACCACGAACCGCGGTCTTCGCTACCCTAAGTGCTGTACACTCTCTACTATCAGGGATTTCCCTACCCTTAATAGTAACCACCATACTTTCAGCACATTGGCTTTTCCAGCGCACTTGTCTTCAGAAAGAGAAAAAACCATTCCACCATTGACACCATCCAGTCATCCTTTCTTCTTCCTCCGATTGGCGTCGATGCTTAGATGGAGTCGCAGCAAAACATGTTCCAGGTCCGACACTGTAAGAACAGGATCTTGCACACACCTTTGAATTGAGGATACCAACCCCTCTCTCTTCGCGTCCTCAATTGCTTGGCAGGATTGTCCCAGTTCTGCATCCACAGTAGTAGATGGCTGCGCATCCACTTCAGAAGGACGATCCTTTTCTTCAGGACCCTTCACCTTTGCCACCTCTTCCTTTTTTGGACTCTGGCTCTTCTCCTTCTTCCGCGTCTTTCCCAAAACGCTTGTCTTTGTGCGCGCTCGTGAAGAGGCCTTTTCCTCTCCAGAAACCACCGCTTTTGTTGACGATCCACCCTTTTCAGCATTCACCGGCATCTTCTTCGGCTTTGGAACCAGAAGAGTGTATGGATCCTCACTTGCAGCAGTCTTCCGCTTCTTCTTGGCTTTTTTCGCCTCTTCCTCCACGGTAACCTCCGTCTCCAAGGTTTCAAATACCTCCTTTTTGGCAGGAGTGTCCTTCTGGGACTCCCCTTCTAGGGACCTCTTTTTGCCCCTTTTTGGATCGCTCTCTTCTTCCAGGTTAGCTCGTTGGAACCATATCCTCAAGTCATCGATCCACTCTTCAACCTCCACCAGTGGAATCTCATACGACTTCACTATTTCGTGAAGTTCCAATGAAGACAGCATGCCAGAGGTCCATGAACACCATTCTGCGTCCATTTGTTCAGCATCTCCATTGAACTTCAAAAGTTTAAACACCGGATCCGCTTCTGCGCGGGCCAAATCTGACTTACCATCAGACATGTAAGAAATTGCCTCCATCAGCAATTCTATCATCCTGGTGTCGTCGTCGTACCCCATCAAATCCTCATCATCTTCATCATACCGTTCAGGAGAAATTTCCTTTCCTCCACCTCTTGTACCAGTACTCCTCCGCGGACCATCCCTTGGGGGCGTCCTAGGTGACCTTGGCCTCGGTCCATCCAGCGGATCACCATGTACGAAGACGCACCTGTCCCCATGACGGCATTTCCCAGACTGAGCAAACTGAATACACCTTACACCAGTTGCGTCGTGCGAGAACTTGCAGTCCTCTGCAGCGTAGCAGTGTCTCCCAGCCACATAATATTTGCACCAATACGATTGTAGCACCACATCATCCTTTGAATGGATGAATTTGCAATTCTCACCAAATTTGCAGCTATCTTTTCCCCTGCTGAACCAATAGCAGATGCCTTTCTTCCTCTTCTCCAGACGCTCCGCTTCGTAACGGTCCATAGGGCGATTCTGCTCTACACGAACATTGTCATGTACCTGAGAACTGCTCCCTTCACCCAAAGTGCTATCAATGTTTGATGCATCAAGAACAGCTGGAAAACCTGGCCTTGGTCCTATCACCTTCATGATTGATTTCCCACCAGCTCCTGAGCCATTCTGAGAGGATCCACAAATATTGAGCATTTTCAAGAAGGCTTTTCTAGTGCCGATCTTCCGAACCTTTTTGATTGGATGATCTGCTGCTCCAACCTTGAGTCCAGATACATTCGAACGACACAACCTCCTAAACCCGGCTCTTTACCCCTTTTTCCAAAGAGCCATAAGAATTCTAGAGGCAGTTACATTCTCCACCTCTACCTTTTCCAACTGTCCCTCACTTTCCGGAACAAACCCATCCAACACATTCATCTCTGAAGACGTTTCCATCTTTTTTGACATCACTCCATCGAGATAATCTTCCGAGATCCAGGGTAAGTTCCTCTTAGAGGAAATCAAGTCATCACCACCATTCGGTCCTTCACCAGGATACCCTTTCGTACTGTCAAAGATTCTCCCAGTTGTGCGGTCTTGCTTCGAAAAGTCCCAATTGGAGGCCACTCGAGAATACACCTCCCACAAGAGCATCCTTGCGCCAGAAAATCTTGACGAACCACTGGTTGTTTCTTCTTCTGGGGCAATGTCTGGCGCTTTGCCATCAGCTCCAGTATCACCAGTCAGTTCACTTCCAGCATCCTCTATAGGAAGAAGGATTTCATTGATCCCTTGTCCAAGAACCGCCTCTTGCTGTCCAGAGATCTCCAGCACCATCCCTGAAGAATCCACTTCGACATCAGCATCGTCCATCCTCTTCCACAACTCCTCCAGCTCATCTGCACACGTAGCCGCTTGAAGGAACTCCATAAGCTGATCCTTTCCGCGCTGCCAGTGAAATTCCGAGTTCACCACAGTCCCTTGGCCTCCCGTAACCAGGAACGGATGGACAAGTTTTGCTACCCTGGCCATAAGTTCAACATGTTCTTCCATGCCTGGAATCCGGCTCCAATCGTAAGCTATTGCCTCCATCGCCGATCCAAACTTTTCTGTGTTTCTGAACTCATTCTCGATGCCAGGAGATAGCAACACTCCCATCACTGACAGTGAATAATTACCCACTGCGGGCAAACACGGATTGTCATGGAATGGATGATGCAGATCACCATAATGTCCCTGCTCCCTCCTTTGATTCAGGAGCCTCCCAGTCTCCAACTGGCCATTCAGTTCATCCACCTGAATCATCTCAGCACATATTTTTCGCGCTGATGCCGCAATTGCGGTCCATATGGCACGATCTGCCACACCACGACGCACAACCCACTCGGTCATTGGTGACTGTATCAACGTTCGTGGGTCACACACCTGCAATACTGCACCATCTCCCATCGAAGAGCCAGCATTGTCCATCATCTCCAGACTCAACTCTTGTTCACTCGCGCCATCCGAAGAAACACTTATAACCAAATGTCGATCCATCTTATTGGATCCTTTCGGACAGTCCTTCTGTCCAACGGGTATCCTACCCTCGGCAGCTTTCCAATAGATCCGCATCAGCAGACCTTTGGTCAATAGTTGCTCATGGCTTTTTTGCACCATATAGACAGCAGATTTTTCCATGCCATCCTCGCGGAGTCCGTTGCTCCCACCTTCACCATCCTGTTGCCCAGTCTCTTCGCCAGAAATTTGTCCTGCTCCTTCTAGCACCGTCTCCTGTCCAGCCACACCTTGCCCAGGTAGAACTTGAGCGCTTTCAGATACATTCACCTGTCCAGCAACGCCTTGCCCAGGTAAAACCTCATCTGTGGAGCCCACCACCAGCGAACCATCACCAACAGAACCATCCACGGTCCCATTTGAGACTGCAACATTTTGGTTTGAAGATGTTGACACCGAAAAATCTTGGCGGGTCTCCCCCCGCGACGCTTTGTCGCGTTCTTCGCCAAGATCAGTTGATTTTTGATGCTCTTCATTGGAGCTTGGAGAACCAGTAGGTGGAACATTGCCACATGTCTCAGTTCTCTGTAATTCCCTTTCACGTAGAAAGGTTTCCCACAGGTGTCGTGCGGTACTAGTCTCTTCCTCGCTTGAATCACCTGAGGACTCGGCATAAGAGACCAAAGCCCCTGCCTGATCGTCATCATCCAACAGCCTGCAAAATTCTGAAACTGGTGGGTGGTGTTCGATACCGCTCAGGGGCGCCGGAAAAGGCCGTTCCTTCCAATGCATCTGTACGTTTGCAACAATCTTCTGGAAGCAATGAAGCTGGAAGAGATGCGGTGAGAACCCTCTCTCAAGTGCGTGAAGCTCAAGGTTCCGGTACAAAAGCGATGCCGCGAGGGTCCTATCGAGAGCTTTTTGACAAGGGCAAGTACCGTGACGCTTGGACGCTTGCGCAGAGGTCTCCGCTGTGCGTACAGAAGCTTCAATTGGTGGGGGTTGGAATGCCGCCGGTGAACCCACCAAAAAAGGTTTACAGGTCAAGGTCAAACCCTGTAAAGAGAGGGCGACCGTTGCTGGATCGACGACAAGTCCGACAGGTACCACGTTCTTATTCGAATCGGCGTGTGCGGCCTGCAGAGGTGGTGGAAAAGCCGAAGCCGTTGCAGCCTCCTCGTGGTGGTTTGTCGTATCGGTTTAGCAGAGCATGGGCAGATGTGGAACCTTGTTGATCCCTCTGTCGACCAAATCTTCCACAAAGATGTACTCCTTCAGGTCCGACACGTTGGTCACACCAAGTGTAATCATTACCTCACTTACATGAGGGGTATACACCCAAAGGTGTTTGTTGCGAGCCATCCAATTTTCTATTGGTTCCTCTGGATTTTGAAGCAACACATCAGTGGACTCTGCCACCGAATTCTTTTGTACATCATCTTCTGCTCCATCCAGCGTATCCACCTCACCTTCTTTTGGTGACACATTGGTCATTTGCAACGCTTGTGGCGCTGAGGAAGATGAAGATTCGGCTCCCCCACTTGCAGGTGGCTGAAAAGTACTCCTGTCCGAAATCTCCAATCCTCTCTCTTTTTGAAACCGGACCTGATTGGCCACGTTTGCCAAATATTTCAGCTGGGTCAGTCGCTCATCCGTCATCTCGTCGTGGGAAAATCTGCAAGTATTAAACCGCTTACGGCACTGTCCTCTGAGGCAATAATCGAAACAGCAATGGTGGAACCCTGCGTCCCGTAGTGCCTTCCTGGAAGCATTGTCCCAAGCCTTGCCGGGCTCCCAAGTCCCTTCCAATACTGCTTCATCGTCGTGAAGATACCTGCACGAACTCCCAAACCTGCAACCACCTTGATTGTAATACAGACACAGCTGCTTTTTTGGCTCACCCAACGTAGGCTCACCTTTTGATGTCCCTTTGCCATAGTTGTACTGGGCACGGAAGGCCAAATCCTCCCGCTCCTGCTGCGCCTCATCCACTGCACCTTCGTCAGTTGGCGGGCCACCAATGTCCCCATCCTCATCACCCACATTTTGGCTAGGTTCAGATTCAGTTGGACCTCTTTTTGGCCACCCATCACCATGACGACGATGCTCATACGGGCACTCGCTTCCATTGCGACACCTCCCCTGATTGAAGAATCTGCACAGCTTGCTGTACCCTAGGGACACAGTTCTTGGCATCAAGTGAACCTTTTTGTATTTGTCAGGGTCCAAATAGGTCTCCATGGGCCTTTGTTCCTTTTCCCTCATAGTCTCAACCACACCATCAAGCTCTTGCAGAAACTTCTTGGTGTCCAACCACAGCTCGCTCCAGAGTTCATCTGCACCTTGGTCTAACAATATCACCACTGCTTCTCCTACAACTGGTTCACTGTACCTGGTCTTCCGTCGTGCCAAGTCGTAGAGCGCGTTGTGGTACTGTTTCCTGGGATACTTTGTCACTTTTCCCAAACCTGCATCATCCGCACCACTGGGCGTCCACTTTTCATCGCACAGGATATTGTAGGCTACTCGAGCTTCTTCTTCCGCCAACGCAGGATCTGCCACAAACTCTCTAACCTCGTCCATCCGACGACTCAGCAGCATCCCGGTGATCTTGCTCAAGTAATCCTTTTCAGTTTTCCCACTCTCCAGGAGTGCTCTATAAATTTTCTCTCCACAGAGCTGCTTCTGCACGGCTTCCTCTTGTTCCTCAGAGGATAATCCTGGATCGGCAAACCACTCGTAGGACTGCCATTCTTCCGACTTCCAGTCCCATTGACCGTCGGAACCTTGGTACCATTGACCAGCATACCATGAATCTGTCCACCACGTACCCCAGCCGCTGTCTTTCCATTTGCGCAGCGTCGAAGAGGAGTCCTCCTCGTCCTCTTCCAAAACCAGGAAGGTGTCCAAGATCACGGTACCATCATCTTCCACCCTTTTCACTGTTCCATTGACAGTGTCACCAATTTTGAAAAGAGGTGTATCTTTCCCTTCTGCAGGAATCAGTACATTCATATCACCATGGTCCAAAAAAGCTCCATGTACATTGATGCAGCGCACTAGACCATCGATCCGATCTCCCGCTTGATAGCAATGCTTCCCAGGTGTATCCAAGGCTCCCTCTTTGGGCACGTTCTTCGTTGGTTCTTCAGAAACCGGAATTGTTTCTTCGGCTCCCGGAACGTCCCTTGTTTCCGCCTTGGGGGCAAGCTGCTTGTCCTGCTCCACGAGTCCCACAAGCTCATCCGCCTTGTGCTCTCGGAATTCAGGACCATCTCCTTTCTCAACCAATGATTCTGCCTCGTCGGTTGAAATCTGAACGGTGTCGACTTCCGTCAGGCTTTCGACTGGCACTTTTTCTCCCGTTTTGGAGGAGGACCCACCATTTGAGTCCTTTGTTGAATCATCTGCAGCAGGCAAATCTTCTTCCACTGCAGGGTCGTTTAACTGGTCATCCGCGGCAGGCACACTTTCTTCCACCGCAGGCTCCTTTGGTTCCATGGTTACCAAAAGAGAATCATCACCATCATTGACCACAGCTGCCGCATTGGCTCCGGTGTAGCCTTCGTCATTCTGTTCCTCGCCACCAACTTCAAGCTGCACTAGTGCGTCCACCTGTGAGCCTCCATCATCGGCTACTACGGAGACCTGCGCCCCATTGTTGCAGTCATCCGCGGAACATAAAACCACATGCGCCTCAACCTGTGCCTCCTTTGCACTCCAGGTACTATCTGGCACATTGGCCCGCGCTTCATTGGCGCTCCAGGCCTCATCCTTCAGATCAACCGTGTCTCCAGCTCTTCCAGAAGCTTCATTTTCCCCTTGAATGGCAGAATCCATGGCACCAAACGAAGAGACCTCCTCAGTCGTAACGCATGACTTCTTCCCTCCGTCTTCCAGATCTTCAGGACCACCCTCCTGAATGCCAGATACCTCATCCACCACCCGCTCTTCTGTAGCCGACACAGCATCCACCTCCGCATTGGGAACTTTTTCCACCGGATCCACAGATTTCACCGCTGCGACACCCTCAGAAAGTGCTTCCATTCCTTCCCGATCCAGATGTTCTCCAGCCATGTCTGTTCGGAATCCAGAAATTCCTTCCTCGTCAGGAGAACCCGAGGTCTGGGCGTCACCACCATCCCTAAGACCGCTATCCCCAATGGTAGAGGAAAAATCTTTTTCACCTAAACTATTTACACTACCCTGGAATGCCCTCGTAGACTCAGGTGTCGGTGTAGTCGATGAAGGACCCAGTGCAGTCTCCACTTCCAGCCCATTGCCCGAAGGAAACCCAACCACTTTGTCGCTTTTCACCTTTTCACCTACATCCGGCAGCGTCCACTTGCTTTCCTGCGTATCCAGGCAGTAGTAATACTGTCTCCCATCTTCGTGGATATGCCACTCCCAAGTTGTCCCATCACACGCTCGAACCAGATGCTCGTCTTTCTGAAAACCGTCCGCTCCAGAGACTTGGCGCATCTCATCCGCTTCTTCCGACAACTGGCGCAACCTTTCAACCTCCATCTCTAGGATCTCCTCCTCCCCCATGGCGTATTCAGCAGTAGGTGCAGCTTCAAAACTGTCCACACCCTTCATCTCCTGTTCACAACCGCTTTCACCGCACATGGAACTCGCCGAGGGATCCTCTTTAATCTTGTTCAGAGGTCTCCTGGAAGCTTGCAGCATCTCTCCACTCAGATTGGTCTGAGACCCTTGATCCACCATTCGGCCCGAAGTTGAAGTCGACGGCTGATACCCATGCTTGTGCAACACGCGTAAAACGGTCACCTCCAGTTCACGGTCTATACCGCCAGTCGCGTCCCAGTTCCTCTTTTCCCCAGGTTTTGGCGATACAACAACAGCTCGTCCTTCAGCTTCAGCATTGCTAACCATATCCACATTGGGATTCATACCCTCATTGGGGCCTTCTGCAACCGCGGTTTCCTCCAGATGTTCTTCAGCACCAGGCATTACCTCTTCCAGCGCCACCCTTTCACCCAGAGACTCAGTTGCACCACTTCCAGCTCCACCATCTTTTCCACCATCCGAGGAAGGTTGGAGCCATCGCTTGGGGGAAGGCATTGCTTCTTGATCCCAAAAACCTCAAGAAAACCCTTAACCGCAGGGAACCTAATTTGGGCTCATAACCTACGGGGGCAACCGAAAGGGGAAAGGAATCAACCCTAACAGTCGCCAGAGGTTTCACCCTGAACCAACCAGCAAACACCAAAGACACGAAACTTCTTTTTGCTACCGGGCGCATGGCCCAGTCTTGAGCCATTAATACCACCGGGCACATTGACCCTTTTTCTTTAAACCTCAACACAATTCCTGAATACAAACTGCAGCTCCGCATAGGGTTTAGGGTTTAGGGTTTAGGGTTTAGGGTTCAGGGTTTAGGGTTTAGGGTTTAAGGTTTAGGGTTTAGGGTTTAGGGTTTAGGGTTTAGGGTTTAGGGTTTAGGGTTTAGGGTTTAGGGTTTAGGGTTTAGGGTTAGCGTTTAGGGTTTAGCTTTAGGGATTAGAGTGGCCAAGCCCCCACGCTGTGCCCAAACGCTTAGCGAAGTCTCACACCGAAATCCCTAAACTGAACCAACAAACCTTAGCCCGAAATGAGCTGCCCACCAGAACATGCACGTGTTTGAACTTTGCTTCCATAACTACCCTCAGTGGGATAGCAGGTAATGAGGTTCCATAGAAACTCTAAGGCTACGAAACCCTCAACCCTACTTGAAGGTTCATGGTACTTCCTAACCAATTATAACTGTACTTATAACCCTACTTATAATACCCCTAAAGGGCCTCATAGGGGTTATCCCAATTATAAGTAGGGTTATAAGCCCAGTTATAATTGGTTAGTAAGTACCATGAACCTTCAAGTAAGCCCCAAACCCTCAACCCTTAAATCTAAACCTGAAGCGCCAGGCTGGACTGGCAGCGCAGACGGGTCCCTGGGAGCTGTTTGCGCGCCTGGCTGACCTGGCATCTTTTCCGAGCTTCGGTGCTTGCTCAGAGACTCTACTATTCGGATTAAGGGTTTAGGGTTTAGCGTTTAGGGTTCCGGGTTCAGGGTTCAGGGTTTAGGGTTTAGGGTTTAGGGTTTAAGGTTTAGGGTTGAGGGTTTAGGGTTTGGGGTTTAGGGTTTAATATTCCTTAAGTTGAAAAAGTGGTCCTGATATGATTTAAGGAAGACGTCCTTTATGAAGCCTCGCTGGCCCAGAAAATGCATCGTTGTTGTCCTACTGAATACGTCCATGTTGCCAGCGCGTGCGAATGGCCAAAGTACCCACGCCAGCGCGATGATTACATGCGATGATTTCATGCGGTGATTATGTCCATGTTGCCAGTGCTGCAAAATGCCGGAGCATCCACGCCCGCACGATGAATACGCCAATGCTACCAGTGCGTGCGCATGTCCACAGCATCCCTGCCCACACGATGAATACGTCCACGTTGCCATGAAGCAGCACATACATCAAGCCCAATGGCACCCATGGATCAGGACATCCGACAGACGGAAAGCAGCCAGCTCGGTCACGAGATGGCACTTGGAATCCACACAGCTGGCCCCA
Source organism: Symbiodinium natans (assembly GCA_905221605.1). NCBI lineage: Eukaryota > Dinophyceae > Suessiales > Symbiodiniaceae > Symbiodinium > Symbiodinium natans. The sequence continues at coordinate 640,076 of CAJNDS010001513.1, forward strand.
GAACCTGGCCGCACAATCGCGACCCGATTTTACGACCACAGGGTTGGTCAAGAGACACACATTTGCTGCACCTGCCGCAGTTCCGTGCATTCCCTAACCTCACACAGTGGAGAAGAGGGTTTAAGCTATTTTGGTACTGGGCATCAGGTTCTGGGCCCAGAGGAGAATCCGTAGCGAGGGTTTAGGGTCTAGGGTTATGGGAGCTCATGTAGGAGGAGCAAACGCATCTGGCTCGCGTCGAGCCAGAAGACTTCAACGTCCCTGAAATTGAGGCAGATGTGTTTTGCCACGCTTGGCCAGCATGAACTCCAAGCGGAGGGGGCGAAGACGTTTCGGAGCCCGCTGCGATGCTGGGAGGGCGCCTCGGCAAGGCCCTCTCCTTAGCGGGTGGCTCGTCACTCACTCACCCACATCAGGATCGCGATTACAATCTAAGGAGAGACATGGGGGGGGGTTCCGAAACTAGGGGTACCTTGTTGAGGTCCTTACTATAAGGGGCTAATGGGTCCCCTGCGTTCGTAAACTCTCACATTGGGTTTAGGGTTTAGGGTTAAGGGTTTACGGTTTAAGGTTTAAGGTTTAGGGTTTAGGGTTCAGGGTTGAGGGTTTAGGGTTTAGGGTTTAGGGTTTTTTTTACGGCTGCCAAGCGCAAGTCAGAGCTTTGGAGTGTCTCTTAAACAAATTGGGATAGCGCGTAGGCGCAGACGCAAGGTACTCCAGAAATCTTGGTTGAGTTTGAAGGATTTGCTTCAAGCCCAGAAAGTCTCTTCTATGATCGGGTGTAGCCGTAATCTCTAAATACTGTCTCAGAATCGGTAGAGCATATTCTACGTTTAGTTCTAGCCAAAACCTTTGGGGGTGTCCTCTACGAATGGATTTGGTGTATTTTATCCTGTCCTTGTATCCCGGTGAAAAAACTACGTGGTGTGCCGGGTCTGATGGCGGTTTAGCAATGGACTCGGCTAATTGTACTAGTTGGTCTCCGGTGAGTATCTGCGATGGGAGTTTGGGCCTACCGGCTCGTTTCCATACGGTTTTATTGGGAATTCGGGAGTAGTAGGAGGATTTAATGCCTATGGCTCTTCGCAGGTGTTTGTACTACCAACCATCGATAGATTTCAAACGCTTAATTTCCAGGGTAAGCGGGGCGAGGCCATAAAGGAGCGAAGGCAATACTGTGGCTCGGAAAACGGAGGTCTTTTCCTTGGGGGAAAGGTTACTACGCCAAAGTGGCTGGAGTTTGATATAGGCCTGGTGCACTGTTACCATTCGGGCCTCTATTGCGGTTTTTGCGGGTGAAGTCCAGGAGATCATGGATCCTAGATATTTAGCCTCTGTTTTAACGGGGACCGACGTGCCATCAGTGAAAGTGACCACGCCCGGGCTATCAAGCGGATTAGCCAGGATTTCAGTTTTTTCCTTGTTCAGCTGCAATCCATACAGGGATGCTTCGACCTCTATGTGTTTTAAGAATTCCTGGATTTGCGGTTTACTCACTGCCAATAATAATGCGTCGTCCGCATATTCTAAATCGTAGACGGGTTTACCTATGGACCATGTATTTGTTGGGACTCCTGCCTTGCGAAGTCTGTCATCTACATCCGAAAAGAGAACAGTCACTACCATTATGAAGAGGTATGGGCTGAGTGGACAGCCCTGTCTTATACCTGTGTGCGGTTTACCCCAGGCTTTCTCGCCGAATTTCCCCTGCGTGTAGAAAACTTGTTCAGTGTAAAGATCCTGGATTACGTCTATGTAGTGGCGGTGTACTCCCAGTCTCTCAAGAGAGACCAGTAATGATCTGTGGTCTACCTTGTCAAACGCCATACGCCAGTCTAAAAAGAGCAACTGCAAACAACATGAGCTTGCACGAGAGTTCGAGTCCTAGCTCCTTCAAGTGGGTCGCGGACACGTGCCTGAAGTTCTGGTTGATTGGTGGCAGGTCCAAACCGCCGAGTTCCGACCTGTTCTCCCTCACCTTCAGCAGGTGGTTCAGCCTCGGCTTCGGGCGGTTGTTCGGGCTGATCCTCGCCTCCGCCGCGTCCCTCACCTTCTCCAGGTACATTATCGCGTCCGGGAGGATGTTCGACTCCGGGATGTTGAACGTCGACCACAGGATCACCTCCTCCATTGTCATCTTCGCGATTTCCTTCACCGCCAGGCGGTGGTCCTCCCTCGTCGGCGCCCGCACTTCCTCGATCTCTATGTCCTCCTCCTCGATCATCTCCAGAATTTCCTTCATCGGCTGGTCCCACATCGCCTCCCTCAGGTTCCCCCACTGGAACAAGAGTAGGATGGTCTCCAGCGCTACCGCGAAATCCGCAGCAATGTTTGCATCCGAGGAGGATCTTGCCCCAAATGCTGACATAAGCGTATCGTTCGTATCGGAGATAAGACAAGACCGCAAGAGGCCCCAGTAGGCGCATTGCAATCCCCTCTCCATCGCTTCTTGGCCATACGCTTCGTGCGTGATTGTATATTCCCGCACGCACAATCCCAATATCCGTGCCCATGTGGAGCTGAGTTGTAGCTGGTCCAGACAGTTGAGTGTACTCTGCGCTCGTAAGCCTGGAAATGGCTTGCCAATCGAGCCACCTGTCACAGCGTAGTACTGGAGAGCGCCACCCAGGGTCAAAATGGAGACCCATCCAGTGAGTGGAGATGCCGCACCGGGACTGGTATTGAGTGACTGAGTGGTCACCAAACCAGCTCCAACTTGCGGCATGTAAAGTAAGCTGTCCGGCAGAAAGATGTCAGTCGCGTTGTTGAACACGTAGGTAAAACTAGCTCTGTAGGTGTCGAGAACCGTGTTGCGGCCGTAATACAGCACGCACGTTACGACAGCCATGGGAGCAGTGAGTTCCATGGGGGCAAATCCATCGAAAGCCGGTGAGTTGGCTGTGAGCTGAGTTGGCGCACTGGTACTATCAATGCGAAGGAAGTCAGCAAGTTTGGACATATTCATGGGGATGAGATCCACATGGGTACCGCGGAGAGCGATCTTCCCAGCTGACAACAAAAGCACACAGCTCAAAACCAAAGAAACAGGTCGCATTGCAACCTACATGAGTGAACCGACTGTCTTGCCTAAAGCTGCCACAACCTCAACTATGTCTTTGACACCGTTGCCTGTGGACATGGCAGTACTAACCGCTTGATGCCACTGTTGATCAGTCGATGGCTTATGCATCGTGTGTGTGGCCTGGGCTGGATTGGTTGGATCAAATCGCACCCTCCATTCACAAGTAACCAACAACTGCAGCTCAAGAGAACCAACATTCGGCTGGTAAATGCACAGTGGGTTGTTGTAAGCTACGAAGTTCTCACCAAACTGCTGAGCGGCGAGACCTGTTCCAAGATCAAACTCGGGGATGGTCTTAAATCTGCCTTCATAGACGACCCCTGAAGTGGTCTGCAGTGCTCCAGGGTTCATCAACTGAACAGAGAAAGCTGCCGGTGTGAGGGTGGCACCTTTCCATGTTGGATCAGACAGATTGTCAAAGGAATGGGAAGTGACATTCCCAACTCCATTGATCACATCGGAAAGACTAGAAACAGAGTAAGCAAACACTTTGGACCATTCCCGTGCAGAAACGTTGCCGGAAGCTGGGGCCGAAATACACAGCCCTTAAATGGTGAGACGGTCAGTGGTCGTCAAGACAGCAGATGTCCGAACGACGGTATAAGGACCAACCGCTCTTGGCAAAGGTAAGTGTGTTGGGTGGAAGGCATTGAAAGCCTCGACATGAGACTTTGTGGAACCAAAAGGCTTGGACACAGCCCTGCCCGTACCTTGCTTGATCCCTGATAAGCGTGCTTTGGGCTTCAGCCTCCGCTTTACGACCTTGCGAACGGCCTTAGCTATCTTCTTGGAAGGTACCTTCGCCATCATGCAAGACTGTGTGTAGTTTCAAGGGGGTCACTTTGCCTCATGACAAAACAGAGAAACGGTCTAAGCAGTCAGATGTAAAGAAAAGCCGGTGTGGTAAAGCCGGACAAAATGGAAAAATCACACTGCAACATAACGAATTGTCGCAGCGAGGGTGCCTCCCGTAGTCATTGCCTGACACCCCCTATCCAACCACATGGCCCTTCCGAGCCATGGACCAGATTAGACCTCGCTATATTACCGGGGAGGTAACTGAAATGCGTGCCATAGCCACTTGTTGGGGTGCTCTCACTCGATCCGTCTCACCAGGTTTCATAATCCGTTTGAACCCGGGCACCGACACCAGATGCGGACAGACCTCTGGCCTCACCTCAGGCCCGTACCTAGCCAGCAGGCTCGCCACCCTACCACCAGGTGTTGAAGAATAAGCCTTATCAGTGTGGTCCCCCCACAGCTGTGTAGCTGTAGAATGAACACACAAACGCACCAAGGGCAGTGCGCAGGGGTAGACAGTACTCTTAGGAGAAGTTCATGTTTCTTTTCTTGTACTTGCGGAAGAGCAGCTTTTCAAAGATGGCTACAACCCATAGGGCCATGACTGACCAACATCCCCATCTGCTATGAGGAGCCTAGGGGGTTTCATTTGGCCATTCTCTTTGACACCCATGCACTCGAGTTTTATTTTCGCGCTGAGTTTGAAGCTGGGGTTCACTTGTCTCAACGCTTTCTCAAATCCATGGTTGAAGCGGGCCTCATCCCACTTCTTTGACTTGAGTTGCTTAAAGCATTTCAACTCAAATAGCTCCTTTTCAACTTGTTCACGAGAAAAGGTATGGAGCTTTCTGTTGCCGCGATGTCCTGTGGCCGTGGCAATGACTTCGCCAATCCTCTCGCGATCCTCGGCCGTAAGCGTACATGGGAATGCATTTGCTTTTGTCTCTGTCCTCTCTGCAATCGCCGCCTCCACAGCCTCTGGTGTTGGTGCGAAAATCACTGGCTCTTCGACTGACGGTGCAATTTGCGGGTTTAGGGTTTAGGGTTTAGGGTTTAGGGTTCAGGGTTCAGGGTTCAGGGTTTAGGGTTTAGGGTTTAGGGTTTAAGGTATGGGTACTTTTGAAAAAGCAGGCGTTGGGAAGCATGAGAAGGCATTGCCAGGGCTTCTAGGGATTGAAGCACGGGCGAACGCATGCACGACCTAAACCCTAAACCCCAAGCCCTGAACCCCAGACCCCATACCTCTGAACACCGAAGCCCAGAGCCCTAAGCCCTGAACCCCGAACCCCAGAGCCCTAAACCCTGCACCCCGAACCCGAAACCCTAAACCCCCACTGCCCTCTTTGCCCGAAGATCCACCCGTCTTCGAGCCTGAGCGTGGAGCTACCTTCCGAGTCCTGCCACGAGGCGCTCTCGTAGCTTGAGGGTTCGGGGTCTTGGTTGGGATGTTCCCCCTTATACGAACAGTCCTTAATAAGGATTACAACACCCCCTAGTATAATCCCGATTAAGGACTGTTAGTATAAGGGGAACATCCCAAGGTCTCGCGGTTTTGGGTTTTGGGGGTTTTTTGGGGTTAGGGCTCAAGGTTGCAGAACGGAAGGGGGAGGGAGGGCAAATTGTCCGTCCTCGAAAGTTCAGCGCCCCGAAACCAACAACTGCAAGTCTCTTTGCACTAGTAATTGCTCAAGAACCCCCCAAAAATGCAGCACATTCTTCCTCATAAGGGCAGCTGGGTGGCTATTCAGCAAATAGTAGTGCGAAAACACGTGCCAGGTTGCACTTCTTCGGGTTTCGGCTCAGGTTCTGAGGGCTCATCACGGTTTCGGGGCTCAGGGAGATGATAAGCTGTAACCCTAAACCCTAAACCCTAAACCCCTAAACCCTTGCCGCAAACCCCTTCCCTGCAACTTGTGTCTTGAAAAGGCTACAAACGCTAAGCCCCAGAACCCTGAAAAACTCGAAACCCTGGAGCAAAAACCCCAATTGGGGATGTTCCCCTTATACTAACAGTCCTCAATGGGGATGACAAGAGGGGGTACTACGGTACCTTACAACGTCGTCGCAGCAAGCAAGATGTATGATGAGTATACAGTGTTAACTGCATATGGTACCTTTCCACAGTTAACACTCAGTTAACACTCAGTTAACACTACAGTTAACACTGCAGTTAACACTACCGAAATGCTGCAAAAACCAGCATTTTGCTGGATACACACATTTAAAAGAAACAAATTAGTATTTTTACTGTCTTTAGCACAAATTTGAGGAAAATGCTGCTGGTTTTTGCAGCATTTCGGTAGTGTTAACTGTAGTGTTAACTGTAGTGTTAACTGAGTGTTAACTGAGTGTTAACTGAGTGTTAACTGTACAAAAGGTGCAGGATACACTGGAGCTCCCTAGGCGGAGAACGACGTTTCGTGTCACCAATGGCACCTCTGACGAGGGACTCTGGCAGTTTGGTGATGTCTAGTAAATACACAGGCTGCTTTTGTCATGTCAGCAAAAGGATCCTGTCGGTTGATGGAGGAAATCTTGCACCACCTAGTGAATAACAGGTGACACGACACATGAGCATGACCCCGCACCCCCTTTTTAATATTGACGATGATGGATACCGAGGTGGTGCAAGATTTTTGTCATTGGAACCCACGGCGCTTTCGAGGATCAACAGTCAATATTAAAAAGGGGGTGCGGGGTCTCTACTTTGCTTGGCCATTTAAAGCGGTGCAAGATTTCCTCCATCAACAGTACCTTACAACGTCGTCGCAGCAAGCAAGATGTATGATGAGTATACAGTGTTAACTGCATATGGTACCTTTCCACAGTTAACACTCAGTTAACACTCAGTTAACACTACAGTTAACACTACAGTTAACACTACCGAAATGCTGCAAAAACCAGCATTTTGCTGGATACACACATTTAAAAGAAACAAATTAGTATTTTTACTGTCTTTAACACAAATTTGAGGAAAATGCTGGTTTTTGCAGCATTTCGGTAGTGTTAACTGTAGTGTTAACTGTAGTGTTAACTGAGTGTTAACTGAGTGTTAACTGAGTGTTAACTGTACAAAAGGTGCAGGATACACTGGAGCTCCCTAGGCGGAGAACGACGTTTCGTGTCACCAATGGCACCCCTGACGAGGGACTCTGGCAGTTTGGTGATGTCTAGTAAATACACAGGCTGCTTTTGTCATGTCAGCAAAAGGATCCTGTCGGTATCATCCGAATTAAGGACTGTCAGCTGAAGGGGGGAACATCTAAAGCCCTCTAAAGCCTTCGCCTAACGCCCACCCCCGCCCCCGCCCCCAAACCATAATGGCGATGACAAGCCCTGATCCCGAAGACCTTGAAGCCCTCAAGTTAAGCCTTAAATCCCTAGATTACACTGACACATGAGTACCTGAATGCCATAAAGGGATGAACACCGAGACATGCGTACCTTATGCCATAAAGGGATCAACCCTAAACCCTAAACCCTAAGCCCGAATTCCCCTGTCATGGTGCAAGCGTCCTGCAGATGAGATGCAAGATGCGCCCCACAGTCGAAGGATGCCTCTGCAGCACAGGATTTGGGGTTTGGGGTTTGGGGTTTGGGGTTTGGGGTTTAGGGTTTAGGGTTTAGGGTTTAGGGTTTAGGGTTTAGGGTTTAGGGTTTAGGGTTTAGGGTTTAGGGTTTAGGGTTTAGGGTTTAGGGTTTAGGGTTGTTCAAGACTCTGTGGTCTTAGGTGTATGGCAAACATTGTTCTTATGCACCTTCTAGGCTTTTGAAGGGGAGATCCCACCACCCTTTTTCACCCCTAACCCTCCAAACCCTGCAAACCCAGCTAAGCCGCCCCAAACCCTGAACCCTCAACCCTAAACCCTAAACCCTAAACCCTCGCTTGCTTGTCAGCCCAAGACCTCGTGGTCGTCGATGTCTTGCGTTGACAGGATGTTCGCTGGCCCAGGCCCGTCCTGCACACGGGCAGATCTTAGGGCCTCAGGGTCTAGGGTTTAGGGTTTTTTTTGGTTTAGGGTTTAGGGTTTAGGGCTTAGGGTTCTCACTCAATGAGGCCCTTTGTGGGGTAGCGAGCCGATCGGAAACCCCATCATCACCCCAGGTGCCCACACCAAATAATCTGCAACTCCCCCACTCAAAGCTCACTGCTGATGGCAATTGCAAGGGGTCCAAGGGTTCAGGATGTTGGAGGATCCCTAAACCCGAAACCCTAAACCCTAAACCCTAAACCCATAACCGGACCAGGCTGTTGGGGGGGGCTCTCGGCTTCTTGGAGACCCTTCAACGGCGTTGTCCATGGTAAGGCAAACTCGACCAAACCACTCTCGACACTACACCAGGGTTGCATGCAGCTCTCTAAGTTTGGGTTCCTTTTTGGGGTGTGCTGGGCACTAGTCTCCATATGCTAACAACCCTAAACCCTAAACCCTAAACCTAAACCCTAATCCCCCGAAAACGGCCCTCATTAATTTCAAAAACTGGGCAGACAACCCTCGGCTTCTGGTCTAGGGCTTCTGGCCTGTCCTGCAAAGGGGCCTAAACCCTAAACCCCTCAACCCTAAACCCTAAACGCTAAACCCTAAACCCTAAACGCTAAACCCTGTGGCCTGGAAGCTGTCCCTGGCGCTTCCCTTTACGGCGAAGACGTCGACACTCTTCTCGGCAGCCACGCCTGTGAGGCTCACCGATGATTTTGGGTTGTCGGGCTTAGGATTTAAGATGTATATATGTATACACACACAATCAAGATCTATATGTACATATAGACATATATATATACATATATATATCCTAAACCCCCAACCCTAAACCCTAGATGTATTTTCTGCATTTATTCGGTAGAGAGACCTGGATATAAATACGTAAATATATCATACCCAGAGAGCCCAATACTCCTTAATTAAGGAATACTCCTTAAATTACAAAGGGGTTACCTGAATATGATTTAAGGAATATATCCTTAATTAAGGGGCATTGGGCTCTTTGGGTACCTCTCCATGAACGAAGACGAAAAATTAAGATCACACATTGCGGGCCTGGGTGTCTTTGCTTATCTAAAGGGGGGGGAGTCTTGGGCTCTCTGGGCACTGTGTTGCTTCAGTCTCTACACCCTAAACCCTAAACCCTAAACCCTAAACCCTGTAACCTGAACCCTGAACCCTGAAACGGGACCCTGAACCCTGAACCGTCAACCCTAAGCCCTAAACCCTAAACTCTCCTCGAGCATCTGACACCGAAGAGAAGTCGGAAACTTGCCTGTGCCCCTCTGTACTTATAACCGTATAAGGGCACTTAAAGGGCTTGTAAGTGGGTTCTAAGTACAGTTATAATCGGGTTAATAAGTACCATGAACCTCCAAGTGCCCCTCTAAAGTGCTAAGCTCGCCTTCGTGGGGCGGAGGCACGGGAGCTGGGGCATCCTGCGCACAGGTCAGTCTGGGCCTTGGGGGGGGTTTAGGGTTTAGGGTTTAGGGTTTAGGGTTTAGGGTTTAGGGTTTAGGGTTTAGGGTTTAGGGTTTAGGGCTTGGGGTTTAGGGTTTGGTTTAGGGTTTAGGGTCTAGGGGCTCGTTTTTGAATGCCACGCGCTGCCAGCCGTGCATCTATTCAGCGGGTAGACAACGTCTTCGGGTGCGCACTGCTGTTGCGCCAGGCCATGGCCGAGATTGCTGCACGGGAAACCCCAAACCGTCAACCCTTAAAACCCTATCCGGGTGTCAGATGGACTCGGAAGCCCATCTGGCTCAGTAAACAGGGTCGAAGGTTCATGGTACTTACTAAGCAATTATAACTGTACTTATAACCCTACTTATAATACCCCTAAAGGGCCTTATAGGGGTTATCCCAATTATACGTAAGCCCATTATTACGTACCATGAACCTTCAAGTAAGGTGGGCTATGGGGATTCTACGAGGGTTTCGAGGGGATACGAAGTAGACTTGCTAAGTCAAAATAGCTTCCCCAAGTGGAGTTCAAGGTTTAGGATATCTAGTATCATAACACGGAGCCTCTACTTGGGCTACCCTAACACAGGGACCATATAGAGGAGCTGTTCGCAAGAATACGTTCACTGATTGGCAGAGAATTAGGGAATTAAGCACACACCCTACGTACCACTTTCAACTTCTATAGTGGGATATAAGGTAGTTGATCCCCTTTCAGAACCAGTAGAATTGAGATTAATACAGGAAAGCCTTTGTGGAGGCATGGGCTCAGGGATTTGCATGTCAGGATCGCAAGTCGCGTAAATATCCTCCACTTACGTGAGGGACGAGGAAGACAGCGTGCCACGACGCTTCCTTCTGCCATCCGTCTCTATTAAGCCCCAAACCTTACGCCCGAAACCCAAAGCTTTACACTAAAAACTTTAAATCCTCAACCCTTTTCACATCTAAACCTCACACCTGATCCCTAGATCCTCAACTCGACACCCACAGCCCTAAACCCTAAGCCCCTGAGATGCCCAAACCCATCCTTCTAAACACCCCGAATCTTCCCCCATTGACCCTCAACCCTGTGCCTCATAGCCCCAGCAAAGCGAGGCCCCCCAGAGGTCAAAGGAGTCGGCCATTATCCTCACAGCACACATAGAGGATTCCAGCACGTTTAGGTTCAGAGCATGGGCTGTCGCTGAGTGACGCGCATGATGTATCAAACACACACCAGCCGCCCTGCCTGACGGAAGCGGCTCAGCATGACCAGGAGGCACGCAAGCGTTGGGCGCTGTGTGTGAGGTTAGGGGTTTAGGGTCAAGGGGGCTTGCTGTTCGGCTTGTGCAATCATCTTCGGGTCTTGCGTGGGCTTCGCGTTTAGACTTGTCATATCTAACCAGGTGAAAGTGAAGATGCAACACATGTGGGTCAGACGATACAAGTGCTGCAAACACAACAGCTGCAGGGTGTGCAGTCCGTACTTGGAGGTTTATGGTACTTATAAGTCAATTAAAACTGTACTCATAACCCACTTATAAGCCTCATAAGTACCGTCATAAGTACCGTTACAGTTGGTTAATAAGTACTCTGAACCTCCAAGTACGAAATAGGCGGAAAGGAGCTCCTCATCACAGCATCCCTCGACGACGCTCCCTCAACCCTGTCCCGTGTCTGCTGTACAAAGTTGCTTCCAATCAGTCGGGTTAATCTGCAAACCCAAAAACCCCAAAGCCCTGAACCACAAAGCGCTCACCCCACCCTGAACCCTGAAACCTAAACCCTAACCCTAAACCCTAAACCCGAAACCCTAAACCCGAAACCCTACAGTACACCCTAAACCCTAAACCCTAAACCCCCAACATTGGTCTGTCTTCAGCCTCCTTGCCGAGGCTCCCTTTGACTTTCTTAGGGTTCTGTCCTTAACCATCGACCCCGACCCCGACCCCCCTCATCCTGGAACCGGGGGCTTTTTCATATGACCACTTGGAGGTTCATGGGGTACTTATACCCGCAGTCTTCAGTCTACTTATAACCTACTTAGTGGACTTAGGGGGCTGAAAAAAGAATGCCAAATCATGCTCTCGCTGTCCCGTGCACGTTCCGTCTTCGCAATGGTGCTCTATTGTAGAGCTCGGTGCACTTTTCCAAGCTGAGGGGTGAGAGTTGAGGGTTGAGGTTAAGGTACTCTTACGATATTAGGGGTCCTTACTCTAAGGGGCTCCTACTATTTGTGGTCTATGGTAGGGTCCCTTATTAATATGCTTTTTATGTTTTGAGCCACTGGACCTCTGGGACGGCCTCCGCCTCCGCGTATTGCGATGTTTGGGCCACTTCAGCTCCGGAGAGTGCGTCACAGCCAGGGCGAGAGCACCGGTTCTTGCGGCCAACATCGGCACTTTTCGACGCACAAACGTAGCGAGGAGGACTCCTGGAGCTCCACTGGCTCCAAAAGTCGACTTTCGTGGCTCTATACTGAACTTGGCACCCCAGCAAAAATTATGTTGTTTGTGCTGTTTTTTTTTAAGGAATTATAGTACCCAAAAATTAAAAAAAACATTTCCAAGCACCCCTAAGTGGTGCTCTAGCGGCTGGAACGTCGACTTTGCTGGTACACAACGCGCGGAGGACGACCAGAGTTGCAGTGGCTGAAGAGGCTTGTTTTGTAAACGTAGCATGCAGAGGACGACTGGAGCTCCAGGGGCTCAGAATTCGACTTTTGTCCCTGCGTCAACACTATGACACTATGAGGGCTCCAACATCAAGACTAAAGGGGTTTAAATTGCCCTGACCGGCTCTCGCCCGGCCTTGCGCAGGGTGCCAAGTCGCGCGCCCGCTTAGGTCCCGTGCGCGTCCCAAATCGAAGTCGTGCTCCCGCCCGGGCCGCACGTACTTCTTGAAGCTTGCACCGTTCCACGTCACAAAAACGTCTGAGAGGAGCACTGTCTTGCATTTTGGCTCTTGGATGGGCTTTTGCTTGGTGCAACCGTTCTACTGTGACACTCTCGCCTTGGCTCCGTGCGCATTCCCCTCGTCAAGTGAAGGACTGTTTTGGCCCCTTTTGATTGGGATCCTGAATATGATTTAAGGTCTATACCTAAATGAACCCTAAACTCTAAACCCATATGTCCCATCTTTAACGGGAATAATCAGGTGTGCTCTTTTTGAATCCTCTTGGAGTGGTCTTTGGAGCGGATTGGCACTGTCGGGGGGTCTGCTGGCCTAGTAGGTGAACCCTTTAGGGTTTAGGGTTTTCGGATTGGGGCTTCGGGTTTAGCGGTTAGCGTTTAGGGTTTAGCGTTTAGGGTGCAGGTATCTATACGGACCTGGATGTAAACAACACACACACACACACACCTTTTCTCACCGAGCACTCTTGCCAGGCGACTGCGGAGAACGAGCAAGCAGAAGCTCAAGTCCTACGCCCTTCTTGGGGCCGCTCTCGAAATCCTCAGATAGAAAGAGCCCGGCTCCGGGGTCCCACCTGCTTCTAAGAGAAGACCCAACTCCCTTGGGTGCCTCGGTCCGGGTCGCTGTACGGCATGGGCCCAGGGCAAGTGGAGACTTCCAGAATCGCGGGGCGAAGATCGGGGACCCAGGGCCCTCTGGCAACCAGCTGCCCTCGCAGGGCCCATGCAGGAGGCCTCCGCCTTCTCACTTCAATCGCGCCATCTTCACCACGGACGTTGCGGCGAGCAGGAATCCCGAAACGAGGATGCCAAGGTCTTCGCGGAGCACTCAAGCCAAGGGCCAACCATGCCCACCATGGCCACAGCCCTGAAAACCCAAACTCGGCACTCTGCTGTCAGAGGAGCTCAGAGGGTTCTCAAGGCTCCAAAGCGTTGCAGCAGCGCTTCTCCGTGAACACCGCATCGAAGCAGCCCGCTCCTCCGGTGCCACAGACTTGGTCAGTATAGGGGGGAACATCCCCCAAGGTTCGTTACTTTAAACGTTAACAGGCCCCAGAAACAGCAACGCGGTAGACAAAAACACAGGTTCTGTCCAACAACGGTCTAGATGAGAGGGCGTTGCTGCTTTCGTGTGCTGAAAGTGCAGAGTCTATAGTATTAGGGCTTCGGGTTCGGGGTTTAGGGTTTATTATTTAGGCAGGGTCGCCCATGCTGGCGAGCCACGCAGAGGACGGGAAACGCTCCGGTCACAGCAGAACCGGCCTGAGACGCAGCCCTAAACCCTAAACCCTAAACCCTTCGAAGCCCGAAGCGCAACGAAAAAAAGCCCAAAGCTCCCCGAGGAGCTATCCTGTGTTTACTGCATCAAGGGGGGCTCAGGGAGGGACCCGGACCTAAAAGACCTTGCAGGTTCTTTGGGGGTTATTTAGGGGCTGCTTAGGTATATAGGGACACTCTCAGGTATATATAGGGGCTATTAGGGTTCCCTTCTGGGGGTCCCTCCTTATACCCCTTGACTGTATGAGTCAGTGACCGACTGCCCTCTCCGCAACGGTGACACCTCTCAGGCGCGGACACGCGCTGAGGCTCCTGAGAGGCCAATTAAGCGACGGCAGCGGTCTGCACATGAAAGACGAACCCTAAACCCTAAACCCTAAACCCTGAAATCTCATATCAGTAGAACCAATTGAGGCTCGCACAAGCTTTCCACTAGCAAAGTTGAACCCACCCAAACCCCTGTACTTTGAGTATTCGTGCAAGCGTCAGGGCATTTCGTCTAGCAGCCTTGCCATCTGCCAGCCGGTCTTGCCAGGCATTTCCTGTTCTGGGCTGGTGAACCCTGAGCCCTAAACCCTCTCGTACAGGGTCGGAACAACTACGATTCGTGTTCCCTTTTTTGGTCCCTATATAATTTTACTATGATGGCCCCCAAAAACCCTATTCTAGTTGCTAAGGCCCCCATCTTAAGCCTTAAACCCTAAACCCTACTCCCTGTGCGTCTGCACAGGAGAACATGCACAATGTACAACTCATGGCTTTCCTCTGGCAGTCTTCGTGCCCTTGTGATGCGTGCGCTGACGACACCATGCCCGACTCTGGCTAAGGGCGTGGACAGCGGTACCACTATAGGATATGCATGCACTAATTAGATGCATTAAGGCTTCAAACTTCTTGTACGTGCTAAGGCTGGCACAAAGGTTTTGCACGGCGCATAACAAGATCACAGGTGAAGATTTGGTGGAAAAGGCCCGGCCACCATTGGGAAGACTGGGGTGGTTGGTGGCCGGTTCTTTCCCACCAAATCTTCACCTGTTGCATTGAACCGGCACACAATACAGTCCTCAGCCTTGAACATTCAGCTTAAGGTTTCGGACGTAAGGTCCGTCATACAACCTACTGCAGGACAAACCCCATACTCCCTTCCTGTCAGCCATGACAAGTCAAACAGCCAACTACCAGAGAAGGCCCCCCAAGGCCTAAACATTCCTCAACCCTGAAAAGCACTAAAACCCTGAAAACTGGCCAAGTCGTGCGTAAGCCCAAAACGCCCCACCCCCCCCCCTCAAAAAAAAAATATATACATATATATATATATATATACATATATATATATATAGAGAGAGAGAGAGAGAGAAAGAGAGAGAGAGAGAGAGTATTATAATAATATTATAATATTATCCATGTAATAATAGTCATAATAATCATAATAATAATGATAGTAGCAATAATAATAATAAATAAAAAAATAAATAAATAAATAAATAAATAAATAAATAAATAAATAAATAAATATACACACAAGATCCAGATCCCCTCTAGTTGTCATTCCTTTTCGGGGGGTACCTGGTTTTGTGAGTAGCATCATGACATCGAAAACTGGGCACACAACAACAAGGAGCTACAGGCTGCTATTTGATGTAAAAATGAAAGATAAGAATCTCAATATTGTCCCTAAACCCTAAACCCTAAACCCTAAACCCTAAACCCCCTTTTGAAGGAAGTTTTGTTTTGGGGGGGGGGTCTTAGGGGTGAGCCCTTGTGCAGCCCCGTTGCTTGTATCCCAACAAGACATGGACAGCGGGACACATCCTGAGCCGCAAAGCTGGGCAGCGTCCAGGGAAGCGGGGTTTCGGGGGCGATTCGGGATTTGGCGAAACCAAACCCGGAACCCTAAACCCTAAACCCTAAACCCTAAACCCTCAAAATACCCGGGTCTAGGGTTTAGGGGGTTGAGGGCTGATGGTTTTCGGGGGGCCAGGGGTTCAGGACCCCCTTTTCCCCAACCCTAAACCCTAAACCCTAAACCCTAAACCCTAAACCCTAAACCCTAAACCCTAAACCCTAAACCCACCCTCATGGCCGCTGCGGGGCTTTGGACAGAGGGCGGAAATCTCGTGGCCTGCGCTCATCATGGCCGGGGCTTCGGGCTTTCGGGTTTATTAAAAGGGTTTAGGGTTTAGGGTTTAGGGTTTAGGGTTTAGGGCTTAGGGTCTGCGATTCAGGCCAAGAGCTAGAAGCGTTCATGGTGCAGGTCGAGCGGGGTCGAGGCTTCCCGGAGATGTAAGTCCAATACCCCCCTAAAGCCCTAAACCCTCCACCCTACTTGTAGGGTTTAGGGTTTAGGGTTTAGGGTTTAGGGTTTAGGGTTTAGGGTTTAGGGTTTAGGGTTTAGGGTTTAGGGTTTAGGGTTTAGGGTTTAGGGTAGGTTCATGGTACTTACTAACCAATTATAACTGTACTTGTAACCCTACTTATAATACCCCTAAAGGGCCGTATAGGGGTTATCCCAATTAAAAGTAGGGTTATAAGCCCAGTTACAGTACCATGAACCTTCAAGTAGTTCTAAAACAGGAATACCCCCAACGTCATTCGCTAAAAAGCGAAAAACACTGGAGTTGCGTTTTTGGGCAACGAGGTGTTCTGGCCCCAAAGGTGTACCGCTCAGCGCAGATAAGGGTTCATAGGGTTGTAGGGTATTAGGGCTTAGGGGTTTTTAAGGGGTGTTCAGGGTGGTTTCAGGTTTTGGGGCAGCTTCGGCCTTAGGGTCAAGAGTCTGGTCTAGGGAGCGTTAGGTTGCAAAATGGCTCGCAGGGCTGCCGGGTCAAAAAGAAAAAGGATCAAAAAAAATAAACAACTGAGGGTTGAATCCTCAGGGTTTGGGGTTTAGGGTTCAGGGTTCAGGGTTCAGGGTTTAGGATTCAGGGTTTAGGGTTTAGGGTTTAGGGCTTAGGGTTTAGGGTTTATGGTTCAGGGTATAGTTTAGGGTTTAGGGTTTAGGGTTTAGGGTTTATTTTTGTTGATCCCTTTTATTGTGTTTTTGATCCCTTTTTTAATTTTGTTGACCCCTATCCCCGCAGGTTAGGGTTTAGGGTGCTTACCCAACGGCTTCTAATGTAGTTCCTTTTGGGGTAGCTATAGTACACGAAAAAAGGGTACTACGTGGGAGCCTGTAGAGTTCCCACCTCAAGCGCGAAGGGGCCGGAGAAGTCGTGGCGGGTCTTGTCATGGACGAACTCCTTCAGGCCTTTTAGCCTCCAAAGAACATTATTCTATCGCTGACGCCTCTTCAAAAACTGTGGTAAATGTAGGGCTTAGGCTTCGGACTTCATCACCCCCTAAACTCGGAGTCGTCATCATTTGAGTGCCAAGAACCACTATGCCCTCTTGCGTGCAACTAGGCAGCGGCCACGGCGACGTCTGTGCACAGGGCTCCTGGAGAGCGGGCTTAGGGCTCGGTTTCGGAAGTTTAGGGGTTTAAGGTTCAGGGTCCTGGGCCCTTGCAAGAGGGAGGAACCTGAAGAAGTGGCGACTGGAAAAGAATAAGGTGCGGGTTGGGAGGCTCAGGGTTTACGGTTTTTGCGGAAGGGCTTTTGCGGAGGGCTGTGGACTAAGGTTTCGCTTGAGGTCTAATCCCTCAAACCATGGAATGACTTGTTTGTACATGTCGAATCGGAAAAATGTCGTGTCGCCATCCACCAACAAACCAACAAACATCAAAATAATTTGTTTAAACAACCCGAACCAGAACCATATCATTAGAAATATAACTAACCCAAGTAAGTCCAGACAAGACTTTACGTTAGGTTCTTCTATGAATAACCCAACTAAGGGCAACTTTACCCCAACCCAAACACCGAAGAACACGAAACGACCTGCCGAAACCAAATATTAAGAAAAAAAGCAATGCCCTGAAAAGGGACAACGGCACAGACGAAGCAAACATACATGAGATCTACCCAAACTCGGGCCAAACAAGAAGCGGATGAGGAACCTCGAAGCCCCTGACCGTTTTGTGCAACGAAGCGTCCACCAAGGGAAGGAGCTTGCCGGCGGCATCTTTGGCCAGAACTGCTTTCTCCTTGCATTGGGGGGCGTGGGGGGGGGGGGGGGGGGGGGGGGGGGGGAAGGGGTGAACCCCACAATGACTCCTTATGAGCCTTCCAGTACACTCGGAACCCTTCCCGCAAAGAAAGGCCTTACAGAGCCCGGTGAAGGGTATTTCGGTTTGGCCGAACGCCGCAAACTTGGCCCCTGTTAACGTTTCAGATTAAGGCCGTGGTGGAACTGCGAGGGGGTATTTAGAGATGTATTATTTGGTGTAAAATGTGTAGAGAGGCTGGAGGCAGGGGGGGGGGGAGCGGAAGGGTCGAAGAAGCCCAAGTAGGAAGTACAAAGGTTACAGGAAGGATGTCTGAAATGGACCCTGAGCCGGACCATGAACTGCGCTAAACCCATGGGTTGCCCAAGTTCATCACGCAACCCACGAAAGCTTCGGGGTCTAGCCGCGGAGCCTGTTCACCTTGTGCCAACAGTGAAGGTACGAAGAAAAATAAAGAAGAAAAGGTTCGTGCTGTGAGACTGGGAAAGTTCGTGTCTGTCTGTGAGCTTGAGAAATAGAGGAAGCTTTTTTCTTTTAACGACCAGGATACAAAACGGCACGAAAACCTTTTGAAGATGTATTCTTTAAGACATTAAGCTTCACCGCTCGGGCACAGAGGAAGCCATTAAAGAACTAAGTTTGGGGCAAACTCACGCAAAAGCTTGTGATCGCTTCTTGCGAGATTGTCCTTTTTCGAAAGCTATGGAGAAACGGCGCCCCAGAGAGCCGCGGGAGACTGGGGAGCTTGGCAGCCGAAACGGAACCGCGGGACGGTCCCGGGCCACGATGCCACAGAGGCAGACTTTGGAGCTCTGCTTTTGGCTCTTCTCCCTGGATCAGCCAAAGGGGGTTTTGGCCGCCCGGGAACGGCCCGGGTTCCAAGCCTGATCCTGCGACGAGGTTGCCAGACACGTCGGGGTTTGGGAAGAAGTTTCAGACTTCGGCTTCGGCTTTGGCCCGAGCCTGGAGCGACAGGACCGGCCCCTGCCGGAGACGCTGAAGTATCCAAAACCTAACAGTGACAGAAAATGTGTCCAAGACTCTTCTAGTAACTAGATTAACTAGATCCTAGTAAACCTTACACCCCCAACGCGGCTTCGGACCCAGGCAAGGTTCGGGCTTCGATCGCAAGATCTGCGAGCACAGCAGCGCCAAGGTGGCATAGCCGACCCGGCAGGGAGCCCAGTCGAACTCTTGGAGGATCGGCTCGCAGAAGTCCTCGGTCAGATTGAAAAGTTTGGGCTGCGTTTTGAGGGTTTATGGCTTCGGCCGAGTCCAAGCTAATCCTGGCGGCGTGTTGGATAGTGAAACCCTCCCTTTGGCGGAAGCTCAAGGACCATGCGGGGGGAACCTCCTAAAACCTTCCGGGACACCTCCTGCTGCACCAAGCCCTTGTAATTGAGCCTTTTCTTTGGGGACGGGTGGGTGGGGTTGCCTCGATCAACCCTGGGCTCCCAAACTTGTTGGCCATCTGAATTGTAAAGACTGCCCTGGCGAACCCCCTGACTCCCAACCCCCCACCCCAGACGGACCCCTTCGCGACTCTTCAGGACTTCTCACGAACCTCTAAAAGAGCGACACATGCTTTCACCTTTTCCTTCAAACCCTAAACCCTTAAGAGCACAAGAGACCCTGCAGGCTCTGCTTCACGGACCCTCCGTACAAAAGCCAAATACACACCCTGTATCAACACTGAACCCTGAACCACCTGAACCGCTTCTCCGGCGCGCTTAAGACAGGCGCGAGTTTGGGTTTTTGCGTTGCCTGTGCTGTCCAGGCACATCTTTGACTGAGGACTCGTACCCCAGCTGCAGATAGGACACGACCTGGGACCAACAAGGCTTTTTCACACTTGCGGCACTGCCGCGGAAGTGAGGCGTGCATGCACATGCACCACATCGCTGCTGATACAGCCACCCTGGCTCCCTTACAAAGAATGAGACCTCAAACCCGCGTCCCCCCCGAAAAGGCTAGATCCTGGAGCAGCTGAAGGCAGCACCGAGAGCACGTACAAGAAGAAGTTGTCATTGTAGTCGCAACCTCAACCGCGCGCACAAACTTACGGACAAAGCAGCCTCCTCTAAGCACAAAGCCCTCCACCCACCCACCCACCCCACCCACCCACCGCTCCAATATACAATCTTCCTATGATTACAATGCACTACAAGGGGAAGAATTTCCAAAAGAGGGGCAGGGGATGAGGCCTCATCAACTCGTAAGGTCCCCACAAAAAAAGAAGGGAGAAGCCCCCCTTTTGAACAACCTCACACCCTGAACCCTAAACCCTGAACCCTACACCGTAAACCTTAAACCCTAAACCCTAAACCCTAGACCCTAACCCTCAAAACACTAAGACCCTAAAACCCTAAACCCTGAACCCTGTAAGCCGGTAGCCGCATCCCGCCCCTTCTTCTTGCGCAATCATGACAAAGTCGTCTGTGTCCTTCGGGCTCTGCGGGGTTTTTTGAGGCGCTTTGGGGCTTAGGGATTGGGGTTTGTCGCTTGGGCTTTAGGGTGTTCAGGTTTAGGGGTTGATGGTTGAGGGTTGAGCGGGTTCCCCGCACAGCCCGTAGCTGTTTTCGGGACTGAGAGCTCCGTCGCCCTACGGAGGGGCTTCGGTGCGTTCGCCCCGGTCAACCCTAAACCCTGACTCCTAAACTCTCCTAAAAACCCTGAACCTTAAACCCTTAACCCTACCTACCTCCCAAACCCCAAACCCCTTGTTGTATCATGGTTGCTGAGTTATCAAGGGGTCACGGCATGGGTAGCCTTGGGGTCCATGGCCTCGGGGTTGATCAGTCTCGTGTTCAGGGTTTGAGGTTTAGGGTTTCGGGTTTGGGGTTGGAGGTTACACTCCAAACTGCGCGAGGAGACTTCCGACTCGCAACTTTCCATTTCAAACCTGACCAGACGGCTCAAACCCAGACGCTCGGAGTTTGACCTTGAACCCTAAACCCTAAACCCCAAACCCCAAACCCCAAACCCCAAACCCTCAACTTACGAAACGAAAGGAGAGACCCTTCAGGGGGAACCTAAGGCTTAGGGCTGGAGGGCGAAAGGGTGACACCCTTATAAGGGATGGTGGTTTAGGGTTTTGGGTTTTTGGTTTAGGGTTTGGGGTTTGGGGTTTGGGGTTTAGGGTTTAGGATTTAGGGTGCAGGGTTTAGGGTATAGGGTTTAGGGTTTAGGGTTTAGAGTTTAGGGTTTAGGGTTTAGGGCTAGGTGCTTCTATCTGATGACTGGGGTTTAAGGGTTCCAAGCTAAGGGGAGCTTTACTTGCCATGCCTCCCTGAACATAACCCTCATTCCAGACGAACACAAGTACAAAGGGGCTAAAGTTCCGCTTGGGGTTTAGGGTTTAGGATTCGGTGACAGTCCTGAATAGGGATTTAATACCCCCCCCCCCACAGAATCCCTATTAAGGACTGTTAGCCTAGGGCACGGCCAATTGGGGCCTCCGGCTGCACGTAGGCCTCTTGCTCCGCTTTCTTCGGTTCCAGCATGGCTTGAGACTCTTCCGACCTGAGACATGGAAACCCCGGTTACAGAGCCCACCCCAAAAAAAGTAGCACAACTAAGGAACCTAAACCCTAAACCCTAAACCCGCCTTTAAGCTAGGAATCCTCAATATGATTTCAATCATATTCCTTGTCTAAGGGGGTCGAAAGGGCTCTTGGGGGGAGGCGCCCTGGGGTTTCTGTTTTAACCATAAACCTACGGTTGGGTCACAGAGGGGGAGTCTGAAGGATCAGGGTTTAGGGCTTAGGGCTTAGGGCTTAGGGCTTAGGGCTTAGGGCTTAGGGCTTAAGGCTTAGGGCTTAGGGCCTAGGGCCTAGGGCCTAGGGCCTAGGGCTTCGGATTGCCTTTGGGGCTTGCGTAGGGCTAGGGCTCAGGGGTGCAGGGTTCAGGGCTTAAGGTTTAGGGTTGAGAGGGCAACCTTTTGTCCCCTTTTAAAACAAAAGAAGTATCCCAACACCTTAAGGTGCAGTTCCCTTCTTGAAGGGCTTGTTGCCGGAGTTGCTGTTACTTTGTACCATTACAGATGGACATCTTTACCCCGAAATGACGGCCTGTTCTGCAACGGACCCTTGCATGTATGGAACGCAAAAAGGGACCATAGCATGGGTCACGACTTGGGAAGCCCCCGTGCTTTAGCCTGGCTTGCTTTTTTCGGGTTTGGGGTTTGGGGTTTGGGGTTTGGGGTTTAAGGTCTAGGAGTTTAGGGTTTAGGGTTTAGGGTTTAGGGTTTAGGGTTTAGGGTTTAGGGTTTAGGGTCTAGGGTTTAGGGTGCAGGGTTTAGGCCAGCATCTTAGGTCACCACAGAAGCGGCCGCAGGCTTCGTCGGCCCTCCGCATACGCCTGGCAGCATCAGGTTTAGGGTTTAGGGCTTAGGGCTTAGGGCTTAGGGTTTGGGGTTTAGGGTGTAGGGTTTAGAGTTTAGGGTTTAGGGTTCCGGGTTTCAATCATGCCCAGAGTCACTTCGGGTTTGGGGTCTGAGCCCTTTAGGTGTCAGGGTTGGGGGTACGCACAGGCCTTGAAGACTGCGCATGGAGTTCTTGCCAACCCGGAGGGTTGGGGGCGTTGCATGTAACTACCTGTCTTCTGAGCTTGTGCCGAAAGCGAAAACGTCTAAGACAGTGACCGAACCACCTTCCAGCTGCCTCGTCCCAGGTGACGTCGGCGATACTGATCCTGTTTGCCTCAGCAAAAAGGCGGAGCCCGCCCTAACCTGCACTAAGGTTTGAGCCCGAAACCCTGCAAGCCTGAAACCTGCAAGCCCTGAAGCCTCAACCCTGAACCCCTAAACCCCAAACCCTAAACCCCTAACTCCCTAAACCCTAAACCCCAAACCCTAAACTCCAAACCCTGTAACTTCCAACGGGAAGCCATGGCGCAAGATCGAGGTCGGTCCTCTCCTGGGCTGCTTCTTTCCAGGAACTGGATAGTTGGGGATGTTCAGGGGCTCAGGGGTTCAGAGTTCAGGGTTCAGGGGCTGAGGGTTTAGGATTTAGGTTTCAGGGTTCAGGGTTGAGGTTTCAGGGTTTAGGGTTTCAGGGTTCAGGGGTTCAGGGGTTCAGGGTTGAGGTTTCAGGGCGTAGGGTTTCAGAGTTCAGGGTTTCAGGGTTCAGGGTTTCGGGATCAGGGCTTAGGGTTCCAGGGTTCAGGGTTTAGGGTTGAGAGGTTCAGGGTTTCAGGGTTCAGGGTTTAGGGTTCAGAGTTGAGGGATCAGGGTTTAGGGTTCAGGCTTTAGGGCTTTAGAGTCTTGGATACAGTAAGTTGCCAGCGTAAGGAAGCGGTACAAACTGCTATCTGTTCTTCACGTAGCATACACTTTTATGTATACTAAGTATGCTAACTTAGTCCAAGCTCCTGCTGGACATGGGATTAAAAGACCACAATAGTTGTTGCCCTTCCATTCATGGGCATATTCCCCCTTATACTAACAGCCCTTAATAGGGATTCTGAGTACAGGGGGGTACTATAACCCCTATGCAGGACTGTTAGTATAAGGGGGGCATCCCAATCCATTAATTTTAAGTTTCATAAACAATAGCCCAGTCTCGATCCGCCAGGAAAGGATATCGTCCATGGTGTGGGGGTGGAAAGGGACCGGAAAGTACGGGCTGCAGGTGCCCAGCCTTAGGGTTTAAGGGGCTGTAGGGTTGAGAGGGGTTTAGGGTTTAGGGTTTGGAAAGATTTTTAGGGTTTAGTGTTTGGAGGATCTGGGTTTGGGGGGGCCAGAAGCTTGCTTCAGATCGCTTGCCTTGTCAACCTACCTAGTTCGTTGACCCCCCCTCCTACCCCGCCCCAACCTGAAACCCGAAACCCTAATCCCTATGCCATGCCGCCATGCCGCCAATTCTGTTCATGCACATGCGAGTTTGCTCAAAGAGCCCGATACCCCCTTAAACTACACGGTATGTCACGGTGTGTTGGTTCCCTGAGCGCCCAATACCCCTGAACGAAGGAATACACCATTTTAGAAATGGATCCGAAATATGAAATAAGTTATCTAAGTTCTTCTAGACCCCTCTAGCTGGACTAGAAACCATACCCCACATCTTAGATAAGAATTAAGGTATATCTCTGACATGAGGGGTGCTGGGGGCTCTGCAGCTTGTGCGACGTCGCTTTTCCGTCGGATTCTCACCAGGGACATGGAGCATGGAAGTTCGGGTTTAGGGTTTAGGGTTTAGGGTTTAGGGTTTAGGGTTTAGGGTTCAGGGTTCAGGGTTCAGGGTTTAGGGTTTAGGGTTTAGGGTTTAGGGTTTAGGGTTTAGGGTTTAGGGTTCAGGGTTCAGGGTTCAGGGTTCAGGGTTTAGGGTTTAGGGTTTAGGGTTTAGGGTTTAGGGTTTAGGGCGGGTCTAGGGTTTAGGGTTTAGGGTTTAGGGTTTAGGGTTTAGGGTTTAGGGTTTAGGGTTTAGGGTTTAGGGTTTAGGGTTTAGGGATTAGGGTTTGGGGTTTAGGGTTTAGGGTTTAGGGTTTAGGGTCACGCTGCGGCTGGGAAGCGGTGTGGTAAAGGTCAGTATATCCACCCAGAGGTTGCCAGGCACCTTCCTGATCTTCACAAAAACTGGACATAGGGTTTAGGGTTTAGGGTTTAGGGTTTAGGGTTTAGGGTTTAGGGTTTAGGGTTTAGGGTTTAGGGTTTAGGGTTTAGGGTTTAGGGTTTAGGGTTTAGGGTTTAGGGTCGAGATCCCTAAACCGTAAACCCTAAACCCCAAAACACAATGTGAAATCAACTCGAAGGCCTTACTAGTTCACCTTATACACTTACATCCACCTAAACTATATACCCTTCAGGGAAGTACCTAGGGTTTAGGGTTTAGGTGTAAGACTTCCTCATTCCCCACTACGAATAAGAACCCCAGAGTTCAGGGTGTAAGGGTTTCAAAGCTTCCAAACCCAAACCAATCTTTTCCCAAAGCAGGGTACCCTTTTGAGGGTTCCTGTAAGAGGGATGATAGCACTCGGGTGAGAAAAAACAAGGAGGTCCCCAATGTTCGGAGAAGCCCAAACCGCAAAGCGTCTTCTGATGAAGAAAAACCGGCACGGCACGGCCATTTGGTCCGGTTCCAAAGGTGCCGTTGGCGGGCCAGAACCTGCACTTAGGGGCTGAGTACCCGAGCCCCAAAAAGGGTACCTAACCTTTCTTTGTAATAGGAGTATATAACTGTATATACATATATATATATATATACATATATATATATATATCGTCTACAGGTCCAGGAACTCCCGGGATCAGAGTAAGGTATACGGGTTTAGAAATGTCAGGGATCAGAGTTCAGGAGAAGCTTCAGCGATGAGCTTAGGTTTTCGGGAATACCGGGCCCGGGGTGCACGAAGCCATGCGTCGCAAACAAAAGACAAGGGACCTCAACACTGGGTGGTCGATTCGGGTCTAATCGCGATCGGGTCTGCGCCCTTTTTGCTCCAGACTTCGGAGCTGTTCTTGTAAGGTGAAACCATGAAAGTGAATACACGCAGGCCCTACCCGAGCATCCCTAATGGCGCTGCTCAACCATCTTCAGGAAGACAAGCTGGAAACCGCAAGCTTGAGGTCCAGGGTCTAGGGTCGAGGGTCCAAAGGAATAGCATGGGCTTTTCAGGGGGGAAGTAGGTATGAAGCCAGGGTGCTGAAATGGAGTCTCCTGCAATAGCATACTGCCACAAGACAGAGATGACACACATGAACACTCCCAAGCCCTAAACCCTAAACCCCAAACCCTAGACCCTAAACCCCAAACTTTACCCTAGACCCTAAACCCTAAACCCTAAAACTCCTCCAGCCCGACAAGCCCTCCAGGCGGGTAACTGCACCATGGACGCTGGCAGGAACAAGCCGTTGGACATGAAGCCGCCGATCCTGGCAGGTCGATACTAACCCTAAACCCTAAACCCTAAACCCTAAACCCTAAACCCTAAACCCTAAACCCGTTAATCTTCAGGGGTTAGGGTTGAGATCTACCCAGTTCAGCTAGAAGTGGCCTAAGCCTGAACCCTAACCCCTTAACCATAAACCTCCCCTGAGCCCCTGAATCCTGCAAGTCCACATACTAAACTGAATCAAAAGTCAACCCTACAGTGCTTCAAGTCGTTCTGGGCTATGGGGTTTACATAGGGTAGGGTTTCGGGCTTAGGGCTTAGAGCTGAGGGTTTAAGGTTTACGGTTTTGCGTTTGCCAACCAAGGCGCAGGCCGGGCCGGAGGGGGCTTAGCCAGACCGAGTTGTTCAGCTTCGCGAAGGCCAGACGGAGGAGATCCTGAGAGACGTGGAAGTTGGAGGGGGGGGGGTCTGCGAGGTTTAGGGCCAAGTTTAGAGTTTAGGGTTTAGGGTGTAGGACAAGAGAGAGGGCAGGTGAAAGAGGTTCGGCCCCACACTCGGATTCAGGGTTTAGGCCGGGCTGTGGTACGTCCTTGTTCCCGTGGAGGACGAGAGTGAAGAAATCCCGCGATGCCATGAAGTTGGCCAAGCAGATTGGCTTCCAGTGAACCTCCTCGCACAAAGAATAACCCAGAGAGCTCAAGACCCCTAAATTAAGGCTAGGCCTTAACTTATATGAGGGATCCTTGAGAAAAAACACGCATGAAATACGAGGTACACGGCTCCGGGGGTTCAAGCAAGCCTCGCAATTTTCGGACCTGTAGCCTCTTGGCTTCAGGGCTTTGGAGTCAGGGTTTTAGGAACCCTACACCCTGAACCTTTTTGAGGGTTCAGGGTTAGGGTTTGGGGGTTAGGGTTTTGGGCTAAGGGTCCAAAACCCCAAACCCGCCTTGTTGATGAGGAAGAGGCCGGTCTCTTGCTCCTGCGCATGCAACCTGGGTTGTTGGGGCATGGTGATTCCCAAAGAGCCCAATCATTGTGGTCACGTGTGGGATTCCAATACCCCTTAATCAAGGAATAGACATATGGAATACTTCATGTGGGGGTGTACGAAAGTAGGGGACCCCATAAATAGACCCCAAATAGCAGGATTCCCTTCTACAAAGGAGCCCCAATAAGGTACCCCCAGTTTCGAAAACCGCCATATGATTTCAAGGTATATTCCTTACTTAAAGGGTACTGGGCTCTTTGGTGAGGAGCTGTGCGAAAAGTGTACAAAAGGCTCAGGAAGAGCAGAGTGCCCGTCCAACGAAACGTCAACGTGGGCACACTTGAAGGGTTTAGGGTTTGGGGTTTAGGGTTTAGGGTTTAGGGTTTGCGGATGAAGGTTTAGGGTTGAGGGTTTAGGGTTTATGGTTCAAGGTTTAGGGCTTAGGGTGCTACAACTACCGCGTGCAAAGCTTGTGTGAGCGCCAGTTTGGAGAGGCCCGAGCTTCAGAAACCCCAAGAGGAGACCCTTGTAGGGACCCTTGGGTTAAGAAGGAGTTTATTTCAAGATTAAAGGGTCCCTTCTGGGCAGTTTCTTCCTTCCCGGAGCCCGAAAACCTCGGATTGCGCACTCTGCTCTCTGAGCAAGCGGTTAAACCAGCGAAATGTATGCCAAAACCTAAACCTCTTGCATTCTGGCAGCATGTCCGAAGCATTGTGCTCCAAGTCCAATAACCTGCCAAGTTAGGTCGGTGGCATTGCGTGTGGGGGCAGCTGTCGAGAAAGTTTGCAATCAGTCAGCTTCAGGGATGTAGGCTGTTGGATGAGGCTTCAAGGCGTCGGGGATCGTCGGGAGGGGGCTCGCGCGGGCTCGCGCAGGCTCGCGTGCAGGTTGCAGCAGGGCGGCTTCAGCACCACGTGATTGGACCGGGCGCTCTGCCCCCACGGCCGGCAGTCAAAGGACCAGTGGTCCTCACTAGCCGCGGTTTGGCTTGGCTTGTTGTCAGCCCACACCATGCAAGCTTCAGATCGAGGCAAACCCTAATCCCTAAACCCTAAACCCTAAACCCTAACCCGCAGGGCCTTTAAAGGAAGCTGGGAGTGCCATTCAAACTCAATCTTGCCCAAGAGTCCGGCCACAGCAGCGCGCCAAAGCCTTGCGACGTCACATGGCGGGTGGTGTTTTAATTGT
Source organism: Symbiodinium natans (assembly GCA_905221605.1). Classification (NCBI taxonomy): domain Eukaryota; class Dinophyceae; order Suessiales; family Symbiodiniaceae; genus Symbiodinium; species Symbiodinium natans. Next base: position 667,683 of record CAJNDS010001513.1, read on the forward strand.
GCCCCCCCCCCTTGGGGAGTAGAGTTGAGGGTCTATAAGGTTTAGGGAATGGGTTTGTAGGGCTTGAATATACGGCTCAGCCTAACCCCTGAAAGAAACAAAAAAAAATCAACTCCCAACTCTCAGGCCAGCACGTCTGAACTGGGGCGATTCAAAGAGCAGCTCCGGCCGCTGTAACAGGGTCAGGTCGGTGTCCATCCAGAGGACCTCCTTGAAGGAGGAGGACATGATGGACCTTCTTGGGGGCTTTGACCGTTGAGGTGGCTTGGGTGCCCATGATCCCACCTCTACCTGGGGCTTTGGGGTCGTGATGACTAGTTGGTTTAGGGTTTGGCTTCAGAGGTTTAGGGTTTTTATCTTAGGGCAGGTACATGGTCCGTTCGTGTGGGCCCTTAAGTGGGTAGAAACCCTTTAAACCCCAACGGCCCTTACTTCAGAACCCTTTACAGAAGGCAAGGCACCATAATTAACCCTAAACCCTAAACCCGAAACCCTAAACCCTAAACCCTAAACCCTAAATTTAGATTTTAGGGTTTTAGGCCAACCCGTGGGGCTTAGGGGATCCAGATGGGCGGCGGCAGGATCGTCTGGAAGTCGCGATACACTCCAGGGACCTGGCCAGGGCACCGAATGGGTTTAGGGGTTTAGGGGTTTAGGGTTAGGGTTTAGGGTTTAGGGTTTAGGGTTTAGGGTTTAGGGTTTAGGGTTTAGGGTTTAGGGTTTAGGGTTTAGGTGTTTAGGGGTTTAGGGGTTTAGGGTTTAGGGTTTAGGGTTTAGGGTTTAGGGTTTAGGGTTTAGGGTTTAGGGTTTAGGGTTTAGGGTTTAGGGGAGTAGACTTAGTTCGTAAGAACTTGCTTCGTCGTTCTATCACTGCTTTCGCATACCCCTCACACGCTGACAGCGGAGCTCGTTCTGCTTCTCATCAGCATCCTGCCTCATTCACCCCACCCCTGTAAGACTGGCCCTTTTACATTTGAGAGCGCTCCTGCGACTTGATATGAGCATATGGAATCGAAAAGGGGTTTAGGGTTTAGGGTTTAGGGTTTAGGGTTTAGGGTTTAGGGTTTAGGGTTTAGGGTTTAGGGTTTAGGGTTTAGGGTTTAGGGTTTAGCTACAGTCATTGCAGCAAAAGATACGCGGCAAGACGGAAGCAAAGCTCGACCAGGGGCCATCGATGCCCAAAAACTCAAGTAAAGCGGTCCTAAATCGGATCTGAGGACCTGACCCTAAAACCTTCACAAGGTTCACGGGGAATGATCACTGCACAGACTGTAGTTCCAAGCAGAAGAATGATAGCTTTGGCTGGCGATAGGAAAACCCCAATTGAAGATCATTTTAAGGGTTTCCCGAAACCCGAGGAGCCCCCAAACCCTAAACCCTAAACCCTAAACCCTAAACCCTAAACCCTAAACCCTAAACCCTAAACCCTAAACCCTCCCTAAAAAACCCGAAACCCCCAAAAAGAGCCAAAGCCATCCCACACGGGCCTGCAGCTGACGACACGTCGCGCCCCGCCTCTCCAAGGCCCGACAGTGAGCTTCCTCCAGCTCAAAGGCGTGCCAAAACCTCAAAGGAGCTTCGGGTTTAGGGTTTCGGGTTTAGGGTTTAGGGTTTAGGGTCTAGGGTCTAGGGTCTATATAGGGTCTAGGGTTTAGGGTTGCTTTAAGGCTTTAGGGCTTCAGGGCTTGAGGGCTTTGGCCCCGGGCTTCCCAGAGTTCGCCCCCAGAATGCGATGCAGACTGTTGGCCCAAAGCCTGTTCCATGCGGCCAGGCACGAGCTTGTAGGGTCTTACGAAACGTCTCCAACGAAGTGTCCCATGTCTACACTGAACAGTACCCCCGCAAAGCCCATTTTCCACTCATCAAAACCAAGACGGCCTTTTGGTCCTGTTCGGGGTTAAAGTATGAAGATATTAAAAAAGAGAGAGAGAGAGAGAGAGAGAGAGAGAGAGAGAGAGAGAGAAGAGAGAGAGAAGAGAGAGAGAAGAGAGAGAGAGAGAGAGGGCTCGGAAACACATCGATTTCTGCTCATAACGTCGGGACTACGGCATGTCGCCTTGACTTCTGCCCTCCAAGTATATGAAGGTGCTTCCCATTTCCCAACAGGCTCCCAGAAGCCGCGAGTACCTCCAAGTTTTTGGAGGGCGGCTTCTGTTGCCCAAAAATTACTTGCCGCGTCGTCTGGAAGTGTCGAAAAGAAAAACCGCAGAGCCTAAAAGATATTCATCAAGGTGGAGGGAGTGGGTGGGTCACTATAGCGGTGCCAGCGAAAGTGGTGCTTTAGCACCCGGGAGCAATCCCAATCGTTAAAACCCGAAACCTGCATGCAAGAAGCCAGTAAACCCTAGACACCCTGCATCCTAAACCCTAAACCCTCACCCCCCAGGCCCCAAAGCCCTATCGAGTGTTTCTTGAAAGAGAGAGGCTCGACGGGAAGGTCGGACTGCAGCTGCTCCCGCAACACCGCCAAGTTCGCCAGAGCCTCTTGGAGGTTATGAGGTTTAGGGAGTTTGTGTTTAGGGTGGAGGGTTTAGGGTTTGGGGTTTAGGGTTTAGGGTTTAGGGTTTAGGGTTTAGGGTTTAGGGTTTAGGGTTTAGCGTTTAGTAGGGAGTTTTCGGGGTGTAGGATGGGTGCAGGATGGGCTCGGGAGTGGTCAGGGCCTAGGGCAGGGATCAAGGACGGCCGTGTTCCTTCCGACTACCCTAAACCCAAAACCCTGAACCCTAAACCCTAAACCCTAAACCCTAAACCCTGAACCCTAAACCCTAAACCCAAATTGTGGCAAGAGGCCTGCAAGACGTGCATGGGTCCTCCACTCATCACGATACCTCGACCTTGGAAAGAACCTGGGCTGTTCTGGGCTTTGGCAGGCGCTAGCAAGCTGGTGGTACTACTGCAACGGGTTTAGGGGTTTAGGGTTTAGGGTTTAGGGTGTAGGTTTATGGTACCCACAAATCAATGTCGAGGCAACTTGGCTTGGGCATCGGCATCCTTTGCAAGTCCTGCCGTGGCACAAAAAAATGGATGCATGGATTGAACGACGTCATCATGTTACTGGCCTGCAAAAAGGAAGAGATCGCCCGCTGCTCTGAAGGGAGGAACGGCGCACACCTGCTCAGAGTTCAATCTCTCCCGGTATACCTTTCCCCTCGCATGAACTTGCCAGCGGTTGCTGCTTCATGCAGGCTTAGAGGCTCGGCTGGTGTCAGGCCGTCACCTCAACTGCAGATTGACTATTGACCTGCAGTGACAAGACACCTGACGCACACAACGAAAGTCATGCTGCAGCATCATGCAAAAAGCATATGCATCAGAGACACAACACGACACGAAACAACACGACGCACCTCTTTGCAACAAGCGGATGTCCACATGCCGATATCATGTTCTTGATAGCCCAGGTCGCTGCAGAATATATCCTCGAAGTCCACAGCCTTCCCAAAACACATCGTGAAGCACCTCACAACAAACAAGCCACAACTGTTTTAAAAATCTCAAAAACAAAAACAACACACTGCTCTTGCTGCCACCGGTGTCTACTCTAGGGTAGAAGGCCTCATCTTAAGACTCGCAGACGCTGACATGCAATGCGAATGCAATGCGACTGAGAACTCTGTCAAGATGGCGCTCTGAGCTCCGAACAAAGCAAGCAGCCCCGCTGTTGTGGAACCCAGGTGGTGCACGGCCGGCATGCAGTGTGCAGCCATGGTTCAAGGCTTGGAATTTATCAGCTTCCATAAACCCTAAACCCTAAAACCTAAACCCTAAACCCTAAAGCTCGACAAAGCTCAGAAATGGAATATTTATGTTCAATAAATACAAAGGCATGATATGAAGAATTCGGATCATAGATGAGATTATGATAGATAATATACGCGATTAAAATAATATATTTGAGAATAAATTAGAGAAAATATTTGGATTTTCTGAATTATAAAATGGAAACATTTCGCCGTGGATTTTATCATTTTTTCGAGGAATATTTAGATTTTTTGATCTTCTATAAGAAGATAATTTTTTCTCAATGAAGATTTTACATTTAATTGGTAATAGTGAGATCATAAATCTTTATATTGATTTTTTCTGATCCTAATGGATATGATCACAAGAAAATTTCATATGATTATATTTTTCATATTCCTTTCATGAGATTCATATTACTTTCTAAAATATTCTTTTAATATTCTTTCATTAATAGAATGATATTTATCTATAATTTAATATATTTTATTTTACTTGAGAAATACTTATTTAATTCTTACAAAATTATGAAGCTAATTTATAAATAATATAATGAAGATAAAAAATAGATAGGTTAGATTAATTATTAATGGGATATCTATAATAACTAAATTTCATAATATTTTTATTCATTCCCATTTTTTGGATTCATTATAAGGATGATATTCTCTTGATTCTGGAGCTCATGATAATATTCTTTTGGCGCTAATCATCTACGAAAGACAATGAGTTTTTTATATGAGATTTTAATGGGATTTTAATGATCTTCATATATTCTATTTCTACGAATTAACATACATAATGCTAATTTGCGATATTCTCAAGAAATGATAAAATCTTAGATTTTATAATTCGTGAACGGATGAATTAAGAAAAGTATGAAATGAATAAACGAATAAAATGAATATTCATATATTATTAAATGAATTACATTTGGACGCGAATTGTTGTGGAAAGAGATCAATGAGGAATAAGAAATGGGAATGAAAACCCAAAAGCCCCCTTCTTAAAAGCCGCGAGTCGCAGACTAGACATCCTGAGCTCGTACAAGCGGGTGCCGTTGGGGATACAGCTTGAAACTTGAGCCGGGATTGGTTGCCTTGACTTTGCCCGAAACTCGATACCGTAACCTCTGAGCCGAAACCTAAACAGATTCCAAGTGTTGCCACAGCTCGTGCACGCAACAACAGGCCCAAGACCACCTCTTAATCCTATCATTTTCGTTTGTTTGCCGTGACGCCGGCAGATGTTGCGCGAATGTGAGGTCTATGCTTGCAAGAAAGCTGAAGAAACTTCCATGGACTGTTTACCCGGAGAGACCTGGGGCAGATCGAGAAGTGAGAGTGAACTCTCACTCCAAGTTCGTTAGAAGTCAAGCCCTAGAAGAGTGCGAAGGGAAGACTCAGAACTTTTTGTGTTGGTTTCTGAGAATTTTAACTCTTTCACGACACCAAAGGTGGAAGGTCATTAAACAGAAAGTCGAGAGTCCATCGAACCCCTGGTATCGGCTCAGGATACGGCTACGCTAGCGCCTGCTTCCTTTTTGTCTCGCCGCTAATGCGCAAACAAATTATTTTTGCCGGGCGCGGCGTTTTACACGGCAAGCAAGATTAAGTATGTAAAAGGGGGGGGGCGGGCGGGGGGGGGGGGGGTGGGGGGGGGGGGTTGGGTGGGGGGGGTGGGGGGGGGGTGGGGGGGGGGGTGGGGGCGGGGGGTGGTGTGGGGGGGGGGGGCGGGGGGGGGGGGTGGGGGGGGGTGTCTGGACCCCTTGAAAACCCAAACCCTGCCCCAAACACCACAAACGGACAAACCAGATTCTTTCACTCACCGTCAAAGAGCTCGCTAAAGAGCTCGCTTGCTGGGCTGTCCAAAGCAACAACCTCTACAGCTTCTCTGCTAGCGACAGCCTCTCTGCTTGCCTGTACAGGAGAAGTGTCAACAGCAACCTTAAATGAAGACAAACATGTCCAGGTAACATCATGACCACCTCTGGCGGTTTCACGAAGCTTCCCATACAAAGAAAACATGTCACAACCAGCAAACCAAAACTTCAACTGGAAGGCACGGACTGCAAAATGCATAAGCTGTTCCATCCGCGGTGCTTGTGAGTCTGAAGAGCCAACAGTGTTCAGCGGCTTCTTCCCCACAAGTCTTCGAAAGCTAGCAAAGAACCCGTCTAACTTTTGGGTTCCCCCCAACCGCGTTTGTTCTTCCCACTCCTCTCCGGTCCAAACCTCAACCCGGAATCTTTTGGTGAATTCCGGGTGGGGTGGCTTGTGCTTGACACAAGTGTGGGAAAGCTTCAAAGAACTAAAGTTGGAAAGGGTTCCGTTGTTTAACGGACTTGCTAGGCTTCTGTACGCTTTCGCACCATCGGTATGGCAAACAGAGCCTTTTGCTAGAACGGGTTCGTCCGAATCCAGCAACAAGGTCTCTGTCATTTCAGCCACAGACAGAGGTCCTCCCCCACCTTGACCAGCCTGCGTGACACGGTAAGGAAGACGTTGCAGCCACACTTTGCTGGAGCCTCGCCGTGCCACTGCCAAGTACCGCAGCCAGACTATGCCTCCAGGACGTCCCACGGACCTGAAAGACACTTCGTCCAGCTCAACGTCAGTGCTGCAGCCACCCAAAATAAGCGAGTTGTTCAACTGGTCTATCATGGGCGTGAACAACTGGTTGAACTTCTCAAACAGCGACCGGAGAACGCGAGAGTCAACACCCAAGATGACACTTGCCTGGTCTGGTGACAGAAGTTCGAAGTGTAAACCCAGAGAGCGCCTGCCAGAGACCTCAAAGCAAGTCTAGTTCCACTAAAAAGCTCGTCTTCACGTCTGGTGACCGCCACTGTCTTTCTGCAGCTCTTGCACCGCCACTGGCAAGAAAGACTTTGTTCTTCAAGCTTCCAGCGTCCACCATCTTCGCACTTGCAAGTTCCAGTCTGAGAAGGGTCACGAAGCAAGAAACCTGCGTCCATGAGCAGCTTTGCAGCTTCCACAGGACTGGAGGACAAAATGTCGTCCAGAGACGTTCTTGTCTTCAAAGAAGTGCGTCCGAGCACTGGAGCTCTTCCGCGCTTTCTGTTTGGACTTCTCTGCTCCTTTCGAATGTACTCCACAGGTTCTCGTTCGCGTGCAGGTGGAACTGAAGAGAAGGAAGGTTCTGCAGCAACTTGAGGTTCGCGTACAGGCGGAACTGGAACTGCAGAAGAAGGGGAAGGTTCTGCAGGGGCTTCTGCAGCAACTTCTTTAGCTTTGTCTTCCGCTTTCCTCATGTCGCTGACCAGGTGTTCGACGCTTGCTGGTGCGAGCACGAACACGTCTGTCACAACCAGCAGAGCCCATGGTGATGGTGCCGCCGCGCCAGCGAGCAGCCATGGCTGCCACACGAGCCATGGCTTCTTTTCGACTTCTCCTGAAAGAAACAGCTGCAACAAGAAAAAATCACTCCAAATCAATCAAAATTGCCAGTACAAATGCCACAGCTTCATATCTGCAGCATTTAACATGGTTGAAAAAAATAAAGAAAAAACACCGACCGTCTTAAATGCCGCGTATTCGTTTGCGCAACATCTCGCATGGTCAAAATGACCGTTTTAAATGCCGCGCCCGCCTTATTTTTCTTATTCGACTTCTTCTTCCTCTTCTTTAGAGAGTTCTGACAGGCTAATAAGCACTCAACGCTGGGTTGCGTTCTTCAAGCAAAAGCTTTTCAGCCAATCAGAAGAAAGAAGCGCCGGGCGCGGCGTCGCGCGCGGTTAACCTTTAACCGCTCAAAACGCCGCGCCGCCCGCAGGGCGGCGCGGCGTCAGCCGCGCCGCTCGAGGCGCCGCGACCTTTTTTAAGGGGCCTCGCAGCAAGAGCGGTCCGCCGCTCGAGGCGTCACGTCTTCAAAGGAGGCGTACGCAGCCTAACAAACCGGCACCCACAGTCCGCAAGTGGAAATGCGGCCACCAACACGCCGCTCCAAGGCAGCAATTCCAGGCCACGCCGCTCGATGTGTTACACCCTTAAAGAAGCTGTCCCCTGGCCTAGCAAACCCACCCATCAAGCTGACAAGCCACCCAAAACTGTGTCTACGGAAACAGAAGGCAACACAAGACCAAACACTGCCAAACAACCACGTCAAAAACGAAGCCTTGATCTGAACCGACCTGACTTGGATTCCCCAGCCTCACCATGCACCGGAATCGACTCCAAAAACGCACAGCTCTTTTTGTACGTGCAAAACTCTGGCAAACTTCTAACATCTTCTGCTTTCTGCTAGCTAGTTCAAGACTCTGATCCCTTTGTTGTCAAAAATAAGCTCTTCTTCTTCGGGATCGAAAAGTTCGCTTTGAACGTCCTCGCCTTCCGAATACACTGGCTCGTGCTCTTCATCACAGGACAGTGAAAGCGGCTGAGGCGATTCTTCTGCAGGAGGCACCAAAACAGCAGGAACCTCCTCTGCAGATTTCGTTTCAGGGGCAGTGGAAGGCTTTGCCTTTCCCTTTCCAAAACTAGCCAAGCTTGGCCACGTTACGGAGCCAACGGAAGCACGTTCAAGCTTGCGCATTTCCGCAAAGACTTGAAAAGCATCCGTAAAGGAAAACCAATGCAAAAACTGAAAGGTGCGCACTCGCTCATGAAGTTGTGTCTCCATTGCCTCAGCCGTAGCAGGAGAAGGCCCCGTGGTGTTGATGGGACGCTTGCCGACCTCTCTTCGAAAGGTTGCAAAGAACCCATCCAACTTTTGGGTGCCCCCAACCCTGATCTCTTCCACCCATTGTCGCCCATCAAAGATCTTGAGCTTGAACTTTCGAGTGAACTCTGGGTGGGGCCGCACTGTCAGAGACTTGTTTGGGAATTTTCGCAATGGTTGACGCCCATCATTGACCGCATGAATGAAGAGCTTGTGATGGGTGGTGCTGGGATGGACGTGGAGCTAGATGAGATCAGCTTTAGAAGCAAAGGCTTGGACGACAAGGTTGCTGGGTTTCATCGGCCTTGTTTTGTCCGTTTGTTAAAGTGTTTGTATTGCTTGCGATTTCTTCAATACACTAAGGTTCTATGGCTCCGTTACATTGCGATCGTTCGTAGAGGAAGTGCGAAAGTCTTCATTCACAAGCTCCCGGACAAGTTGACGGCTTCCGGACAAGGTAGAGGAGGCCCTTTGAGCATCCAGGAGCTGAAGGATACGATCGTGAATTCCGCAGGAGCCAGCCGAATCGCCGTTGGCAGTGTCTGTCACACAGACAGTGCAAAGGCGCACAAGAAGCTGGAGATTTGGGCTGAGAACGGACTCGTCTGTTCTTCCTGCAGATTTCATGGTCACTTGTCCCCCAGCGAGCGCTGATTTTCTTGCCACAATCCAAAATTGCTGCAAGAAAAAAAATGGACAGAGTTTCTACATGCCCAACCTCTTGTAGATTCAAGAGACATCATCTAAGATTGTAGCAAGTGGAGCGGCTGTCAAGATGACAACCTAACAGTGTAGCATTTAGTAGCAGATCAGCCGCTTTAAATGCCGCGCTCGTTGCAGTGCGGAACCGTTTTGGCAAGAAACGACCGTGTGAGGCGGTTTCTAGTTTCCATCTTCTCATTCGCTGTGGCGCAACACTTGCAGTTCCAGGAATCGCGTGGAATCCAAACAACCAAGCCATTCACTCAACTAAGCGTGAATTCTGTACGTGCTTCTTTCCAGATGTTTTCGCAGCGCATATCGGTCGATTCAATCTCGTGATCACACAGCTCGATTGCAGAATGCTGTAAGTTAGCAGCGCACGAAAAGAGGCTGCCAAGTTTTCGTAGATTCTTTTGCAGCACAAGTGAAGTTCTTGGTTCACAAAGTTTTACAAGAGAAGTACCTGCAGAAGATGAACCGTTTCCTTGAATTCTTTTCAATTGGCTTACTTTGACGGATGAGCTCCACCGGCAGCACTCTGTGAACAGCTGGAGGCTGTGTACATCAGGGATGAGCCTTTTGAAACTTCATCTTCGCGAGCTTCTTCAGTTTGCAGACTTGGCCGGAGATCGGGCTGCTGTACTGCTGCAAGCAGCATCCCAGCAAGCCAGGGAGTATCTGGTGCTCCGGGCGTACCAGTAGTTGGTCTGAGATGACGGATTCGCTTCGTTTTGATGAGGAGCAACTACGAATGGTGGAAGCACCCTCTGGAGTGAAAGTCTGCGACAGCAAGAGCAAGAAAGGGAGTCCGAAAGGAACCTGCAAAGGCAAAGGAGAAGCGTGAGTCTGGGAAGACGGAGCAGAAAGCTGGCGAATGCTGGTACTGCGGAAAGAGTGGTCATTTCCAGAGCGAATGCCGGCGTCGTATTGCCGATGAGAGGGGCGGCAAGGACACAAAAGGGCCTGGCAAAGGCAAAGGGAAAGACAAAGGAAGCAGCGAGACGAAGGGCCCGACAGGGAAGCCTTCACCGAAGTCGAAAGCCAAGGGCAAAGCAAAGAGCAAAGGCAAGGGCAATCGTGTCCGCTCTGCGCAAGATGGAGAAGAAGAGCCCGAAGGCGAAGCGGTGATGGCGCTCACATCGACAAGCCCGCCTCCTGAGGTGGCAGCTGCGGCCCACCAGATCCGGCTGACGACTTCGGAGACTGACAGTGGCTTGTGGCTTGTAGATAGTGGAGCAACCACGCATTGCATGTCTGCTGCGTTCTTTGAGGAATACGAGATTTTGCGAACCTATGATTTTAGACCCACACTGTCAAATGCCAGCAATGACAGCGTTGAAGTGTTGAAGGTTTGTGACGTTCGCGTGCGTTTCGGTAAGCAAACCGTTACATTGGAGCAGTGTTTGATCACGAATTTGCCTTTCAATGTGTTGTCGCCATTCATGGCGTATTCCCGAGGCTGGTACACGTTTCTGAACAATCAGCCACACATGTTTCAAAAGAAGACAAAGAGAAGAATCAAGTTGTTGATGAAGGACCGTGCCTGGTATGCAACAGCTGTGCTGCCAGGATTGGGGAAACCTGCAGGACCGACCGCCATGGAGCTGGACGTCCTTAAGGGAAGCGGAAAGGAGGACAAGCTTGAGGGTAGTGCTGCAAAGAGCCCAAAAGAGCCCAAAGTCTTCCCCGAAACCCCAGAAAGGTCCCAAAGTATCCAAGAAAGGCCCGAAAACCAAAGCGGATGTTGTGAGTTCGTTGGAGTTCACGCCGTTTTCGTTTCTGTTGCGTTTTTTGAAGCATGCAAACCCTTGTGAAGAGGTGCCAGTGAGTGAGGAACGGACGTTTGGACCGGTTGTGAGCCTTGAGCGTGAGACTGGTTATGCGATGACCGTTGCGTGCTTGAGCTCCACGGCTCAGTTGGTCATGAAAAATGAAAAACTTAAAGAACTTCGAGGAACATGGTTCGATCTTGGAGGGCGTTGAAGCGACTGAGCTTCAAAACAGCAGAGCATCAGAAGAGACTCCGGCAGATGAGAAGAAAAAGACGAGCAAGATGCGTACCAGAGCCGCGGGCGATCAGACGAGCATCGGGCGTGCTGAGCAAGCACTAAACGAGCATCGCGAGACATTGAAAGCAGGTCATTTGTTTTTGCAGGTGCACACTTGGATGGGTCGACTAAGATTTTATTTAGTTTTTTGGCATCGGAAAGCCAAGACTTGTCAAAGCTGTGATGTGTTCTTGGCTTGCTCGTAAAAAGACTTTGGGAGTGTAGGCAGCAAGCGCCCACATGGTTCCATCTGAAAGCGCCGCCGCGCATTAAAGTTCATGGGTTGGTCGTGCGGCAACTTGGCCAACGCCGCAGAAATGCATCCACAGCCGTTTTCCCTGATTTCCAGAAAGCTGCATTTCTGCAGGGGCACTTGCGCCCGGAATGCGCGCAGAGCCTGTCACGGCCCATTTTAAGCCAAGTGCCAGATTGCCGCCAGAGCGCCCACAGAGCTTCAGAAAGAGGGGTCGTTTGTGAGACCGGCTGGGAGCGCGCAAAAGTGTAATTAGAAAACCTTTCGCAAGAGAGAGCTAGGACGATGTGCGCGACTCTGTAGTGTTTAGAGCCGAGGTTAAGGGACTTGTGGGCTTGCATTGCTCTTTGTCGTTGGGGTTGGGGTTTGGGCGTTGCGGTTATGTCTACCTGGACCGCGCTAGTAGCCGAAAATTAACAGCCACTTCTTTGCAGTGCAAAAATGTTCAGGCACTGTCCAGCTAGGCAGGAAATTTGCGACACCGTGTAAAAGTTGCTGTTTTTGCACGTACAGGGCCAAAAAAGCATAGAGCGCCATTAAAAAACGTAGAGTGCCGTAAATCTGTGTTCTGGTTTCGTCAGTGCCGAAAATCTGGCGAAAAAGAGAGCAACTTTCAGCAGTGCCAGGCATAAACGTGTAGGGCGTAGTGAGGCACTTGTGTGCTTGCATTGCTTTTGGACTTGCACTGCTCGTCGTCGTCGGGGTCAGGGACAAGGGTTTGGGAGGAGGTTAAGGGACTTTGCGGGTTTGCGCTGCTTTTTGTCGTTGGGGTTGGGGTTTGGGGTTTAGGGCTTAGGTTGAGGTCTTACATTTGCGGTTTCGCACGCTGTCTGTTTCCAAGTCGTGCTGTCTGGAGGTGTCGTTGGCACACATTGTCATAAATGTTGTTTTTTTGCGAGTTGTCGTATTCATTTTTTGCTGTTTGGATTATTTCACGGTGCGTCTTTTTTTCAAGAGCTGGCATTGTCATGTTGTGATAAATTTTCGCTTTGAATTCGCTTCATCAACAACGCATCGATTACTGTTTGATAGGCTCGTTTCAGCTGATGATCATGTCGTCGATTGTCGTAGTTTTATTTGTGGTTGGTCTTGTGTCCATTTGGCTTCAGCTTTGTTGGAGCTGGTGGGAGCGTTGCTTGCCGACTTGGCGCACCAAGCTCAGCTTCCAGCCGACATGTGGAATCGGTTTTCGTTCGCGTTTGTGATTGCAAACTGCGAGGCAGCCCCCCGAGTTCCGACCGGGCGTTTGATGGCTACGCGACGCCGCATGATCGACATTAGTCTCATCAAATTGCAATTGCCGGCTTAGCTTCTTGATTCAACAAAGTGGGCAACTCTTTTTTGTGGTTCGACCACGCATGGCGATGAGGTATCGATGCACTTTACTGCACCGCTGAATCTGCTGAAGACGTGGTGAGGCAAGGGTTGTCGACGAAGGGATGCAAGAAAAAGTCCAAGTTTGCGTTTACAACTTCATGCTGGATGCTTGTATCCTCGGCAATGGTGATGTTTAAGTGAAGTAGGACCGGATGCATTCCGTCAGACAGGAATGTGGGTCTGTTCAAGCATGTGCTCCAGATTGCGATGCTCAGGTGTGTTATTGCAGAGAGCCACAAGGAGGCAGAGGACATTCGAAACGAAGTGTTGGCCCCAGTTTCGTTCTTGATCTGATGGTGGGAGTTGGTTGAAAGGTTTTGTGAACCGAAAGATCACTTCGCACATCCAACTTGTAGATGTCAACGTCAGCATCTATTCTGAGGCCAGTTGCTAGGTTTTGCGTTTTGCTTTCCGCATGGTTCTTGGTCCAGACAAACAGTGCAACTTCCGGCGCCGATCTGTCAAGGGTCTGACGTGCCAGCCTCAGTCCCATAAGGTGAGCATCGAATCCTAAGTATTCCCACAGTGATGTCCTGCAATCGTTGCCAACAAGTAGTCCGAACCAAGCCGACGTGGCGGAGCAAACGTGGTGACAGCACATCGACGTGGTGTTCGACGTACCTCCTTGCATTCTTGCAAAAATGCTCCCAATAGCCAGTTGTGTGGAGTGACGAGAGCGTCTTCTTCAGTATTGGGCTCGTCAAACAACTTAAAGCTGCCACAAAGTAAGAACACCGGAGTCCGTCAGCGCCGTCCATGTCAGAAGAAGGTTTTCGTGAACATGTGGAGGTGGCGGCTGTGGTGGCAGAGCGCATTGAAGCGCTCCAGGCAAGCAGTACAGACAATACAGGAGTGCAACTCAGCATCGGTTGCCTTCGGTTGCCTTCTCTTTGAAGCTTTTTTGCAGGTGCGCCAGCAGAAGCTGCTCGAGCAGATCGACCTCTTAGTGCAGAGCAAAGTGGAGGCTGTGCACGCATGCCTGTGAACTGTGAACATCTGTGAACATATGGTGCTTCCTTGCTTCGGATTGCCCGAAGCCAGACTCTGGAGATGCAGCTTCAGCAGATACACAGTCAGAGCCTCGGGCTGTGGCACAATGCATGGAGTGGTGAGTATCGTGAGCCATGTGCTCGGCTGGGTTATTGTCGAACTTCGGGATATCGCACTTCAAGCACCACTTTCTGAAAAGAGGAGCGAGGGATCAAATATGATCTTTTTGTCATCTGTTTGAGTCTGCTGGAGAGAAGTGGGGTCAAGTAGGCGGCAGGTACAGCCAGAGGACACTTTAACTTTCTGATTGATCAGGTGGAAATTGTACATACGCTCCAGCAGAAGATCGCGAGGCAAGTTGGCGAGCATGACAGCTCATAAAGCTTCAACGAAGCGCTCGATGTGCTTGATCTGCGCTTGAAGGACATAGATGCCCCGCCCATGGACGGTGTTTACCTCCTCCGGGCAGACTCCGTGATCCGTTTCAGGTCGTTCCATGCATGCAGCGCCAGCTAGTGTTGCAGTGCTGTACTTTCACTGAGTGTCATCGTCAGATGAGCAGGCTTCGAATTGCCTCCAGACAGGGAAACTGCAATGTCAGGTTGTGAGTTGTGTGGAATGACGCGTGCTTGGTTAAGAAGGATTCGCAGAGCTCTGGCCCAAACTCAAAGCGTTGAAGTCCTACTTCATTTCGCACGCCTCCTGATCATGCGCGCGATGCTGATTGCCTGGGTCCTAAGTTGTGACAGTGTGGTGACTCAGTTTGTGTTAGCTCCTTACTGATACACCGTGTTCACAGACGTAGGCCTTAGTATGACTGGACTGACTGATGGCGTGAGCTGGGGACTGGGGCTTGGCCTTTTGAATGAGCCATTCTGACCCTGTCCAATGCTTTTGCATGTGATGCTCCTCTGGGCGATGTGATCGTCGCATGTGTGTTGTACGCCTGTTGCGGATGAAGATAAAAGTTCGCTGCCCCTTGCGGCTTTTCACTACACCTCTGCAAACTTCCTCTTTTTTCTCTTGTTGTGCTTGAATGGAAGTTCGGTCAAATCGCATGTACAGCAATGTTCCGCACACACACATACATATGTGATACATGCGTACGCATGTACATCATGTACGAGTGAATCATTGTATGTGCATATGTACAAACTACGCCGCTGCTATACAGGACTTGGTTTCGTGTGTATGATATGGAACACGTGCTCTTGCTCAGCTCAAAGTTGTCAGTATTTAGGAGGGTTCTGAAACCCTTATGCAACTTATGCATTTCAGGCCTTATCCTCTTTAACTTTTCGTTTTGTAGGAGTGCTTGAGTCAGCAAGTACAGATTTCAGGCCTCAGGGCTCACGATTGTTCCCGACGAAAAACCATAGCTCCTGGCAGCAACTTTTCATGGAGACATCTGCCTGTTATAAAAACTGTGTTAGCGTGTGAGGATTGGGACTTCCCTGTCCCAGGGACATGTACTTGCTGGCCTGTCTCCCATGGAACATGTACACGTTGACACGTCTTGTTTCAAAAGTTCTATTCTTTTCTTAGTACTGAAAATTTGTACATTGGGAGCTGACTTTTCAAGCAAATCCTTTTTGTGTTTTTCCTCTGGACGTCCAAACCTTTCCGAAAGTATGTACGTGCACGCAAACTCAAAGAATCTCTGGGGAAGTTTGGATGTGTTCTCGGAAGCATTGAAAACTGGAGGGTTGATTGCTTAGTCTTTGTGTATGGCCGATATATACATGAGTCTTCGTGCTCGTGAATCGACTCAGTCGACTTCAAGCAAAGCCACCGGAGTCTCGCAGAGTCCTAGTTTGACCTCACAGCAGGGAGGGAAGCAATTGTGTTGCAAATGTGTTCGTGTTTGAGGCCGTGCTTTCGATGCTCGCCGTTGGCGCCTTTGCAGTTGCCTGGCTGAAACCGCTATTCTGTCATTGGTCATGCAATTTCTACTTGAAGCGAGGAGATGCAGAGGCGGTGTAGTGCACCTTCGCCAAGTCGTCACACTACCCCACAGGCCAAGAAGTTTACACCATTTGGACCTTTGGTCCCGACATGGCTTGGGGCTTTGAGGGGCATGTGCTGAGCTCAGGATGAGTCGATGCAAGCCCTGGCCGCTGATGACGAGTCTGGCGCCCTCAACTTGCTTCAGCACAAGGGAGCCCAAGCCGAGGAGAGCTGATGGAGAGCTGAGTTTGGGTAAAAAGCTGCACTTTCAAGTTGACGGCCTCCAGAGCCGTTCGGACTTTCTCGCAGTCTTTTGCTGTTTCTCACCGCACGACTTGTAAATCGATGCACGAGACGGCGCTCTCACGGCGTCACCAGCTTTCCCACGTTTCTGGCATCGGCGGGGAACTGTCTGTAGGCCAGAGGCGTAGGGTATCATCCTAGGCGGTTTTCATGATCATCGGGTCCTAGCTGGTCACAGCTCCTGGTAGGACGAGAATGTGGAGGAAATGATGAATGCTGAGATGGCCATGGAGATGTCTGCTCCAGGCCGGTATTCTTGCGTTGCACAGGCAGAATGAAAGGAATCCTAACATGGGGACAAAATAGCTTTTGAGAGCCTGCCTGAAAAAGTCAGCACCCTTTGATCGAAAGGAACGGCCTTCTTGGAGGAGGGCGAGGGGCGCTTCAGGCTCTTCTTTCTTGAAGTGGCACGAGTCATACAGGCAGTTCTTCAGAGCAAGGGGTCATGTTCAGTCCAGCAAACCCGCGTGGTCAGTTGTCCTCTAGAGTCGCAGGGGTTGACAGCCAACATCCTCCTACAACTAGACGGGTGAAGCTGTAAAATGTGAATAACCATGAGAGAGGTTTGCCCTGGTATCTGTCTGGCCTCTCTCATATCCGCGACAGCCATATGTTTCATGTATGTTTTTCAAACAGCGCGGCCAGTGACTGAAGGATCTCAGTGGCTGTCGACCGCTCCAGTCTCTGCCTGGCTTCTGCGTTAATGCTGTTGTTGTGCCGGGCAGGTGCGGCGTGATCTACTGTGCCTTGGCAAGATTACTCTTCTTTCCTAGCACAGGCCGAACACCAGGGGCGTAGAATGCAAGCATGTTATCCGAGTCTTCTCTTTGCATTGCCTCCGTCTTTCGCTGTGTTAAGCCGTTCTTTCTGTTGCTCCTCTGCCTACGCCCTAAACCCTCCCGCCTCAACATGGCTGAACACAAAACTCTAAGACCCTGAAGCCTAAGCCCTGAAGCCCCAAACCCAAACCCGAGAACACAATCCGAAAGGATAGCGAGATTGTTGACGCCCGTGTCTTTTTCCCCTCCTTTGTATTTTGGTTGTTCCCTGTTTTTGCTCGACCGGTCTCCGAAAGAAGCAAATGCCCAAGCCCCGGCTCTTTTCTTTCCAGCGTCGGTCAGAGGGGGTTGTTAGAGCTCTCCTCGCTCGGGACCCAGGTCCTTGTCCGGGTCACCTGGCACGGGTCTCCTCCCACGTCTGCCGAGAATCCTGTAGCGTATCCCGGGCGTGCCCACCTTCAGACAATCTTACAGAGCACCGCTGCAGAGTATTTCGCGGATCCATGTGGAGTGCCCTATCCCTGGCGTGCCCGCTGCCAGGGAGCCAAAGAAAGGGAAACACGAAACAATCCACCCATTTTACCCTACAGTCGCTGGGAAACCCCAAAATACCCAAAGCCTTGGAAAGCACTGCACAACATCACAGTTTTTGGATAGGATGTCAGGCAAGGCCGACAAAATCAGATAAATTGACCAGTAACTAGGTCACATGCGCGCGAGGCGCCTTGCTACTTTCAAGGGTGTGCATGTGCTTACTTCCTAGGTTTTTGTACGATTTTAGGAGAATTTCAGGTGTTTACAAGAGCCAAAACTATTCACTTTTGTTGGTTTTCAACAGTAAGTGTCTTTTTCGAGGTCTCTTAGATGCTGTGAACCCGAAAGACTCGCAACAACAGTAAGTGTCTTTTTCGATAAAACGCTGTAAAATACCGGTGTCGCGAAAGGCATGGATGCTTCTGACAGATATTCTTGTTCCACATCCTTGTGCAGTATGTTGTGCAAAGTGGCGAAAGCGCTGAACCTAGTAGTTAGTAGTGTTTTGGGCATAAAACACTGTAAACACCACTGTTTTGGGCACGGTCGCGAAAGGCATGGACGCTTGTGACAGATCTTGTTGTTCCACATCCTTGTGCAGGATGTTGTACAAAAGAGGCGAAATCGCGGTAAATACTAGTGTTTTGGGCATGGACGCAATATGAATGACGTTCTTACCCCCCGCCCCCCCCCCCCCCCCCTCCCCCCCTCCCCCCCCTCTCCAGATGCGTGTAACCAACTATTACACTGCTGCTTTTTGTGTGGGTCATCTTGGTCAATCTTCATACTTCCACATGATCGGTTCGTGACTGCGGTGAATTTTAGGTTGATTTAGCGTTCTCACCAACGTACGGTAGAAATGCAGTTGCTTTTGGTCCGCCGCATGGACCAACAGTTTGATGTCTCATCGACTAAAATTCCGCTGCCGATCAGTCAACCTAAGCCCCACACCCTAAAGAAGATGCAATAAAAACGAGACAACCAATGCCAACCATAACTGAGGGCAGTCAACGACAGGAATAAGCCAAAAAAGGACACGGACAAGCAGATAGTGAAGCAGAGAACCAGATTCCACGAAGACGCCCTTAATGGGTAGTCCCTGCAGAAAGCTTGACGAGAATGACCTGCGTTTCCAAGTGGTTCAACAAGCCAGGAAGCGAGGTCTCGGGGTATTTTTAGCGCTTTGCGGGCTTTTTCAAGGCGCGGACGCCCGTGGGAACTTTTGCTGCGCACAGAGCCGAAGCGCGGTTTGCTGTGGACCAGGACCGCTGGGGCTCCTGTTGTCGGTCCGATGTTCTTCCGTTCGCCCCCTTTCCCATGCTGACGCAGTATGATTACCCTGAGCAGGGTTTGAAGAGGGTGACCCCTCTTGCTGTCTGCAAGCGACCCTGGCATGCGGTGTCAGCGAGAACCCAGCACCTCCAACACCTTTTGGTCCTTGTGGGAGTCAGAAGAGCAGATGTGAGGAGCCCGCTGCCACAACGGTGGCGGCCTGGCCATGTGCACCTTGGCCGATGAATTGTTTGAGGTGCTGCCATGTGGGTTTCAGGATGTTCTGATGCAAGGGATCAGCATTTCTGCGTCTTCGGACTTGTTTTGCTTCTGTCTTTGACTTGTGCAAGTTACTCTGCTGTAAGCTAGTATGCTGAGACTTTGTGGGAAGTTCGAAGCTGGGGCTCCTTTTGTTGTAGGCTGCTGGGCCCTGCATGTACAACCGAGGCATGTGAGCTGCAGCCCATATGCAACCGCGGCATGTGTGTCCGCCAAAGTCGGTTTCAAGCACCATTGTTTCAAGCACTTTTGTTCAAGCACTCCACTGCGTGCGATGTGCAAAAAGGAGTTGGGTAGTAGGTGTCAATCATGCTGTTGCAAGCAGCTAGACGATTGTTTTGAACGAGCATTCGTTGAGGCGCTTGCTGAGTTTGTGACCGAAGACACACCTGGATTGAATGTGATTCAAGACATGCCAGCAGCCAGTTTTGTGACACGTCCGTCTGCCTTTGAGTTTAGCAATTTCTGACAGGATTGAGCAGGTTAAGTTGCGTTTTGATTTGTCTGCCTTGTTTGTGGAGGCTGTCAGAAACGGATTTCGCCAGCAAGATTCCGGACTGGGGCGAGGTAGTTGACAGTCCGCCACCAAGGTTCCTGAACTGCGCACATCTTGCAAAGAAGCTATCGTCTCGCCATAAAGGCTGTGCTGTTGGGGATTTTTTTATCATAGCTTTTGAAGGCTCAGGGCAGAGGACTTTAGATTGGTCGTGTCTGAAATCGGTCCAAGTCGGGTGCTGCTACCTTTGCCCACTGAGAATCGACCTACGCCTCGATGAGCTTCGCGAAGGTCAGATTTTTCCTGCGAAGCTGTTGGAGACAGGGATCGGAGAAGTGCATGCAATCACATGGCAGGCATGCCTCATGATACATGACTGCACGCGCGCAGTTCCACATTCCGTGATGTTGTTAGCGCCGGCCAAGCTGCTGAGACTGTGACGTTGAGCAATGCCGAGTCTCGCGCAGGGGCCTGGGCTTGGCGTACTCAAGGTCGGAGCCTTGACACACGACAGGTGACAGGTGCCTGGAGGTTGCGGTAAGAAACGACGGTCCCCATCCCTAACCGGCTGGACTGTTGAAGTTCATGCGGCGCGGGCAAGGTCAACACGCCATCTTCCTTGTCGGTTTTTGCGCTGCTTGGCCATCGACAGCTTTCTTGCTGGATGCTGCCTTCGTATTGCTGCGTGGGCCCGGGCTCATCTTTGCTCCATGAGGTGCGACCGTGAGGGCACGCGCCGAAATGAAGGAGGTACCGCACCAAGACTTCGGAAATGCAGAGGGACCTGAGCACGAGGCAGTTCAAGCTCGAGTCTGGGAGAAGGGTATATTTCGCTGTCGCCGGAGTAGTTCCAGCAATGTGTTCGAGTATAGAGAGCTGGGCTAGGCAGATCTTTTGTCGCTGTGGGCTCAGGCGACCGGGTGGTGGCGGCTTTCTCACACCCCGAGGAGCGCATATCGAAACGTGGGCTAGCTATTCCCAGATTGCGGCCGTGCAAGGTCTCCAAGCCTCCGAGTCCGAAAACCGAGCCCCCAAACCCAGTCAACTCTAAACATTGATTGTAGGGTTGGATATCATATTCTGCTGCTCGGAAGTCTGGAGATTTGTTCGACTTGTCTTGTACGATGAACTTTCAGTTATGCTGAGCTACAGAAGCAGGTTTTAAGATAGTGTCTGAGATGGTGTCCCAAAGAGCTTTCTCAGGAGTTCCAGGATGTTTCTGTGGAGGATTTGCAGGATGGCAGGCGCGAATTTGTGGTTTCTTCGCTGTCAGCAGATTCTGAACTTTCTGAACGGCTACATCTAGGTCGCACTGCTTGGCTCAGGTACAAAGTGACCTTTCTGCCATTGACGCCGGGGAGCAGCGCTCTTAGTGACAGAGAGACGAACAATAGGCGCTTGCAGCTTTCAGCTACTGCCTGCATCTTGGCAAACCAACCCAGGCTTCAGTCTCAAGATCTCCATCGGGCCGGAAGGGGCCGAGGAGGCCTCGATCACGGGGAGCCGGTCAATGATTGAATCCCTCTTCTTCCAGGTAGCTTTTCTTGCGCAAGGTGTCTGAGTTCCGTACGTCTTACCGTGGCAGAGAACCGTTGCCGCATTTTTCGATGTTCCTATGGCCGACCACTGTGGCAGACACTGGAAGGGCAAGCTTTCACGTCGGTGAACAGGCTGTCTGTTTAAGCATGGGCCTGGGCGCCTCTTCACTTTGATAGTCCTGTACATTCCTGTACAGTCTTGCAGTTCCCACCGGCCTTCGTCTGCAGAGGACTTGGGAGGGTGCCCCTTCATCGTGGAGGTGGAGGGCTTGGTGTCTTGTGTTTCTGGACAACACCGGTTGTTTGCAGTGCCACGTCTGCTTTTAGCACATATTCAGAAGACCATGTGGGAATCTCAGGTGAGACCGCCGGCAGTGTACCACGCAATAGGGGTGGCCGTCCCGGCATGACTTCAACATCACAGGGGAGTAGCAAAAGGAACTCATGCCCAGTTCACTTTCATGACGTGAAGGTGATGCAGGTGGCGATGCCCTAGACATCCCTACACCTAGGCCTTAAGTGATCCTGGCACTCCCGAGCCTAGAGACATCGCGCCATGTGTCGCCCTTCCACAGCCGTGTTTCAAGCCAGGAACCGGAGCCGGAGGGCAAACCCCAGCTCGGTGCGCCCTATCAGTGCGAATGCTAGTGCCTGCTAGTGTTGTCACTGACACTTTTGCAAGGCGTCCTTGCAGAGAAAAAGTGGCTGTGCAAGAAGGGCCACTTGATTCCTCTTCGTCCGGGTGGATGATCGAAAGCAGCAAGTCTCAGATCTGACTCGCGCAGGTGCGGGCATGGCAACCCTGTCGTGGACCCCAGCTGAGTGTCCAGCATTGTTAAGATGCTAGGCCGGCTCGGCTGTCTTCCATCATTGTCACGGGCCATGAATACCCGCCCCCCCCCCTCCCGATTGATTCAATCTTTCCGGCAGGCGGCCGAAAATGTCATTGCCGAGAGTTTAGGTTGTAAAGGGGCCGTAGTCTTGCTTGGGAGGGCCTGCTTTCAAAAAAGGTTGTCTTGAGCCATACTGTTTTTCTGTGAGTTGTTTTTGTTTTGAAGGTTTTTTTTAGTTGAGTTTCGGGACTTGTTTGTTTCTTGAGTTGCCGGGGGGTTTTGAAATGCCAAGCCAACATTATTCATTATTCCAGCCCATCTTCGCGAATCAACTCTCAGGAAGCCCTGACAAGCCCTGAGACAAACAAAAAAGTTGGCCGGCTTGAGTATGGTTCTGCTCAAAGGTCCTGGCGAGATGGACGCTTTTCAGACTGGACGGTGCAGGCACCTGCGCTATTGTGACACACACACACACACAAACACCTCGCTGGGTGGGAGTGCAACGGGAATTCTCTGGGCGAAAGAGGCTCTGAACTGCTGTGCAGGACAGAATCAGCAGCGTAGGGCATTGTTCAGTTGCTTTTGGCCTTCGCAACTTGCCCGAGGTTGGCGAGAAAACCTACCACTTGCATGCGTTTCTGCTGGCGACGGCGCCCAGCTTCGAACCAGCCGACATATCCAGAAGGTGTCAGCAGAGTAGCACCAGACGTAGTTTTCTGCTCGTGAAGAATGCTTCGGTTGCTTGAGGCTCGGGCGTCTCTATTCTTCGAGAGCCACATGAGCCTGTGTCTCAGAGTATCGAGAAAGCTTTGCAGGGGTAGGTAGTAGGCCCGTGGTACAAGCCAAGGCTGTCTAGAAACCTTGAAGTCCTTTGCTTGCAGTGTTCAGCCAGTTCTGTGTAAGCATCCGAGCCATGACAGGAGCAGTCCTTCTTCCTCGAACTGTGGCCTTCCCTACTAAAAACTATGTGACGCCCAAAGAAATCTGGTAACACCGACTGAGCCCTGAAGTTCCTTAACTTGATTCGAGGAACCGTGCATTTCTCCACTATTTCTCCGTCCGGCTCCTACTCGGACTCCCAAGCCTCGAAATCCAAGACACCTCGCAAGGCAAGCGAGCACCCCCGAGTCCTTTGAGCTAACATACATACGTACTATGAGGAGCGCAGTCTTAAATTACCCCCATATTAACACCCCCCTCAGCCCAGAGCCTGGAAGGTATGGCCTCGCGAGCTGAGTCGGACGGCAAGGCCGCCAAGGGCAGCGACCTGAGCGAGGCCCGCATCCCGTTGTTAGGCTTGTAGGTCTTCAGCTGTTTGGCGTTTCTAGGGCTTTTAGGGCATTTAGGGCTTTTAGGGCTTTTAGGGCTTTTAGGGCGTTTAGGGCGTTTAGGCGCTATAGGCGGTCTTGGTTACCCTTCCAGCATGAAGGCGACACTTGGAAGCATTCTGCTACTTTGGAACGTCATGTTTGGTAGAGAACAGGCAGCTCGAAACTTTGGCCTGGGGATGTATTCCAGCTTGAGACTTTCCTTGCAGTGTGGTGGCAGCACACAGTGTATGGTATGGTGTATGCTTTGTCCGTTCATTTGTGCTGAACTTTGGTGCGATGGTGCGATGGTTACTGTTCCGAGCCTGGCTTGCTTGTGTGACCCAACTACCACATGCAGGTCTTGCCGCAGTCATGCCACGCAGCCTTCGAGGACGGGTAGCGCGTAAGACGTGTGAAAACGACCTGTGAATTGTATGCAGTGACGAGGCAGAAGAAGGAGTCGGAGCAACTTACAGCTTGTGGCTCACTGCTCTTGGGAGGACGCCCTCGACTTCATGTACTCAGAGAACCAAGCAGCCTTCGAGGCACCTGCGTCGAAGGCAAGGCAAAGTTGGGGGCAAATTGGGCAAAAGGTCTTCTCTAACTCCACGGAGTCCATGTTGGGGGAATGTTTGGGCACTCGAGGCTTTGCTCCTGTTGAAGATTGCCGATATCCTGGGCATCAACAGCCTCTTCGATGCTATGGGCCGCCGGATCGAGGCACCTGACGGTCGAAGCCAGGAGTTGGCTCGAAGGAGTTAACGCTGCCACAAATCATTTGCTGGGTGTCAGTATGTGTCAGTGTTTTGGGCTCTGGAAACTTGAAGGGCTAAGAGCAGGGATGCGCATTTGTTGTCGCGGGGTTTGCAGCAGTTGCACGCACATGTACCATCGTGTACCCCGGCTCAAGAGGCTGCCTTTGCCGACACTGCGCCTCTGCTGCTGGAGCAGTATTGCCGCTTCCATATTCCAGGTACGGATGACGGCGGGAGCCTTAACTTCCAGATCTTTGCGTTGGTCAGGCAGCAAGCCACTCCGATCTCCGATCTGCTTGAGCTCAGGTGCTGCTCTCCGGCAAATCCGCGATGGTGCAGTGGATCTTATCGTCAAGAAGTGCCTCAGCACGGTTTTGGTACCAGGCACATAGGTCTGGAGAAAAGTCGACGCGAAAGAGCCCAGGCGGTCTCAAGGCAACATGCTGAGGAAAGCAGTGCCCAGGTTTCAACCCTTCATAACGAACAACGACATGAAGACAGCCTTGCTGCCACCCGGCCGTCATTCAGCATGGCACTGCTGGGGAACGGTGTGAGGGAGTTGTCTTTCTTGCCTACGGGCCTACAGCCGTTTTCTCATCTTAAGTCGGCCCAGACATCCCCTGCGACCGAACTTCCCAAATCCCAGGCGTCTTCCTGCGCGCGTCTTGGCGGAGATCCTGGATGCCGACGAGCTTCTGGTCGAAAGTGAGGCAACGAGACCAGCCACCTAGTAGCTTAGTAGCTACCAGTCCTGTCACATCATCCTGTGTCTTTGCTGCTTTGTTGTCCTATTTGTGTGCTAGCATGGAGGATGCAGTCTTCGACTTTGTCCTGGATCGGCTCCAGCTTGGCGAGTCGACCGAGCTGGAAGGAGGCCCCCCGCAGCGTGGAGATTGGAAACGATCTCTTAAAGAGCCTGATCAGCCTTAGTTTTAAGAGCGCTTGTTTTGAGTCAGAGGTTGTTTGTTGGCCCCCGCACTAAACACCAGTGCTCTCTGTCAGAGGACACAGTGCCGAGTCCCGCTCTGAGCCACCCGAGACGGGCAAGGCGCAGCGGTTACTGCAACGGCAGCACTTGGTGGGGGGGGGGAGACATCTGAATTTGCCGTTAAAATTTGAAAGGTTATTTGAATGCTTCGAGAATCCTGAGTTGAGACGATGTCGCTGTGTTGTTCTTAGGGTGTCGCTTTGGTTCGGCCATCCGGAGGAAGATGTGCAACCTGTGTGGTCGTGATAGCAGCAGGCAAGCACTTCTCGCCTGGACTACATGGATGAGAGCGATGAGGAGGCATGAGGGCAAGCAGGGTCCCTTTTAAGAGCAAAAGGCAGACAAGGCCTTAAGATCGTAGGCTCAAACAAAAGTCAGGTTGTTGCTTGACAACTCGTGGCAGTGAGCAGCCGAGGCCCTGTGGGAGGAAGTGCGCTGGGCCTATCTCAGCTCGCGGAAGTTTGCCCAGGCATGTGGAGTACAAAACATGTACAAGCTGTACACTGCCAGTGCGGTAGCATCGCATAAGCCCGCAAACCACCCCCCCTAGGTGTCCGGGGGCATTTTCGGAGACAGCAGTGCTCTAACAGGCGCTGGCGCTGCACAAGACCCTTTTGAAGCCACAGGCCGGCAGAGAAGGCAAAAGAATGAAGCAGAGAGACTGGCAGAGAGAATCTACAGAGTACAGAGAATATGCAGATTATGCAGTGACCGTACAAGTGTACAGAAGAGCACACTTGTGCAGAGGTCACCCTGCGAGCGCTGACTGCCAGCGCCTCGAAGCCCTGACGATTTGCATGGTGCATTGATGTTGTGCCGTTGCTGAACGGACCTCACCCTGCTGAGCTTTGATGACTCATGAAATTTGGACTAATGAAATTTGAGCGTGAGTACCCCTACAGAACTTGAGGCCCGGGCTGCGCGTTTCGACCTTGGAGGTGGGCTACGCTAACGCTAGGACTTGTTTTGCCCGGCTGCGAGTCTGCAGCTCGTGGTGCTCCAACTTTGTGCACACTCTGGCAGGCGCGGAAGCGTTCGCCACACTTGGCTACCAGGCTGTCGCGAGGCTCTCAGCGATCATCGGCTCGGATGCAGGGTTTTGCAGTCTTGAGAAGGGCTTGCTCCAGCTCCGCTTTGTGTGTTTTGGCACTAGGTTCCGCGGAAGCCCATCTTGCCACCCGGAGTGCAGCAGCCTCATCCATCCTGTCGGAGTGATTCGAACATCTGCAGCCTGTACAGATCACGAGGCCGCCGCCTAGCTCGACCGAGATTGACTTCTGCTTCCACTACGCGCACTCCGCAGCTTGGCATTTGCGCTGTGTAGCCGCTCAAGAAGGATTCGTGCTCGCTTGTTCTTTGTTTCTGATGTAGCCGTGTTCGATACGAAAAGCACGCCCGAAAACGCTGAGAACTTCAGAAGGATCGCTAGCGCACTCGAACAGGACTGCAACGGAAGAAATTCTTCATCATTCTTTGACCAAGGAGCAGTATGCTTGCGGACAGGCGGGCTCCACGGCCATATTCAGGTCTGCCAAAGCTGTAAGGCCAAGAACAGATTCCTCCTGTGCAGCAATCATGGTGGGAGCCTGGCCGATGCTGCACAAAGGCACAAAGTCATACAACATTTGACATAACCTTGCAGGCACTGCGGTCGCAGCCAAAGCGCATTGGCGATGTTGTCCTGCGAGCCGGCGCCCTGATTTTGCATGCCTTGGCGTGCCTTTTGATGGTGGTGAATCGGTGAAGCAAGATTGCATTGTTTATCTACATGGTTGACAAATCTGTACACTGGAATCAGGACTGCTTCAGCAACCATCTTTCACTTGGAAGAAAACATCTGACAAGCCATTTACGTTGCTTCCAGCGTTCAGGTTCTTGTCTTCCCTGCCGGAACTGATACTGGTGTAGCCAGGCCTGCGGTGTTAGATCATGTTGCAACATCATCAGCTGGATTGCAACGATGTTCAGATGCTCTTGTCAACAACCGCAGTTTCAAGGACGATCTGAAGATATTTGTTTGGTGTGCGGGTGCAGTCTACGGAGGTTCTTGACTGTACAGCTGTTTGCATGACCGGCTCCTTGACAGGGGGTCGCTCTCCGTCTTCCTTGAGGCTGTCCGAACTTCATTGAGTTTGAGTTGAGGTGTTTTTTTTGTTTGGGACAGTTATCATGAACTCGAGAGCTGCGGCTGCGTCTGCCCCGCTTTTGTTGCAGTGAACGGGCCAAATCGATTGCGACCTTTGTATTTGGTGTCGGTCTTCATCGGATCATCGGGGCAAGTCTTCTAGCCAAGTCCTGGTTCAACCTGACCCTTGCTTCACTTGCTTCAGGCTGTACCCCAGCCGCACTGGCCTCGCGACTGGGAGTTCGCCAACATCAGGCCTCGTTGATGGGACATGGGTCAAAGCAGCGCAAGGCAGCAGTGAGTTGTGAGCTTGTGCGCCATCTGTGTCTTGAAATTCCTCTACAGCCTGTGAAGCGGAGCCTGCGAAGCTTTCTGTTCCCGCCGTTGCAGGTACGGCATCGCGTGCATGAAGTGGCCCTCAGGTGAGCGTGCAACATGCAGTTGAAGACTCATGCGGAAAACATTAATCAATAATCGGCATGCAGCACCTGCGGCGCAAGTCTTCTTGATGCTCGCTTCAGCATCCCAACAAAGCCCCTGGCGTCAGCATCAACCCAGCCGAGAGAAGAATTTTAATTTTTTGTTCCGATTCTTGACGCGTGCTCAGGCAGCGGCGAGACCTGTCCCGCTCCAAAGAAAAAGAGTGACCTTTGGACCTTCAAGGCCAACGTTTCATTCATCCTTTCCTCGCGTGCTTTTCTTCCCTGGCTCTAATGCTCCGGTCGCCTTCCTTTCTCTCACCTCTCTACCTATCTCATCCAATTTCTGTATTCTAGCTTGCTTCCTCTCCCTTCTCCTCTCATGTGGCGGGCCGCCTTCCAAAAACATTCTGTTCAGGCCAACCGCCTTGACCGTGGCTGGCATGATTTCCTAGCGCCTGGAGAGATCCATCGATTTCTAGGCATTGGGGTCTTGTCTTGCCCAAAAGCACATCTACTGGCCAGAAGGAGGGTACATGTAGGTCATGTTGCAGCACGGTGCAATGCCTTGGCGAAGCTTTGCTTGTGGTTAACTGCATCGGGATGTTGCGTGTACACATGTGTACACTGAGAGAGGCGACATAGGTGGCCAGATGGCAGCCAGAATCAGCTTGGACTCTCCTTGGAGGCCCTGATGGCTTTGTCTGCATCCGCGGCTCCCTGGAGCAGGAGTGCTTAGGCTGGAGTCTCAGGGACACGAGAGACTTGGGCATGTGAACTTGAGCCCTCAAAAAAAGAAGCTCAAGTCGCTCCAGACCCCAGTCGCATGTTGCATGTTTGTACCAGACGCTGGCAAGGTCGTGCATTCCTCCTGAACGCGCAGAGTGGACATAGTGGCTATTCAGGCTCCATCCCATGTCAGCGCGTTTCATCGTTTGGCCCGGCCCACTATGCTAGAGCAAGCCTCACTTAACTCGCTCGGTGCTCTCTGACTGGCTCAATCTCGCTTGCTTGCTTGCTCACTCGTCCTCTGTGTCTATCTACCTCCGCTCATTCTTCAGAAGTGGAAGGTTTCTTTGGTGTGGGTAGCCTCGTTTCTGACGAAGGTGCTCCTGGCGACGCGGCTGGGTCGTCTGCTTGCCGCCGGCCGTGGGTGTGGGGATCTTAAATAGCCCACATGTTGTCGGTGCCTTGCCAAAGCTCTCTAGAAGAAGCGAGTACCAGCTTTCCATAGCCTCACTCAAAGACAGCTTGTCTGAACAGCCTCCGTGCTGTCCTGAGTGATACTCCGAGTCAGGCCGCGGGTAGCCATGGCCGCCAACGAGCGGTCAGAATGACCCGCAGATGAGGATTCCACCATCTTCCACCGGCACTTTCGCCTGGAGCCTTGAACTCCGGGCCCTGGGTTGGGAAAAATCTTTCTTCTTGCATGCTTGTGTCTTGCCATGTCTTACCTGCTGCGGGAAGTAAACGGCAGCTTTTTTCCCAACCCTTGGTTGCAGATTGTCCGTGTCACCATGCGTGGAGAGAGAGAGAATGTACCACATCCGGCATGAAAGCTGAAGCATGTGAAGCTGCAGCGTGGAGGATTGCGAGTTCATGCAAGTTGTTGCAGTAGCTGGGATGTCT
The DNA here is from genome assembly GCA_905221605.1 of Symbiodinium natans. Classification (NCBI taxonomy): domain Eukaryota; class Dinophyceae; order Suessiales; family Symbiodiniaceae; genus Symbiodinium; species Symbiodinium natans. Next base: position 696,681 of record CAJNDS010001513.1, read on the forward strand.
TTCCCTCCGTCCTCGTTAAAATCTCCGAGATGTGGTCGTCAGATGCAGCTCTAATGGCCGCAGCGTAGGACAGTGTAGGATTGCCAGGGCGTCCTGGAAGTCATTAGCGATCATAGGAATGCCGCCAAAGCACAAGCACTGTTAATGTCGTCCTTTTGAAGAACTTCAAACTCCCGAGCTGAGAGCATTCGCCACGCGAGCTGTTGAGTTTGCTATTGCAAGACGTGGCGGCATTCCTGGCTTCTCAACAGTGCGAATGTCACCAGCAGTTGGACGGTTATCGAAGACGAAAGAGGTTGACGCGCAGTGCATCAAGATGCTGTTATCGGTCATCGTCAGCCACCTCTGACACCACAGGGTGGAGGCTTTGATCTGCATTGTGTAGGCATTGCTCAAGTGGTTAACACAGTCGGACTTTGGCAGGGCACGGTTGAAGCATACACTCCTTCAAACATCTGGGCTACGAAGGCTACGAAGTCCAGGAATCAGGCTCAGTCTCCAAGTAGGGCACAACGTCGGACGCAGGGCCTCCGTAGCCACAAGGTGCTTTCTCCCGCATGCACGGGGGAATGTGGGGAACCCCCTCACATGGGGCCCCGCGGCTTGCTCGATGTCGAATGATGCGCTGAGCGAGCCCTCAACGGCTCCAGCCTTGGCCGAGCACCACATGCTAGTGAGCGCTGTCGTTTTTGCGTGCAACCCCTTCGCAATCTCTGGCAACCTTGTGTGTGCAAATACATGCAAATGACCCTCTCTCTCTCTCTCTTTTTATCTGTTTATTCTCCCCTTAAGAACTTGCTTCTCTGCTAGGGTGAAGTCAGATTTGCTAGAGAACTTCGCGCACTACCCTTCTCACTCGAACTTTGTTTGTGCTGGGAAAATCCAGGCTTGACCGCCGGAATGTCACTGCAGGCGTTTGGGATCGTTTGGGAGGGCTCTGGGTCTGAGAGGTTGAACTTTAATGCTTCTGGAAGCACTTGGAGACGGCTGTATCGCTTGAATCTGCACTTCCTTCTCTGCCTGACTCCCAATAGTGGGGACAGCCAGGCTCCTGCCCGTGTGGCAGCCACGTGCGACAGGCTGGCTGGCTATGGGATTGAAGAGACAGTAGGAGACGAAAGCGTACCGAGACACCGAACTCTTCGCTTCTGAACCATTGCCATAAATCACTTAGGAGGTAGACCATGCTTCATATGCACATGCTCATTGTCGTATGTGTGTTGATGTACTTCACATGCCAGTACGGATGCATCCCAGAACCAGCAGATCCAGGAGATCGCTTCGGAGGCGTAGGGCAACTTCGTGTCTGTGTGGATTCCTCCAGTGTCTTTGCGTGTGCTGAGACCAAAGACAGGTAGACAGGCTAAATGCAGAAGGAGTGCAGAGAGTCGGACATGCACCACTTGAGTGTGCGGAAAATATGCTGAAGCCGCGCACTTTCAGCTGTACATTGTTCGTGGGTCGTGGCAATCCAAGGCTGGTTGGCATTGGCCAGGGGTTGGCATGAGCCATGCAGCGGTTCAGATTGAGTCGCGCATCGTCGTGCTGCGGTTTCTGACTTGCTTACTCGTACGTGCGATGCAGGTCCTTCGGCTGCGGCTGGTGCAGTCGCAGTACAAGCAGCTGGAGGTGCTCTCATGTGCCGCTAGGTTTGCCAGTTAAGGCAGGGGTCAACAACGACTGCAGAGCATTGGTAGAAGCTCCGAGCAGACGCTACGAGGCCCTGATGCCCCAAGCAATCACCCAAGAGCGCCATGCGCCGCAGGGCCAGCTACGGGCCTCGTCCGAGAAGCTGCGGGACATCCTGCCGGAGAAGGCCTCCAGCTGGCACAATTTAAGTGTATCTTGGCTGTTGATTGCTTGTCATGTTTGATGCAGGTACTGTTCAGGCGTAGGATAAAGGCATCGGATCGGCCTTACAAACATAAGGCCTCTCCGACCACGGCAGCCATAAAGCAAAGGCAGAATCGGTTCGATGCCCCAGCCTTTCGCCTCATGAACCTCTTAGGCCGTAACCCCCACAAAGCCTAACACCCTGACCTATACACGCTGTAAGCCCTACCCCCACAACTCTGAAGGCTGGAAAAGCCGCAGTTCCCAAACCCTAAACCTTGACAGATCATTGCTTCTTGTGCGGGCCTTTGCTGCGTTCTCAAGGGCCCCCCCCCCTGAGCCAGGCGCCACATTTCTCGCAGTACCTGGAGCAAGGCACGGCCTTTCCGGGGCGGCTTCAAGATGCTTTTGCCAGATGCTCTTAGAAGATTCAGGCGAGAGGTGGTAGACTTCCTTCCAGGCCTGCGTCCTGGGGGCACCGTCGGCACGCCTCTGCCTTGGGTGCACTGCTGCGATGGGCATGGTTTAGGATTGTTTAGGAAGCCTCAAGCGGCACAGATCCTCAACAGCTTTGCGGTGTGTTTTTTGCGATCTTTCTTGCGATCTTTCTTTGCGATGTTTCTTTGCAATGTTTCTTTGCGATGTTTGTCACTTTTGTCACGAAAGTTCCTTAACTTGCCCTCATCGCTTACGTTCAGTGTCCCTCAGTATCCCTCAGTGCACACTGCTGGGATGGGCTTTGGGTGGCCTTGTTTTGCATTTGAAGCTCCTGCTGCTGCTGCTGAGCTTTCGGTATGGCTGTGCTGCTCGTTTCGTCACCAAGATCAGAGCTGGTTTCGTGATGTTTCGTGCATAAGACACTTCCCAAAGCCTGGCACCTTGTTGAAACCCTGGATGCGTCCCGTGTTCACACGTACTGCGTGCTGCGGTTTGTATGCTCACAGCAACACAGGATTTGGCAGGGGTGCTTGCAAGGCTGCCTCGTAGTGCAGAAGTGCTGGGCACCCAACCCTCAAGCCCTTTGCTTGATTTTGCTGCTTGTATAATCGGTCTTTGATCTGCAGAGACGTCCAGATGAGAAAGACAGAGAAACTGTCGACCATGATGCAGAAAGTTGAATTTGCGCAGTGGCTCTGATGCGGCTGTTGTGATGAAACCTGCAAAAGCACATCATGCTGAGCGGAGGTTGCGCGGTGATGCTTGCGGGCTGCGTTTCGCGTTGACCGTTGACCGTTGTCCGTTGACCGTAGAATTGAATTTAACTTTCCGTGTGCACAGTGAACTCGGTGAACAAGCAAGATTTCAAAGAGAGTCCAACATCTACGACTAATTTTGCCTGAGTTGCGTCTGGGATATCACGGAGTCTCAGTGGCTCTGACACAGGATTGCTGGTGTTCAACAGACCTCATGGATGGTGCGGCAAAGCGTACGACCGACATGCAGCGCAGTGTTGCTGTGGCTCGTTTGTGTTGCCGATGTCGATAGCATGTGGCAACCGATGTTGAGAACTGGCAAGGATTTCGGTTTTTGAGGGTCGGCTTTTGGCTGTTGCCCTTTGTACCAGCATTCTATTGCACGTCAAGCTGCGGCCGACAGTGATGCAGAAAATTGAATTTGCGCAGTGGCTCTGATGCTGCGGTTCTGATGAAATCTTCCAAAGCACATCATGCTGAGCGGAGGTTGCGCGGTGGCTTGATGCTTGCGGACTGTGTTTCGCGTTGACCGTTGTCCGTTGACCGTAGAGTTGAATTTTACTTTCCGTGTGCACAGTGAACTCAGTGAACAAGCAAGATTTCAAAGAGAGTCCAACATCTACGACTAATTTTGCCTGAGTTGCAGGGTTGCTGGTAAGTCTGCATTTTCGACAATGTTCAACAGACCTCATGGATGGTGCGGCAAAGCGTACGACCGACATGCAGCGCAGTGTTGCTGTGGCTCGTTTGTGTTGCCGATGTCGATAGCATGTGGCAACCGATGTTGAGAACTGGCAAGGATTTCGGTTTTTGAGGGTCGGCTTTTGGCTGTTGCCCTTTGTACCAGCATTCTATTGCACGTCAAGCTGCGGCCGACAGTGATGCAGAAAATTGAATTTGCGCAGTGGCTCTGATGCTGCGGTTCTGATGAAATCTTCCAAAGCACATCATGCTGAGCGGAGGTTGCGCGGTGGCTTGATGCTTGCGGACTGTGTTTCGCGTTGACCGTTGTCCGTTGACCGTAGAGTTGAATTTTACTTTCCGTGTGCACAGTGAACTCAGTGAACAAGCAAGATTTCAAAGAGAGTCCAACATCTACGACTAATTTTGCCTGAGTTGCAGGGTTGCTGGTAAGTCTGCATTTTCGACAATGTTCAACAGACCTCATGGATGGTGCGGCAAAGCGTACGACCGACATGCAGCGCAGTGTTGCTGTGGCTCGTTTGTGTTGCCGATGTCGATAGCATGTGGCAACCGATGTTGAGAACTGGCAAGGATTTCGGTTTTTGAGGGTCGGCTTTTGGCTGTTGCCCTTTGTACCAGCATTCTATTGCACGTCAAGCTGCGGCCGACAGTGATGCAGAAAATTGAATTTGCGCAGTGGCTCTGATGCTGCTGTTCTGATGAAATCTTCAAAAGCACATCATGCTGAGCGGAGGTTGCGCGGTGGCTTGATGCTTGCGGGCTGTGTTTCGCGTTGACCGCTGACAGTCGTCCGTAGAGTTAAATTTGTCTTTCCGTATGAACAGTGAACTCAGTGAGCAAGCAAGCTTTCAGTTTGAGTCCAACAACTACGACAAGTTTGCCTGAGTTGCCATGATGTGGTGCCGCTTGGGATGTGTGTCTGGGATATTGCGGAGTCTGAGTCTCAGTGGCTCTGACACAGGATTGCTGGTAAGTCTGCGTTTTCAACAATGTTCAACAGACCTCATGGATGGTGTGGCAAAGCCCAAGACCGACATGCAGCGCAGTCTTGCCGTGGCTCGTTCGTGTTGCCGATGTCAACAACATGTGGCAACCGATGTTGAACAACTGGCAAGGATTGCGATTTTTTTGTGAGTTGGCTTTTGGCACATGGCAAGTTGCGAGAACTGACAACTTTGCGCAGTGGCTCTGGCACGAAGTGAGGATGAGAGCCGTGCAGTGAACGCTGCTGAGTCTTGGTAATCCATGTGCTCAGTTTGGCCATGCTTCAAGAGTGGAATCCTTTTTGAAGGCGACTCTTGATACTTGTGTCTGTCTTCAGCATGCGGATGTATTTGGGTGTGGGTCGGAACAGTTCCAGATGACGTTTGCGTTGTAGCGAGTTGGTTCTTACAGCATCAAACTCATACCTGCGCTCAATGTTCAGGATGTCTTAAGTGATTGATCCACAGAGTTACTACATGCGTGTCAGTCGTGTGGGTGGAACAGTTTGGGACCTGCAACTGAGGCTGGGAGGCTTTCATGGCGGTGCCGAACCTGAAAGCTTGCTGGGGATAATGGAATGCCTGCCCGGCTCTCGATCTGCAGACATGATCTGAACCTGTATGCTATTGAATAGCTTGCCTAGTCTCGAGAAAGACTCACGTGCAAAGACTTTGCGGAACGTTGGGTTACCAAGAGTCCTGAACTTCAAATCTGTCCCTGAGAAGTTTTTGCTGCATCGAGAAGGCGTTCAATCTTCCATGCCTGCGTGTCTCAGGTGCGTTGTCTGCAATGCCCAAGTGACATCACGACGGGAAGATCTGGTGGCCGCTTGCCGGTGGCTTCTCCAGGCAAGGCCAGCAAATGAGAGATTCGGATCCCAGTTTCCACCCCAAACTCAGACAGAGTAATCAGACCCTCGTTGTTGGTGCTGAAGAGATCTGTGGCATTCTTGGGCCACATTCTGCAAGGATGCATGCCGGAGCCTTCACCAAGCCATCTAGCTTTGGTTGGAGTGTCCAGCTGACGTGAAGCTCTACTGTGTCGCCGAATTTCGAAGCACTCTAGGGTTTAGCGCGTTTAGGGTTTAGGGTTGCAGAGTTTGAAGGATCCGAAGGCGCTGGTCGAAACACTGGCCTCGCTGCCTGCCGCACCGGGTAGCTTGGCCAGAAGGCCCCCCTTTCTTGCCAGCATTCGCGGATCATCTCAGGAACGAATCTTGCTTGAGGCTCATGAGAAATCCCCAATTTGACAACGTATCAATTGCACCATCAGTTCTCCTGTCACTGCAACGTGCTGTAACTGGTCTTGTCACACAGCACCAGTTAACCAAGGGTTTGTGCACAAGCGAAGCCTTCCACAAGAGACAACCTGCTCCTGGCTTTCCTGAGATGGACGTCTTCGGCAGGTTGGCTCCCTACCTCCTTACTTGCGACAGCAGCTGGCGCGGAAGCTTAAACGAGGCCGCGGCATGATGTCTTGATTCGAAGCTGGCAGCGATAGGGTGAAGGTTCATCCCTTCAAGCAGTTAAAGCTTCGACGATGTGCACCGCACAGCTTCGTTCAGCTTGTGGTAGAGTGCAGAGCGTTCATGATCCTGGCAGGCTGGGCAATGTTATGAGGCATTCAGGTCATGGCTGCCTCTTGGCGGCACCTGACACAGAACTAGCCCAGTCTCGGTTCTGCAGAGGCTGGTTTGCTGCAGGTCTTGCTACTACCAGTTCTCACTGGTGTCTGGGCAAATGGAGGTACCCAAGTCGGCAGGATTTGCAGATGGCGGTGGTATCGCGGCTGCCTTTCGAGAGCTTCAAATTCGAGTACCCAATGCCAGGCCAGCGCCGCTCAGTTGCAGTGCCAGGCCAGGGATGCAGTATGATGCATTGCATGGGAGGCAACTTGCTGAAGTCAACATACTTGACATTGAAGATGCTGCAAAAGATGCTACAGTCAGCTACATGCCAATATTGAGCTGACCAGATGTCCTTAAATGGCAGTTGTGTCAGCCAAAGGAGCAGCTGCTCAAAGAGCTGAATAAAGAAGCTCCTTCAGGCTGGGCTTGGAGAGGGTAACTGGAAACTGGAATGTGATTTTCTCAAGTAGGGGATTGTACCATTGAGCTGGCAACGCCAGGCGCTGACGTAGCTCGCAACACGCCGTGGTCCCAGATGCATGCTATTGAATTGTGTGCAAGGCTTGCCAGCACAAGGCACACAAGGCAAATGTTGACTTGTCGGTTCGACCAATCCTTCAAGGCTGGCAAAGTCAGCGGCTTGGCGTCCCTCGGGGCTGAGACGATCGCCCCGACACTCAGAGCCAGTGAAGTTTGATGCTCCGAGAGACTGCGTGAATCAAGGAAGAGGCAGCTATCACCGGCAGGTATTTGCAAAACAGTAGCGTGATCAAACGGGCGAAGCACACAGCGAATAACGACAAACAACGTTGAAAGAAACGATGCTCCAAGAGGCAACGCCGGTGTTGGCACGTGGAAGGCCGATTGGACATGGGTGTGTAACGCGTGCGCGTGGGACGAGAGACGTAATCACGTTAATCAATGCTGACAGGACACATGGTCACATGGTCTCAGAACACCATCCCGGCACCCACCAACACCATCCAACACACCTGACATTCCGACCACAGCAACAATACCCAACAGCAAAACCCAGAGGTCCCAGAATGTGAGTGTTGAAGACAACAGACCTCTCCTCTTTTTCTGCATGGCTCAGAAAGCCGCCACCCCCCCCCCCCCCCATCCTCTTGGGAAGGAAGGCTGGACACCCGCATTTTGGGGCCAGGTGGTGTCGGACCGACATATTAGCAGTGCTTGCTTGCCCCTGGGCAAGGTCACGTTCCTCAGTGAAGTAGTATGCCCCGGCGTTGTTCTTGCTTCTGCCCTGGTGTGCGCTAGGTCTTCCGTGCAGTCCACCTCCAGCACAGGAAGTCGGCGTTCGCCGTCGCAGTCTGTCGATGCAGTGACCCTTCCATGCTTAGAAGCCTTACAGATGTGCCGGACACTGCTGTGCAGCCCAGCGCGTTTCCTGGAACATGTGTGCAGTGCAGACTCATACGTCATCTGCCAGGTGGCAAGAGCCGGCGATTCCGGTGGTCGAAAAAGTGGAGGCCAACGCCCTACACGTGAGCCTTGAAGGACTGTAGCACTCTGGAGCAGAGCCTGCTAAAAGCATACTTGCCCTCGCCACTGTTCAGCTCTATTCACCTATGTTCCAACCCAAGGGGGCACTGCGATTTCGATGACGCGCGTCTCACGGGAGGCACGCCTCATGCATATCTCGGGCACTTATTCTTTCATACATACTCTTCTATATTTTATTAGGGCATGATTATTCTTCATGCTAGAGAAGTTTGACTCGGTATTGCCATGCGGTCTCAAAAGGGGCTCAGCATGGCGGACCCTCAGTGGGCTGATCGATTGAAGCAGCATGAACCCTAAACCCTAAACCCTAAACCCTAAACCCTAAACCCTAAACTCTAAACCCTAAACCCTAAACCCTAAACCCTAAACCCTAAACCCTAAACCCTAAACCCAGCCTTGCAAGGCCCATTTGGGGTTTCGGGTTGTGGTTAGGGATTTGGGGGGGGGGTGTCAGCGACACCTGACAAGGGGAATGGGACGAAACATGTCTCTTGGGTCTTTATCTTTCAGCCATTGCCAGGCTTCTCAAAAGAGTCCTCCCGCGCGCATGGGCCTTAGTTACTGAACTGTCAGCCGCCAGCGAAGTCCAAGCTTGACGATACAACCTCTGGTCGACTTGAGAAACGCACATGGAGCAAGCATCATTTTCTCTCGTTCGTTCCAGGGCGATTCTTAGATGTCTTCTGGTAAAGATTAGACTCGGAGATTTATCCGAGGGAGCGAGAAGTCGTCGAAGACAGCCGGGCCCTCTGAGAAGCAACTGTCGCCACTGCATCGTGTGTACAATCACGACGCTTAGGCATTGCAAGCTTCTGCGAATAGCCAGGTGAGAGAGCGGATTGCTCGGGTTTTGTGGTGTGAAGATTGCTGTAATGTCATCATGTATTCTCCCTGCCAGGGGCAGCCTGCCTCTCGACCCTCCCTGATCCGCACTGCCTTTGGGGCAGACAAGGCATGACTCTCAACCAACACACATACACACGTGCATGCACACACACATACATACATACCTACCTGATACATACATACATACATACATACATACATACATACATACATACATACATACATACATACATACATACATACATACACACACACACTATAGTCATTTTAGTGCACCAGATTTTTCTCGAGGGCACGGAGCCTTCGCCAAGAACGCGAGCTCTGGCTGGCCACCCGCTGGCCTTGGCATCTTGGCACGCATGTGGATCAGCTCCTGGCGAACATGGCGACAGAAGCTGAGTCTCACGTGTTCGCCACAGAGAATCGCTCGAAACCTTCTGTAGCTTGCTACACGTTCGAAGCTCAAGAGAAAGCCGGCAGTCCTCGCTATGCAGAGATCGCCCTTGGTGTACAACTCTTAGAGCTCTTGCTGCCATGCTTACAATCGCTGACTCCTCGAGCTCCAGCCATGTAGCAATCCGCCCAAACTCATCCCAGACCGGAGCGCGGCCGACACGCAGCGCCACCGTCGTGGCGCCCCCAGGCCCACCAGCTCTCAGCGGGGCGGCCCAGTGAACCAATTGACGCTTGCAACAGCCTGTATTTCGCTGCTTGTATTCTTGTTGAACTTAAACAACGGTTTACATTCATGTTGGTTCTTGGAAGATGTGCGGACGGCACAACGCTCGCATACACCAGCACTAAGAGGCTAAGAGTCTGGGATGGTAGGAAGCCAGAACGACGGGACGCGTAACCACACAAGGCCCAGTCGGTGCCTTTATGAGAAGATTGCTCAGATTGCTCTGTGAAGTTCTGGAGCCCCAGCCCCTTAAAATGCCCTCGGTGACTAAAAGGGCTTCCTGTGCAAGAGAAGCAGCGGACATCCGGGACAAGGATTGCGTTGATATCATATCAGTTGTCCTTCTCCCGCAGCGCCCCTCAATGCCCGAAGCCGCTCGCGAAAGCTTCCACCGAGTTCGCACACAGTTCGCCATGTCCTCCGCTCCCCTGAGCCAAGCGGCCCGCCGACGCATCCTAGCCGACCTCAAGACCCTCCAAGAAGAGCCCATCCCCTTGGCAGCAGCAGCGCCCTGCTCGGATGCCGACCTCAGCCTATGGAACGGCGTGATCGGCACGCAGATGGAGGTAACCCACCTGGGCTGCGTCACGGTGCCCCTCCACTTCCTGATCGACTTTCCTTGTGACTATCCCCTGAGTGCACCGAATATCGGCTTCTCCTTTGAATTCCAGTACCGGGGAGGGGCCTCCTATGTGCAACCGGACGGACGACTCAAGGGGAAACTCGTGATTTGCTTGGACGTGCTTGGCAACTTTGGCCATGTCCACACGGAGTGGAAGAGCACCGTAGGCAGCGGTTGGAGCCCCGCTTACACAGTCACGACACTTATGATTCAGCTGCAGTCCGTCCTCTGTGACCTGGGAACGCAGATGACCCAGCAGGAGCGAGACAAGACGTACCAGTCGGCAGTTCGCTTCTGTGAGAAGAATCCCAGGGCAGTCTTGCCGATCCTCGACGAGGACGAGATCTACGAACTGCGTCGAAAGCAACAGGTGCAGCAGCAGCTGCGTAGAATTTGCCGCGGGGATGATGCACTAGTCGAGCGTGTCAGCAAAATCGCTCGCAGGGCAGGCCTTGTTGAGCGGGAAGGGCAGCTGGACAGTTTTCTGGAGTTGCTGTCTGATGTGGCGTCCACAGCATCTGGCTCATGCTCTGCAAGCGAGACGGAATCAGTGGCAAAAATCGACAAGAACATCTGCTGCTGGAGCACTGGCAAGCTCTACACCGAGGCTTTGTTAGGTGTGGGCGTCAGCCGGGAGCGCAAGAATCTGGGGACAGCTGGTGAGCTGCTTTCCAAGGAGGCCTTCGACGGGGGTCTGCGCCAAAACACCAACAAGTCTCCGTTTGAGTTCTTCCTGCCAGTCTGGATCAATGAGGCGCATGCTGCAGGGAGCACGCAGTGGCGCGAAGAGCTAAGAAAGCAAGTCCTACAGATTGGCAGGAGCGTCTTCGAGGCTGGCAACGAGGATGCAGCAGCCATGGAGGTGTTTCCTCGGCTCATCAACCAGATGATCGTAGAGATGATGAGACCTGATTCAGACAAGAGTGCCGCGATTGCAACCTTCGAGGCTCTGTGCAACTTCTGGCGAACCTTTCGCTGGCTAGTGGACACCCGAGAAGGCCTCCGCAACAAGGTCGCCAACACCCTGACACGATTCGTCAAGGAGGAGTCCTTTCGGCACAAGGACCACTCGCCAGATCTGGGGGCACTGCTGGTTCTGTTCACGGTTATGCAGGGATACCCGGCCTGTCCGGCGAGGGATGACTTCATCAGCACGTATGCTGACGAGAACTCCCTCCGTTGGGTGATGTGGTGGCAGCGCTCCGGCACCCCACCCGACGGCGGAGCTGTGTTTCAGGCCACCAAGGTGTCCAGGGAGATCCTGATGTTTCAGATGGCAGTCGTGGACATTGTGATCGGAGATGTGGCCAAGACCCTCAGCGACATGGAGGAGACAAATTGCAAGCTTCCAGAGCGGTTGGAGCACCTGCAGGCAGAATGGCGGAAGCGCAAGGAGTCTGTGGGGGATTGGACCGCCTACTACAATTGCATTGGTGCTGCCAGACCAAGCTTTCCCAGCACGGGCGAGTGGATTGCCAGCTGTGTTCGCCGAGCGGCGGCGGAGAAGGGCCCAAAGTATGGCTCCGGCGGCGGCAAAGGTGAGAAGGGCAAGGGGAAGGGCAAGGGGAAGGGGAAATTTTGAGGGCGGTTGCGACCGCCTGTGAAGGAGGCATTGTGCAGGTGTGACCAGCAGGTGTACAGTGTACAGTGTACAGATATTGGCCCGATAGCCCGTGTCGTCACCCGGTACATAGTACTTTGCATGCTTCCACATGAGGCCGCATCACATAGGGCCAGACTTCATTCTTCATTGCTCATTTCCGGCCAGGGCCCCTGATTTTGAAGTGATCCTTGGTGAAACCCACATAGGAAGCGACAACTTTGATATCAGTTGCATAACACATAAAGCAAATGAAGCATTGAGTTGCGCCGAGCAGTTGAAGGCCCTCGCCGAAGTGTTCCCTACAGTGCGCGGGGCTACGTAGACCCGCCGAAGACACTCCTCTCGTCCGGGCCCAGGATTGAGCAGGAGTTGGTACGTATTGCCATTTTGAGTGTGTCATGAGGAAGTCTTTCCCCAAAGAAGGAACCAGGTAGACACGCTAACCTCAAGCCGAGCTGCTCCAAGCAAAAGCCTTGAAAACCGTATGAAGCACTTCAATTCGAAGAGGTTTCCCCTCTCTCTCACGCTGCGAGTGAGGTCGCGGCGTCAGATTGTTCCGGCCATCAGGGCGCGGCGCTCGCCGAGTCGGGAGGTTCCCACACCAGGCTCCTTTCCGATTAGGTGATTGGGTGCCCAGCAAAGCCTCTAGGGTTTGCTGAACCAGCTGTAAGAGTAACTTGCCAAACCACAGCGATGTCTGCCAAGAAGTCGTATGTGCAAGATGGCAATTGACCTCAGAAGCCGTGATGTGAAGGCTCTAAAGGAACGGGCTCTGCGCGAGCAACGCCAGTTGCCGGGACCTCGGACAGGCCACGGCCACCGGTGCAGCAATGGTGCAGTGGCCCTGAAGCTTGAGGCTGCCAGGACCCTCGAGGAGAAACCGGCAGAAACCGTTCGCTTGAGCCTCAAGGGCTGTCGCAAGTTTGCCTTCCCCGCACCCTGCGGTTTCTAGGCAGTGTACTGTTGAGCACCGAGATGTGTGGGGGCAACTGTTTTGAGACGGGTAACGGTTGGATTCGACGCCCTCGTCCAGCTTTGAAGTTGGAAGGCCCTTAGCTCAAGGTTCTGAACAGATTTCTTCTTCTTTTGTCAAAGAGAGACGGACGTGCCTTCCGCCTACTGTAAGTTGGCACCGTTGGCACTGCCGAGCTGCAGCCGGAGAATGGGCACGCGACGTCGGCGCTGTACAGGCGTCAGGGTGCTCTAAGTTGCCGTCCTGATCCTCAAACCCATTCAAACCCCCAACCTCTTGCTTATGTTGCAGGACGACCCCAGCTCACCTTCCTTTCTTGATTGGCAGCTCTCCTCTAACTTTATGCCTGAGATCGACTCCTGTGAACCGTGGTCCACTTGATATACAGCTCATCGGTCAAGCTCAAACACAAAAGGCCAAGTAGGGGTTGCCAAGGGCCATCTCTAGTTTGATGAAATTTTCTACATCAACCCGGAAGTGGGGAAGTGGGGGAAGAACTGGGAAGTTGTGACGACCAGAGAATAGGATGCAGCGGGTGAGGGTCAATGGCAATGGTCGAAGCATGGCCGCACATACACTTGTAGCAGATTACAGCTGTGATCCGCCTTAAAAACACAGGGTAAAACGCTTCAGGCTTTTCGGGTTGCCCAAATTTCACGTGTCTTTCCCGTTGGTTCAATGCACGTGACCCGATCCTCCATGTTGGTCTTGCATTGCTTCGCACTCTGCGTTTCAGCTTTGGGGGGCGAGTTTGCGACATGTGAAGCTGATGCCAGGTCGAGGAGTTTGCACAGCATCTCCGAGCCTGAGGTTGAGCCATGACCTGCTGTGACAAAAGCCCAGGTACCACCTAGAGAAAGACCCTAGCAGCCCCTGTTCTGCAGGTTGGGGTCAGTCCCCCTTTGTCAACGCGCATTGCAAGGCCTCAGTCTTGTTCTTCTGCAGACTCGGCTTGACTGAAGTTTGCGCGGGCTTCTATCGTTGCATAGTTCTAATCAATTCTACTTACACTCCACTTGCATTGCTACTTACAGTGTGACTTACAGTCACCACAGTCACCTGGTCAAGTGGGTTGAAGGCACTCGGAGACCTACAGCGCGCGGCTGCGACCGGCGCAGGTCGGGGCTGAGCAGCCGCGTCGAATTCCGGGCCGCTGGCGTTTCCCGTTCTGGCCTTCGCTTGCCTCTTTCTTTGCTTGCCAGATCACGCCCATCGCCAGCCGACTCGCTTCTTCAGCTTCGCAGCTGCAGCCCAGGCTGGGGATGTGGCATTCCACCACTGAGATGAAGTGATTCAACAATGCTACCTGCACTTTTCTATGCTGCCTGTGTAGATCTGTGTAGTGGTCTAGGCTGGAAGCCTTGATGCTGCTAGGTTGTATGGCTCGGTTCTCCACAGCAATGGCAACTGTGTGCCATGGGCTTGTCTGAACTCGAACTGTCTCAATGGGTCTTTCAGCTACAAGTGCCTCACCGCGCGTCTCCGAGGCCATACAGCTCCGTTCGCACGTCTCGCATCGCATTCCAGACGACCGCAGTGTCAGGAGACATGGTGCACAGATGCGAGCACATAACCCTTTCAGCTACGGTGAAGCGCATTCCCTTGTCCCGCTTCCTTTGCTGCAGGAGCCACACTGAGGCCCCAAACGCGGACCAAGACGGTGCTCCCCACTCAGAAGGCCGCAGCGGGGAAAGACAACAGGGATTTTTGAGTTTTGAAGATCTCAACCCAAACTTCAAGGCCTTAAGATCACCCCCCTAAACCCAGGGCCCAGTGTGCCTCAGACTTGGAGAAAGTTCTTGTCAGGACTCCGGGCTCCTGGTGGACCGGAGTGGGGTCAGGGACCTCACGCCCAGCGCGTGGTGGCGCCGGCTGAGTTGTTTCGATCAGCACTTGCCAGCTCTGGTCCAGTTTGTTGTAACATGGCCTCTTTTTGGAGAGAAGATAGGGGCCCCTCAGGGGATGTGCATAATTTAGAGGTGTATATATATGTATATATGTATGTGTGTATATATATATATGTATATGTAAATATATACATATATACATGTATATATACATATATATATATATATGTATATACATTGTGTGTATCTTCACATATTGTTTTCGCATCGGGTTTGAGAGCTGAGAGGACCCCAAAAGCATCTGGTCTCTTGTTGTGGAGGGCCCTGGGCTCCTCCCGCTCTTCGCCCTCGCTGGAGCCGCGTGTGGTAGGGGGCCTGTTCTTCAGATTCGCTGGCTTCCGGTCAAGTCTCAAAAGAGACCTTTGTTGTGAAAAGAACGCAGTGCTTTTTTGTCCTCTGTGTCTATGGAGTCTAGAGGGGGCTGTTTCTGCACATGGCACTCCGCTTTTGAGGTGCTGGGCCGCCCTGTCATTCGGGAGGTGACCATGGCTACTCCCAGGCACTGCAACACGCAGAAGAAGAGCTGCGGAAAAGCGGGGGTGAAGCAACTTTGCTGGATAGAATGAGCTGATAAGGAGAGAGAGGCAACAAAATAGAGTGCAAGTACACTAAGAGTCAAGAGAGTCAGAGTTGTAAAGATGCATCTCAAAAACGTTCAGCCTGGTGAGGCCGCTCTTCTCCGCACGCGCGAGATGAATCCAGGTGCGCACGGTGAGGGTCAGACGGAGAATGTCTATCCGAGTCCATCCTTGGCGGTTTGAGCGATGGCGCAGGTCCTCACAAGGTCAGGTCATCTTGCTTTCACATCAGTATATGTTGAGGTCCAGTGTCTTGACATGCCCTGACATTTTTGGCAGTGTGCAAGCTAAACCGCTTCGTGCCGGGGCCTGCGCACGGTTCATCGACATCATTCGTCACTGCGAGGATCTGGACCCGTGGGTGGGTGGTTCTTTCATGGGAGTCAACACGTGAGGGTGTATTGCTGTAGTGTAGTTGCGTATTGTTGACTGTGGTTCCAACGAGAGCCAGACGGTCAACCTGCATGTGAAAGTGTCGTACAAAGTGTGACGACAAGTAACTTTGTAGTCTTGCGTATGGAGTTCCCTACAGTGGGCCTCCATTCGAGAGGCCATGTTTCAGAGTTTCCCAGAAATCAAAAGCAGGCCTACGGCAAGTCTTCAGCGTTGCAAGCCTGTGGAAACTTCCTTAGATGCTGCTCGAGCAGTCGATCATTCGTAAAGTAGCGGAGGTGTAATGACAACAGCCTGCGGCTGTTGGGAGCCTGCATCCAAAATCCCGATTAAAGAGACAAATGTTCAGGTACAAAGGCTGCTTCTCTGCTGCGCAGAGGATTCGTCATGGGTCAGTTCATCTGGATCCGTGGCAGCCGCTTGGTGCCGGCGATTTGTGTATTCAACATTCAACACAGCGCAGAGACATTATAAGTTGTAGTTCTGTGTCGATTCGAAGAACAAGTAAACGTCAAGAAGCGTCAACAGCAACGCAGTCCCCACGCAGCAAGAATGGATCAGCGACTCATCAAAGCCAACTGAGCTCATGGCGGACCGAAAGCCTCGATAACCTCAGCTGATGCCTCAGCTGCAGTAGCGGAAGAGCTGGACCCCGGTCCGAGCCGGGTACACCCTTGTGGGTCGCATTCAGGAGTCTGGTACACCCAAGCGGTTGCCCTGCGATGTTCCTGTCATGCATTTTTTTCACACAAACGAGGATCAGCTCGTCCAGGGTGCGCACCGCAGGCATGGGCCGCTTTTCCTTCCGCAGCTGGAAGGCAAGCCGTGGTTTCCTGGTGCTGTCCCGGGGTCGTTTTCAAGGTAGGAAGATCTGTAAGACGCAAGAACGGTCGAAACTCGGGAGTCGCAGGGTCAGAGCGGTTAGCAGGATTCAGAGCACTCCGGCGATTCAACAAATTGTGGAAACTACGTGATCTAGGAAACTGCCCGACTCAGCAAACCACAGCCGGGTGGGGGGTGGTTGGTTGGGTGGGCGGGCGCGTGGTTGGGTGGTTGGGCGGGCGCGTGGTTGGGTGGTTGGGTGGTTGGGTGGTTGGGTGGTTGGGTGGTTGGGTGGTTGGGTGGTTGGGTGGTTGGGTGGTTGGGTGGTTGGGTGGTTGGGTAGTTGGGCGGGCGCGTGGTTGGGTGGTTGGGTGGTTGGGTGGTTGGGTAGTTGGGTGGTTGGGTGGTTGGGTGGTTGGGTGGTTGGGTGGTTGGGTGGTTGGGTGGTTGGGTGGTTGGGTGGTTGGGTGGTTGGGTGGTTGGGTGGTTGGGTAGTTGGGTGGTTGGGTGGTTGGGTGGTTGGGTGGTTGGGTGGTTGGGTGGTTGGGTGGTTGGGTGGTTGGGTGGTTGGGTGGTTGGGTGGTTGGGTGGTTGGGTAGGTTGGGTGGTTGGGTGGTTGGGTGGTTGGGTGGTTGGGTGGTTGGGTGGTTGGGTGTTGGGTGGTTGGGTGGTTGGGTGGTTGGGTGGTTGGGTGGTTGGGTGGTTGGGTGGTTGGGTGGTTGGGTGGTTGGGTGGTTGGGTGGTTGGGTGGTTGGGTAGTTGGGTGGTTGGGTGGTTGGGTGGCTTAGTTGTAACTTTTTTTGCTTGCCTTTAACTTTCTGTGTTTTTGCTGCATTTACTTGCTTGTAATGTCTTCGTTTGCTTACTCGTAACTTTTTCCGTGCCGTTTCTCGAGGAGGGGTGCCAAAACCCTTGCTTGCCTATAACTTTTTTTCGGCCTCAAACTGCGAATGCTGTGAATTACAGCATATGCAGTCCGTTACAGGCTTCAAGTCTTGCGGGGTTTCTCGCGCTCAGGCCTTGTCCCTTAGGGCTTTCGGGGGGCTTAGGGTTTAGGGTTTAGGGTTTAGGGCTATAGGCCCCTGTCCTACCTATGGGAGGTGCCTGTCTATAGGGGTTATTAGGGCTTAGGTGTTTTGAGGGGTTTTTGGGGTTTAGGGTTTAGTGATTTTTAGCCCCCCCTCCCATTTGCAAACACAACACTCGCGATGTGTTCGAAAAAGAATAAAGCTTTTTCGGGTTTAGGGTTTAGGGTTTCGGGTTTAGGGTTTAAAAGTTTAGGGGCTTCTTGGGGTTTAGGGCTTCGGGGTTTTTAGGGTTTAGGGGTTTTAGGGCTTGGGGATTTTTAGGGTTGAGGGTTTTTTGGGGTTTAGGGTTTAGGATTTTTAGCCCCCCTCTCATTTGCAAACAGAACACGCGCATGATGGGTTCGAAAAAGAATAAAGCGGGGGGGGGGGGGGGGTTGGGGGCGCAGCCCCCCCCCCCCCCCCATTTGCAAACACAAATGCTCGCATGATGAGATTTGAAAAACATGCCTATGTTTAGGGCCTGTTGGGCTTTAGGGCTTAGGATTTTTTTTAAGTTTTGGGTTTATTCAGGTTTAGGGCTTAGGGTTTTTTTAGGGTTGCGGGATTTTGGGGTTTAGGTCTCAGGGGCTCTTAGGGTGTAAGGCTTAGGGCTTTTAGGGCTAAGGGGTTTTAGGGTTTAGGGTTTTAGGGTTTATGAGGGTTTAGCGTTTTAGGGTTTAGGGCCAGGTCTTTGGGGTTTAGGGCTCAGGGGCTTTGAGGGTTTAGAGCTTAGGGCTTTTAGGTTTTAGGGGCTTTTCGGGTTTAGGGTTTCGGGTTTTTGAGGGTTTCGGGTTTAGGGTTTAGGGCCAGGTTTTAGGGTTTAGGGTTCAGGGGTTTCAAGGGTTCAGGGTTTAGGGTTTTAGGTTTTAGGGTTTTAAAGGTTTAGGGCTTGGGGGTTTTTAGGGTTTGGTTTTTTTTTCGGTTTAGGGATTTGGGCTCTTTATGGATTAGGCTTCTTTTGGGTTTATGGATTAGGGTTTTTTGGGGCTTATGCTTAGGGTTTTTTAGGGTTTAGGGCTCAGGGGTTGTTAGGGTTTAGGGATGTTTTGAGTTTGATTGGGGTTGAGGGTCCCCAAGCCCCCAATTCCCTTATAATTACTGCGCGTGCCAACAGTCCAGGTACTAAAAGTCACGACGAAGCAAAGAAAAGTTACAACTAAGCAAAAAAAAGTTACAACTACCCTAGCTACCGGTTGGGTGGTTGGGTGGTTGGGTGGTTGGGTGGTTGGGTGGCGGGGTTGTGGGGTGGTGGGGTGGTTGGTTGGGTGGGTGGGTGGGTGGGTGGCTGGGTGACAACGTTCATGTCAAGCGTGTTTGCGATTCCCGAATCCGTGGTTTCCCGAATCTGCGCTTTCCAATTTTCTGAAGCCGCGATTTCCGCTTGTCAGTTTCCCGAATCCGCGGTTTCGAGTTCCCCGAATCCGTGTTTCCATTGGCAGGCATGCGCAGGGCTTCTCCTTGCTGTGCCGACCTCAGCAGTTCCGACGGTGGAAGAAGTAGTACGTGCCAGATCAGCGTGGCATGTAAGCAAATGATAGCAAATGCTGCGGATCTTCGTACTCGAAATATTTAACGCTACGCGGCCCGCCTTGGCCGGGGCCTGGAGGCTTACTACCGTGTTCGGCCTCAGGGCTTTCCTTTTTGGGGATCCTGTTTGTAACACGCAAGCGCGCACATATATGTATATATATGTATATATATATATATATATCTATACACATATATATATTTATAGAGACCAGCTGAACGTACACCCTCAACCCAGGCTTGCTGAGAAGGCATGCAACGTGCCACTGGGGGGGTGCCCATTCCATGCAAAAGAATACCGAATAAAGGGGCGCAAACTTCACTACGTGGCCAGGAGAGGGGATTAGAGACTAGAGGCGGGGTACGTGCTTTATGCTACTCAGACACCTACGAGGCCTCCTCGGAATACTATCTTGGAGAAGTTTGCCAGGAGTCTGGTTTAGGGCTCCAAGCAAATCATGTATGTGGGCTGTGCGCTTCCTCAGGGTGCCTGTTCGGTTCCCAGGCATGCGCCGCTGGCAGCCAGGCTCGGCAGAGGGTACTGTAGGGAATATAATGTTGCGCGAAGGTGGCGTTCTTTTCAAGACGTTCGCAAGGCCACATGCAGTTCTGAGAGCGATGTCTTGCAAGCCTTTTTGCAGGTAGAGTTGGAGCCCACTGACGAGGAGCGGTTCTGCTGACCAGCTTATTGCTAATGCAAGATCTCGCGAATCGAGCAGCCTTTGATGCCGCATTCACTGCGCTGGGAAGTACGCTTGACTCGGAATCACTGGCATTTGGGCAGAGATGATGTTTCGTGGCTGTCAGGAGATCATGGCTCTCTTTCATCCTCCTACAGCGTGTTGGCTGCAAGAAGATGCTTGCAAGATATCGGTTCACCGGTTCAAATTGCTGCGCAGACCCTCTCTTGGTAGTTTAGTCACTTGAGTCCTTACCCGAAGGCCTTGGCCATGGGCAGGCGCTCTGGGCTGCTGTGACGGATCTGCGAGCACGCATGATTGCATGTCCCAGTGACTTTGAGTCATACATTTGCCAGGCTGGCCGCCCTCTCGTACTGCGGGACCCGAAAGTGCATTCATTCTCAAGAGCCGAGGGCGAGTGAGAGGGTAACCATGGATGCTGGGTCATGGCACATGTTGAGGCTGCAACGGAGCAGGAAGGTCTAAGGAATCCCGTGCTTGTTTTCCGGACACTCATATTCGCAGGAACGAGCTGGAACCTGCGAAAGTGGAGCAGTGTCCTACTTGTGAGAGAGCAGGCTTTGAGGCCAGGGAAGCGCATGAAAACAACTTAAGGCAAGGATCTATACAGAAACGCATGGATCATGGGTTCCTTGCCAAAGGCTCGAACTACTCGTGTCGCACTCCGCGAGGTTGTGAAGGGCTCTGTGAAGAAGCTCTTTGTAAAGTGCCTCAGTGGCAGTATAGAGCTGCGCAGACTTAACCAAAGCTCGTGCCGTTTCGAAAGAGTACCGATGAGTGGAGGCCATAGTCGGGGCCTTCTCATCCACACGTGTGTCGCACGTGTGTCTCCACCCTGAGGTTCTGGGGAAATCCTCAGGCCGTTGCTCGGTTACTTGTATTCCTTGCAGCGATCTCGATTGAAGCTGTATCGGCCCTGTCATTAGCTCACCAGCATTCGCCAGCATGGGATCTGCAGGCAAACTTCTTCATACTGGGGCGGTTTCAGCGCATTAGCGACGAAGCGAAGGCGAGCAATGTGTCAAAGCTGGAGATCCCACTTTACTCAGATCTCTGCTGCTTCTGTTGCAGGACGTTCCTTCCAAAGGATGCTTCGTGGTTACTCGTGGGAGCTCAAACAAGGCAAACTGGGTGGCGAACGTGCAGCAAGCGCTTCGACTGAGATTCTTGAGCTGGTAACGGTATTGGGCTGACCTTCCTTGATTTTCAGAACAAGCCAAGGCACTGGTCAATCCCAGGTGGTCGCAGTGCCCCAGGTGTCGGGTGCACAAAGGCGTGGGCACTAAACTTTTCAACGCCCTGGGCAGCCATCACAGATTTGCAGCTCACGGAACAGAGCTTATTCCAATTCCACGTGCGTCACCATGAAATCTTTGCATTGCCTCACCTACGGTTTGCAGGTTTCCATGACATCTACAAGCGGGCGCTGCCTAACATCCGGAGATACCTGGAAGCTCGCCACGAGCAGGAACAGTTGTTGGCTTGGGCACACCTGTTAAGTCGAGCAGGGCATTTCTTCCTACCCGGCGTTTTCAAAGCTGACCCCCGTTTTGGCCTTCCCCACAAAGCGCCAAGAAGTCGAGCTGCCTCCTTTAAGTTCAGCCACAATGTACTGCAAACCAGCCACATGTCAGATGACAGAAATGTCTCGCAAGGAAGAGCAAGGGAAGCTGTGGCAGTTTGAAATATGGCCCCTGCTACAGGCCGCAGGTTGTAGATGGCTGTAGCAAGACGCCTGCAGCCCAGGCTGACAATGGCTGCCGTCGCCAGGACCCTCGAGTACCTTGAATGTTGCAATCAGTGTTGCGATCTCGAGCCGTTGTCTTCCCTGAGCTGTGCAGGGCGATCCCGTCTGGGTCACGGGACACTTGGCCAAATTTTGGGGTTTTCGACCAGCAGACATGAGCCAGGTGGGCTCGTGTTTGGGTTTGCGAGTCTCTCTTGCCTAGGACACTCGATGGGGGGTGCAGTTTCATCCATTATGATTGCTGGCCTCACGGGCTTCGGCATCTTGGCACAATCTCGGCACTCTAGAGTTCAATCTCATGTGTGGTTGCACGCGTTCCACGACGTGCTAGCAGGCATTGCGATAGTTTTTAGAGGAAGCCTGGGCATCCAGTGAGCGTAATGCTTGGCCGGTAGTGCGGGACAAGTAGTGAGTTCAAGCATGCTCACAAGTGAGGCTACAATGCCAGGAGCTAAGTTTCCTCTCCTCAGCATTGCATGAAACATGATGCTGTGACGGGCGCCCGAAACCCTATAACCCCGAACCCTGTCACGCGGTTTAGGTTGCGCTCTCCTATGTGCTGGAGCCACCGATGACGGGCAATAAAGCCTACCGAGCCCTGGCTTGCTGGTGCTTCGCTTTCAGGCTAAGACTTCGACTTTGGAGGGCGTTTTAGGGTTTTCCAGGGTTTGCGGATTCAGCATTTCAAGGTGCTAAGGGAGAACATAGGGGCGCAAGCCATGAACAGCCTTTGATCAGTAGATCAACCCAGGTCAGTACTTTGTGGACGTCGTGGCGCGCAGCCACCCGCCTGTTCCTGTAATCCGGCTTACCAATGGCCAAGACACGGCACCCAGCTGCTTGACACAACCGGGTACTACCTTGCGCATCTGCACACGTCCTGGTTTAACCAAAAGGGTTGATTCCCGGTTTTGTGCTGTCCTTCTGAGGCTTTCCGTTCAAAGGTCGTTACGAGCCGTTGCCATACGAGCCTCAGCTGATATCTACAGTGCAATGTCGGCAGTTCTGTGGAGGGCAGCAAACTGGAAATGACATTTGCATTCCATAATGCATGATAAGGCAACTAGGATTTCTCCTCTCACCGTCAACATGCCTGGACCAACTGCGAACAGTCGAACACGGCCAGGGCAACAACACCGTCGTGCGAAGTCGCGAGAGAGGATCCGCTTCAAGTTTGCGTGCGAAGTGGTTGATACGTACGGTACGGCTGAGCTGCAGCGCTCACAGGCAGCGTTTCCACGCTTCTGTGCCTAGTGGATGCGTTGATATTTGTTGACCTTGCCAAACATCGACTGCCAAAGCAAAAGTCCGCATCGATCCAGAAGATGACGTCTCAATTCTGAATAGCAATGGCGCCCCCCTCGCGCCCTCTTTGGTGTCAGCATATCGTGGGACCTAAGGTGCGGCCCCCCCCCCCCCCTTGGAATCCCCTCGCTTCGACCCTGCTCGGAATCTTCCACTTGTTGTGACACACGCTATGGTTTGGCACATACAACACAGATGTACGGGCGACGCTGTGTGTTGGGATCTTCACCTTATGCAGACCACCAAAGCTCAGCAAGAGACCCTCAGGAATTCTTCTCCGACCCGGTGTGGGGAACACATCGGATCTGCAGAAACTCTTCCAAGGAGTGCGCGGAAGGCTCGGCAATAGCTTGCTGATTGGCATGTCGTGCCATTCCGCCATCTTGGCGACTGTGATCCTGCCTCGTGAGGTGTTGACCGCACGCAGACCTGGGCCAGCAAGTCGCTGTTCGTGGACCACGTCGTCTTGTGGTGCCCCCTGCTTTGATTTTGGAGTTCTGAGGGCGCGGGCTCTGCCAGGGAACGCATTTGCACGACAGGTACGCGCCGGATCATTACATGGTCACCGGGTTCAAGTTCAAAGAGGTGGGCTTAGAGGTGTAGAGCTGCCGGAGGGCCACCTTCGTGGGCCAGAATGCATGTGCTGCTACCATCTAAGCTCCGAAGCGATGTCCACCAAAGCGGTTCCTGGAGCACAGTCTGCCCTTCCTTCTTTTTCCTATAAGAATCTAGAGCTTCGGATCCAGCTGCGGTGTGTTTCAAGCTGGTGCCCTGCTGCCCTGCCCAGTGGTGCAAGCTGAACCCGAATCATGTGCTTCTGCAGCTGGAGCTCTGGACCATCGGCACCTGGTCATTTCAGTAGGGATTCGAAAAGCATGAGTCTTGAAACCGAGGTTTGCAAAGTATGGAAGGGCGGAAATCGTTTGACGCATGGTGCATGCACCTTTCCCCAGTCGGATGAACGGCACTATCTTGTTGCATTGTGAGTTTAGTTGAGAGCTGGCCTGCATGGGTGAAGCACACGTCTCAGCAATACTCAGCAATGTCAGATAAGCTATGATAAGCTGCATCTCGTGATGTTATTCGGTTGTTATGTGCTGCATCTGACCAACTGCACGCCAAGTGCCCCAACATTGACTTGAATTTGCAGACGCTTTGTCGGGGCCAACGCAGCACAGCCTTGGCATGCATAGTGGCGTTCGCATTGGCATTCCAATCATCAAGGCATGTACGTGTTTATCGTTGAAGCGGGCCCCTGGAACGCTGCCAGATGCTCAGCTGGCAACTTGGTCGGGAGGACGAGAAGCCAGTATCATAAAGGGGAGCAAGCTTCTTGGTAGGTCATTCGGATCGGCTTTTTGCTTCTCTTCTTGGTCCTGATTGCCGGGGACCCGGGGGGCTTGTCACCGATGTAGGGAAGCACAGAGCGCTCGACTCAAGCGGCGACCTCTGCAGGCATTAATGCTAGTGTTCATGTGAGGAATGATACTCATATTAGTTTTTGATCATAATTCGTATTACCACAAATCTTGTTACCACATCTGCATCTGCATCAAGGGTCTCGATGATAATTGCCAGCGCATGTGGGTTGCCTTGCAACCTGCAATGCCAGTGACAGCCTGGCAAGCCCCGGCCACTGGCAACCGGCACAATAGCAGTTTAAGATTCAGGGCTCATGACTTGTGAACATAGAACACAGCTCACTGCAGAGCTGCAGAAGCTTTTCAACATGAACTGAGCTGATCTGCTTTTGCCTCCGGAGCTCCAGGTGTGTCTTTGCGTGCGACGTTGCCGCTCTCGCCGGAAGTGCCTTGGCGACCACTACAAACGCCTTCCATGAAGGCTGGAGGTATCCCGGGATGGGATGGGGGGGCCCTTAGCTCCCTTCCTTCTTGGTCGCCCTGAAAGATTGATTGAAAATGGGCCAAAGTGCCGCAAGGATGCAAGACCTTCCAATGGAGCCAACATCCCAGAACTTGCAACCCCAAGCCTGGAAGGCCTGCACCTTGTAGCCCAACGTAGAAAGGGGCAGTATGGCCGTTGGCCTTGCCCTAGAAACGGGAGAGATGCCTGTGTGATTTCCGTGACTGCAAATGCGATTTTTCCTGGACCACGCGCTTTGTGCTAAGCATGTGGCCGCACTTGCCGTTCTGCTATAGTTACTTTAGTTGGTTGGATGCGGATCCAGCCATTAGGCAGTGCTTTGCGCATTTGCGCGTGTTCCAGATGTCAGAGAATGAACTGTGACCGGATGCAGAGATGTGCAGAGATGCGCAGAGTCTGCAGAGGCTGGAAAATGGACAAGCTGGCACGAGATAGGGCTTCGACTCCAGGGCTGGCTGTGTGACTCGAGGGTATGCTAGAGATTGCCAGAACTTCTTCTCCCAGTGGCTCAAACTGCAGTCCGTGACAGTTTGAGGGCCAATCTTTGTGCCACATCATGTGGGTGAGAGCCTCAGGCTTCAGGCAAAGCTGTCTCCATGGGTCTTCGCTATCTTCTGCAATGCGCAGTCGAAGAGAGGGGTGTTCTCCCAGCCGAGGCTACGGAGGGCATCTATCCAACAGCTGACGGATGGTGCCCGCCCGCTTGGCCAACGAACGAGGCGTCTTATCCCTATGATGCCTGCGAGCAGACATGTGCAGAAGCTGAGCCACGCGAAGGAATGTGCGATTGCTGAAGCCTGCGTGCCAGGATGTTCTTGCACAGGAGGACCTCGAGAAGGCTAAGCTGAGGAAAAGCCTCGTCAAACGCCGGGCACTGAGATGCCAGGCACTCCCAAATTTTTGATGTGATCGGAGCATTTCTAGTATTTCCTTTGAAGACAATGACTTGTGCCACCTCTCAAGACTCGTAGTCACGATTAGTCGTAGCTTGCCCATAGCTGTAACACCGTGAGAGTAGCCTCGCTCATCTCCGTCAGGCACCGCCATCGTCCGAGGGAAGCACATCGAAACCGTGGCCTCGAATGAACAGCTCGGAGGGTTGGATTTGGGAGCCGAGGGTATAAGAGCTGGGCAGAGCAGGGCAGAGCTGGGCATGCCTGTGAGATCTCGGAAGTCATCACTAGATGTCAAGGTATTGAGCGTGGACTTCATGGTGAGATGGAAGTTTTCGCTGATGGCACCTTGACGGCAGCTTCCTTGAGAAGCCATGGACAACTAGTGGCCTTTGTAGCAATACCCCGGCGACAGCACCCCACCACACACCGGAGCTCGGCATGTCTGCTGGCTACCCGCAGTTTGACCCAGGTCTGGCCTTTGAAGGAAAGCTCCAAGCTCTCCGGGCGCGGTGACAACCGCAGCTATGTTGAGTCCTGAGGAGCACAGTGACAGATGACGACAGATTATGGCAGATCTCTCCCTTCCCGCCAATGCTTGTCAGGTCTGCTGGGTGTATTACGAGCAGCAGGATGAGCAGTCAGCCGCAGCCTCTCTCTATGTTTTCCAGTTCCTATCCGCATGCGGCGCATGCTCCAAAGTGCGTCAAGAAATGGCTCCGGGCAGCAGGTAGCTTGAAACCTGAGGTGTTCCGGGCATTTGGCAATGTGGACGTTAAGCTAAAAGACAGCGAGAAGGAGGCCTGCTTAAAGATGCTGAGAACTGCAGCTTGGAGGGGCTACCCAGTAGCATGCTTTGCACATCTACATGCACAAGTCTACACGCACACATGTACAAGCTTTGGACTCAACACCACTCTCACGGCTCTGGCGACATTTCACCAAAAGCAAGCTTCACACACGCAGTGGCAGATAGTGGCAGCCTCATTCTCAGTCACTTGCAGCCGCCCATGAACAAGAAGCAGCTGCAAAGGAAAACTCTTGTGCATCCAGCCTCATATCCAGGGCTGGAATCATGCAAAGAAAACTGTCACGTAGGCGAAGAAGAGGCCTGAAGAGTGTGTGGCCATAGATGGCCATAGTCTGCCCCACTCACACAGTTTGCCCGAAGCTAAGTTTTGAAGCACAATCCCTCCGGACATGCCGCGGTAAGATCGGCAGTCAGCGTGTTTATGCGCTGGCGCATTGGGCCGCTGGGAGGTTGTTGATCCCGATACTGCCATCAAGAACGAGCAGAGCATCCTGCGATGCAAGGACCGCTTCCCCCGGCTTTTCGTGGTACCAGTAAGGGACTGTATGGGGGCACGTCGAAGTGGCACGAATGCGCAGCAGAATCTCAGCCGTAGCTGTAGTCGAAGTGCCAGGACGGTGACAGCTTCCTGGGTATGTTTGTGTGGATGCGAGCTGCTTGTGCCCTTTCCTGGCAGGACCAGGTGTGCTTCTTCAGCATGTATGAGTGGGATGCTCTTGCCGGAGGCGAGGAGTGAGGCAAGACGAAGGTCCTTGCGAGGGCTCGAACATTCACACAAACTAGGTTTGAAGTGAAACTTACTTGTATGAAGATTTAACGTGACATGCACTTCTGCCCCCCCCCCCCGCATTGTGACAGTGAAAGGCTCTCTCGCTCGATTCAGCTTCCTGCCTCAATTACGCATGATCTGTTGGGAAGCGGATGAGGCGTTCAAAGGGGTGGCTGAGAAAATATTGTCAAGTGACCGCGTACATGCACAAGCGACTCTTCACAAACTGCAGGAACCTAGAGCCATAGCGTTTCACCACCAACCATTCCAGCTCGCACCATAGTCAAAATGAGTTTCGGCTGGCTTGCGTCTTAATGTATCAGCATGGGGTTGACGTGGAAAGAAAGGAAGAGCGAGACAGCATGGGACGAGCATGTAGACTTGGGGTTGTGAACGGCGTAGCGTCTCAGCTGCCTGGAGACGTTGCGCAGGGTGACTCTGTGTGCCAGCTGACTGCTAGAGTGTATGACAGGGGGGTCTTCCAGGCACAAGTTGTCCGGTAGATTTGGAGATCCAGTGCATGGTCTGAAGGCTGATGTTAAAGTGCGCTGATGTCAAGACGAGCACGCTTGGATGTTTGTTGACAGTGATGCGAGAACTACAATAAGCACAACACGTCTTCTTCATGCATCTGCATCCTCGTACCACATCCCATTTGCCTGACCCCCAACATCCCCGCAAAGCTGGACATTTGCAGCCGGTCTTCCGGACGCGATGCTCGCGCCTGCGCAGCTCTGTGCCCCAGCTTCACTCCCCACAGGCCATAGGAGATCGCACCTGAGCAAGCTATTTGACCGTAGGAGATCGTCTTGGACTGCCTTGGTCCCAATGTAAAGGTTCTCCAGCAAAAGACACGGCAAGTCCCTCCAAGTCCCTTTTCAGGATGCCGGCACTGGAGCAGGTGCGAACGGCGAGGCCGTCCCAGTGTCCGCAGTCGCCCGCTACCACTTGAGCTTGGATTTCCGTGCGGGAGGTTTACGCTGAGTCCCTGAAAGCCTCGACTAAATCATGCAAGGTTCTCAGGGATTTTGATTCAGGTGATGGGTTTAGTGGACCTTAGACATCCTTAACTTAAAAGCCCCAGACCCCCGTAGCAGCAGAGGCTTCTTGGCTTCAGCCACCGCGCTATCGCCATCCATTGCCCTGTGCAGACGAGCCAGGCGGATGACCAGGCAACGAAGGGTTGGGCTTGTGGCATCTTGTGGCCCCAAGTGTGTTTATGCATGTTCATGTTTAACTCGATATTCTGGGACTGCCTGTAGGCTTCAAGGCTCTTGTCGATTCAGGGACTCTCAAATGTGACCATCTTCTTGTCTGCTTTTGAACGGAGAGGCGCAGTGCACGCGTGGTGCCCCTGCTGCCTGATGAGGCCAAGAGAAGTGGCAAGAACTCACACTACGTGCATGCAGCATCCGCTTCACATGGCCAAGCTGCACGCAACGTTGCTTTTCTTTCCTTGTGCTGTGACTGGCAGGCTGGCTCCATCCTGATGCTACCTTCGATTACTACTGCAACTTGGAGCTCCAACATGCCACCACCAGGATGCAGTTGTCCCATCTCTTCCACAGTTCTGTCCAGCAGCATTCCACATCATTCCTCCGCATGGATTCCACATCTGCTGTTGAGTTCTACTCTGCACCTGGCACGCTTTGGCTTTGATAAGGTGACCTTCTACGAAGGCGAGCCTCCCACCGCCCTTCTCCGCGACATGACGCAGGATCGGGGTCATGCGAGCTTGAGCCTCGAAATGGGTGTTTCCCAAAATAGGGGTAGCCGTTTATACCCCAAATAGAACGAAATCCCTTGAAGGGACCTATGACACATGAAATGTAGTGAAAGAGCGGAGAGTGCTGTAAAATTGGAGAGTTCTTGGAGCCCTGCAGACACTTCTCGCCGCAAATCCTTGGCTGAGTGGACGGCTGCGGCGAGACAGGCAAGACTTTCATGCAAAAGGCATATATGGGTGGTTTGGTTTTGTGGCTTGTTTAGGGTTTTAGGGTTGTAGGGTTTTTGGGTTTTAGGGTTTAAGGGATTAGGGATCCGGGCTTAGGTTTAGTTACACCGTTTAGGGTTGGGAGTTTAAGGTTTCGGGTTTGTGGGTTTAGGGTTTCATGGCTTCGGTTTTTATGGCTTCGGGTTTTATGGCTTAGGGTTAGGGTTTAGAGTGTTTGGGTTTAGGGTTTATAGGGTTTTGGGGTTTAAGGTTTTGGGGTTGGAGTTAGGGGTTTTCAGGCTTAGGGGAGGGGAGAGACGGTGGGGAGCTATACCAGGGGGCGGAGCGAGAATGCACAGCGCGCAACCATTTATGAGAACCAGCCCCCTGCATGGCATGGTGGTGGCTTGCTGTGGTGTGATGTGGTGTTTGTGGGCGGTGTTTGAAGGGGTCTTCGTCGGTCGCCATCGTCCCGCCTCTGTGATATGGTATTTTGGTTTTTTTGGATGCGTCAGGGTTGCTATCCTCGCAACTGTTGTGGCCCTTTCGACACTAAAGGCCCGGCCCCACATTTCGCAACATTGATATCTGTTCTGCATCATGACAGCAAGCGTGGCTGCGCAACACTCTTCTTACCATCAAGACAGCAAGTTCGTGGTCATGCCATCATGTCATGGCTCTGCCACACTTTTCGCCGTGTTGATCTATGCCGATCTTCAACATGATCACACTGTTATCCCCAGCGACTCTTCTCGTAACATACGGCCAACAAATTTCATTTCGTGACCGACCCGGAGGAAGACCACAGCAAAGGGAAGCCCTGTGACTGTTGACACTTTGGAGACGCGAAGACAAGTTCAGCGACGACAGCTACGAGAATCGCGAGCACGACACGGGCGATCCTTGTGAGGGTTCAAAGTTTCGACAAACAACGATGCCCAAACGTGGGTTTCCGCAAAAAGAGCCACCTGCGGGAAGGGTTCCATGAGGCGGAAGGGGAGGGGAGCGTGGGGCGATCACATACCTTGGGGTGGGGGGCCGCGGGGGGGGGCAGGCAGCTTCAGTTGACAAACCCGCAGTCTCGAGGAGCCGTTGCGGAGACATAAATGCAAGCATGATTCACTCGGCTGAGGGTGAGATTTAGAGAACTTCCGTGCCTTGGGTAAAGTACATCCACCCTTTGAGCTGCGACAGGGCTTCTGGCACGACAGTGCTCTGTGTACCCAAAGAGACGCCCAGCGTTGAAGCGCACTTCACCGAGCGACCCTTCTGACAAAGTGAAGTTTCCGGGATCGTCAGGACTTGGATCTTGAGGGGTCCTCGGAAGCCTCAAGCAGTGTTGGTGTCAGAAGGAAGGGATGTCATCAATCGAACTGGCAGGCCTTTTTACTGATTTTGCCTGGGATCCTCAGAGCCCAGGTGTCGTGCTTCTTCATATTCGGTACCAGTAGTGAAGCTTGGAGGGTCCGTGTACGACTAGTTCAAATGTGTTGTGAGGATTCTCGATCCGTGTCTGCATCCTGCACCAGTTTGTTGTCCGTCGCACGAAAAGATTTTGCCTGAAGACGAGCCGATGGTTTCCAGCAGTAGCGCGATACCACATGAACAGTCTGCAAAGCCCACAGCTGAAGCATCCCAACCCTAAACCATAAACCCTAGACCCTAAACCAGAAACCCTAAGCCCTAAGCCCTAAGCCCCTAAACCCTAAACCCTAACGATGCTTTCAAGCCCTCCTTGCCGAGGACCTCCAGGCGGCAGCTGACTCAACGGACTCCCCTGCAGAAAATGCGCCGGCTGCTGGAAGCTGCTGCTCGTCTAAGTGCCTACGAATTGAGGATTTTAGGGTACTTAGGGTAACTCGAGTAATTAGGGTAATTAGGGGTAGTTAGGGAAATTAGGGTAATTAGGGTATTTATGGTAATTAGGGTACTTCATTCCATAGAACTGCAGGATAATGTGGGAATGAGCTTGGGATGGACGCAAGCAATGAATCAGATCCCAGGTCACCGTGCAGCCTGGCGTGGACTGTCTTGACACTGCAAGCCCTCTCTTCTACACGTCGGTGGCTCAGAGCCAATTGGTGTGCTTGCGACAGGTAATCGCTTGTCGGGTACTTCTTGAGTCCTCAAGTTTCGGGACTCTTCCAACTCCGTGCTCCACTGACAAGAGCACGCGTGATTTGTTCTCCTCACATGCTTTCCACCGTTGTCCTTTCCTCCCAGTCCTTCAGTGACCATGGTGCCGAGAGCATGTCTAGAAGAAGGGCTTGTGTGGGGTGCATCGGCCAGAGCCCGATGATTCTCGTATTGTGTGATCTCAGTGATCTTTCCAAGAAGCTCGCAGCAACCCCCCGACGGCGGGGTGCCCTTCTCATTCTGATTTCAGAATCGCACGCCTCAACGAGGTTGTGACTATAGCCCCAGGCAGCTTGGCTGGTTGTATGTAGAAGTTCCAGCACTCGCAGGGCGGTGCACCGACTCTCATCGGGATGTTTCATTATCGAGATGTTCTGTAATGGCTGCATTTATTAAGTGCCCAATGGGTGTCGCAGAGTGCCCGAACTCCTGAAAGAGTGGTGTCTTGCCCTATGTTGCTCCAGAATTCCAGGTAGATTTGCCCTGGTCGTCTCCATGAGCCACGTGCTTGGAGATGGCTTCACGTACTACCGCATCTTCGGTGCTCTGGACCAGCAGAAGAAGGAGATAGGCCAGGCTTCCACATCACCTTCAGTGCTTGTGTCACTTGTCGCTTTGGTGGTGCAGAAAGGAGGTTGAGGCAAGTTCAGGCCACCTGTTTTCTCCTGGAGTTCCAATTGTCTGGACCACATGAGAGGACCTTCCGTCCCAGGCACACGTGAGCCCTTTCTGGAGTGCTTGGCCCTTGCCGTGTCTGTGACATAATTCACGAAGGCATGAAAGCGTGTCTCATGAAACCTTGTGCCCAACAAGCTGCAGCATGTCGGCTTCATTGCTTAACTTTGTTACTGGACAGCTGTCTTCGTTTACTACCCTTGTATTTGCTGCACATGAACTTCTCCCGGCAAGCATACAGATTCAGGGTCAACTGCTCCCAGCTGAGTCCAGCACTGCTGCTACCCGCAGCACGCATGCCCTGAATGGCAACATCTGGTAACCCATGCTACGCACACGTAACAAGTACTCATGAGTGAGAGCAGGGGCCCCGACACTTTTCCACTCCTCCTCCGCGTCCTCCCTCTGTTGCAGTTGAGTTGCCGGATCTCATCGGTACTGAAGCTTCGCCCTGAACATGACTGGTCCTATTGCTCGGAGGTGGCACAGTGTATGCAGCTGGGGAAGGACGGCTGGTGCAGGGGCGTGCTTGTGGCATCCGGCATCGTCTCAAGTGTGCGTGACAGAAGTTATCAAAAGAGTTGGACAGAAGTGCAACTCTCGAACAAAGAAGACGCCGGCTCCATGGCATGGGATTAATTCATGGGTCCTCCCCTCAAAATAGCCTCAGCATATGTAGCCAAGTGTCCCGGGATTTATCAGTAGGCGAGGATTGCAGTGGTTGTGAGTCGCATCCAACTCGGCCGAAGATTTTGGGGTGTTCATGTTGGGAGGACCGGCGCGGGTCCGACTAAACCCCATTCGAGCCTGGGCTATACATTCATGTGATGTCATCACGCGACCCTTCTTGAAACTTAAAACCTTAACCCCGTGAAAGGGCTGCAGCCGAGGAAAGCTTGAATTCCCGGTGGCCATGGCCCAGACCCTGGGGATTGAGAAGGCCATCGGCACGGCTTCAAACTTTCACATATTTTAACATCTTTCCTTTCGGATCAAAGAGGGTGTGAGCAGAGGCTGTGTGTGAGCAGGTTGCGTGGCTCAGCTCGCGCCGCGCACGCTGGGGCTCCATCTTGGATCGCAAGTTGCGGCCCAGGCGAAGCCAAGCTAAGGAGCTGGTGGCTTGTAGCCCTCCTAGATGATTTTAGATGGCAGTCAGGAGCCAGAAGCTGCAGGTCTTCCACACTGTTTGCTCTCGGCAGTACTTGAGTTTTGTGTGTTGAGCGGCGGGGAAAGGCCCAGACAGTTTGGGCGCCCGGGTGCCAAAGACAGGGGAAGGGAGGTCAGGCACTTGAGGGCAGCTGTGGGGGGGGGGGGGAGTTTGGGCCTACCTCCCGAAGGCACCGGTGGAGCGCCTGGGAAGTTGACTCGGCCTGGATCGCCGAGGAGAGCTGTAAAGTCCTGAAGCCTTGGGATCGTGGTTTTCGGGAGAGGCGTTTGTAGGTGTCCTTGCGAGGCCGCACATCCTGACAGCACTCTCTGCACACCGGCATCCAAAGTGATGTGTTTGTTCATCGACACACAAGGAGAAGCGCCGCCAAAGCTCTGCGGAAAGCTTCGTGTCAACAAATGATGTGCCTTGGCTCAACTTGCACTCAAAGGGGCGACATGTTGTAAAGCCTGATGAACATGTCGTGGGTTTCCTGGGTTCTAAAGCCATGTTCTGTGATGACTTCAGGTTTTGACCTCATGCTTCTTGAGCAGCCGGAAATTCGACTACGGCGTCATGTCCGACACTTTCCTGGACTTAGAAGTTCGCAGCCAGCACGTGCTGGGGACAGTCAAGCATGTGCAGCCGCCAACAGCGTGTGATGTGTGGAGTTTGTCCAAGAAGCTTTGCATCTAGGAAGCGAGGCTGATGCACCACAGAATAGTGACACTCAGGTAAACTTTAGGGGCCGTCTCTGCGGCTTGGACAAGATCCATGCAGGCCCCTGACGCTCACCTTTTTTTGAATGTAACGTTGCGCTTGGCGAAGAGCACTAGGCATTAGCATTGTAGAGACCGGAGTTTCTTTTCTTGATCTGGTCCTGCCTTCGGGCCATCCCAAGTCAAGTCCCAAAATGCCGTTTTGGAACCGAAATCTGCTCTAGCATGTCAAGATCCGTCAGGAAGGGTAGGCTAAGAAGGCTACAGTACGATGATGGGCGCTTTTTTGGGCTGCTAGATCACGGATCCTCTCAGTGGATGAGTCTGCACAAGCCCGCAAGGCAACTACAAGGGTGGCGTCCAGTTCTGGCCGGCGGCTGGTCCGATTCTGGAACTTCTTCCACTTTTCACCTTCTTCGCACTCGCTTGCCAAGGAAGAGTTTACGAGTCCGGCCTGTATCAGGCCTGCCACTTCAGATCCCACAGGGCTATAGGAGATCAGGTCCCAGGAGGGCCAGTAAGACGTTGTTAGACGTTCGCTGGCTGCAGTTCTACAGAGGCTCAAGCTGTGCAGGTCTTCCCTGCAAGCTCCTGCCTTTCGTGCTGGCCGCCCGGGATCCCAGGGGTTGCCGCGGGCAGTTAGTCCAAATTGTGTCCAGCCACGGACGTGCCAGAGGCGCAGACGTGCCGGGCTTCCTCCGGAGCATCCATGGCCGCAGCTTGGTTGCGAGTTGCATATACAAAACTGGGATGGCAAACTACACAGCTGAGCGACTCTGCACTCTGCTCGTGCTTCGTTTGAGACTCAAGTCTGCTTGCACAGCGTAAGGTCTAGGCAGAGACGGGTACTTAACGTGAATGTCTCGTGCCAGCTTGGCTACCGCATGCGCTGCTTTACGCAAAAAAGTCAGGCGCTAGAGGCAAGAGGTAGCTGTGCACCAGCCGCGCATACGAACCGTGTAAACAACTGCATGAACACTTGCCACCTGCTAAATTCTATACGTCAGCGCAAGCTTCCACAGAGCTCAGCAAAGTGGTTCAGACATGGCTAGAGCATCGATCGAACCCCTTCCAAAATCCTGAGATTTCTTGGAGTCGTTGTAGGGCGCACTCGGTAATTATAAGGAGTTGTGACGAATCCTTGCCTTGCGTTCGCTACGAACCACAGCATAGCTACGCCACGGAGCCGGTGAAAGGAAGAGCCGCAGCATGCGCAGTGCCTTGCACCTGAGCACACATGTCCAATGCAGAAGCAATGCCGATGCGAGTTTTCTTCTTCTCATGATCTCGCCCCATGTTGCAACCGCCGGCAATCGTAAACCCTTCACATCCTTCTCTCGCTTCAGTGAGTCCGTCCACTCATTCGCCATAGGCCATGACCAAGCGATCAGGAGCAGACGCGTTGGAACCATTGGGAAGCTGCATGCATCCAAACTGCATGCCATCGGTGCACTGCGGGTTTCTTTCACAACATGTTGTCGTACGTTGCTTGTAGACATCGACTTCTTTGCAAAGGAGTTGGTGTGGTGACGAACTGGGCAACTGTGTGCGAGGCAACCTTGACTGGCCCAGTGTCACTGTGTTACATCGCAGGAAATTTGGATGTCTTGGACCTGTTCCTACAGTTCGTATTCCAGCTTCGTAATGCCAGCTAAAGCACTTCAATGCGCGGACGTTCACCAAAAGTACCAGGCAAGTTGTGCATGTGCACGAAGTCTGGCAGTGCTGCGAGCTCTGATGAGAATTAGCTTCAAGATGAGTGGTCTGGCCACTCTGATAATGAGTGCAGTGTCAAAGACCGGCGTGGCCTTGGTCCAAAGTTCTGTCTTAAGTGTGGATGACGAGGAGCTACACTTACAAGACTGCCAGCAGCAGCTGCACCTGCCCGTCCTGGGGGAGATCCAGGCCGGGGCGGGCTGTCCAACCAGAGCATCTCAGTTACTGGGTTAAAGGCTCTTCTGTCCCAGGTCAATGGCGCGAAGCTCGGCCGCAAAAAAAGGAGAGACAGAGGAGAAGCCGGTCAGAAAAGGGGCGGAATCTGGCGTCACAAGAAGAGAGTAGCTGCATTGCATTTGCATAACGCTGGTCCAGAAAGCTTCGAAAGGTCAAGTTTGACAATGCGAGCGGTACCAGCATTGAGTTGCCTGAGGATGATCATCTTCTGCCCTGGACCAGGCCAAGCTATTTAAACATCTGATACTGAGTGATGCTCGAGCCCACCCTGCCCACAGATGAGAGCTCATTGCAAGCTTTGTGCCAGGGTTTTCTCCCAAGTTGTCGTCCCCACAAAGGCAAGCTCGGAGTTGTCATTGGCGAGCGCCGGCTTCTCCCGAGACAGCCGCCACTAGAGGTGGTTCGAAGGATATGCTGACCAACAAGTGTAGCCTGCGGATTGCATACGTGTTGAGCCGTGGATTTATCTCGCCTCTGGGTCACTGTCGCGCCGGGAGCATACGCAGTTCGCCTTTGTGCACGTTCCGCAGCCAGCCGGCCCAAGAAAATGAGCAAAGTGAACTGCAACCAACACAGTCCCGAAGACCCGAAAGCCTTGAGCGCCAAGTTTGCTCCAATACCAAGCCCAGCTCATCACCAGGCCAACCATATGATGGCGTAGACCTACTGTCTGTTAAGAAACAGCACACCTTGAAAACACATTCTCGTCGCCACTACACGGTAGTGCTTCAGCGGGGAGCGCCGCATCGGCGCGTACACTTCCAGGCAGCGCATCCTGCAAGCTTCTGAGACCTTCTGAGAGAGCTTCTAAGAGACCTTTTGAGACCTTCTGAGACCTTCTGGCGCGTTTTCTGTGACGAGCTTTCAGAAGCGTGAGATGGCGCTAGGAAATGGGAGTGACCGGTCAGTGTTTGCCGAACTTCCAGGGCAGAGCAGCGCAGTCATGGCTTTCCAGACACCGGGGCGGTGCTCGGGGGAGACGGGCTCAGTGTCGGCTCAGCTCTTTGTGAGTGCTGTGCTTTGAAAGAGTGTGGGGGCATATCAGGATGTCGGGGGTCTCAGAACTTGATTCGTTCACCGAATTGCGCGTGGAATTGTGCTGCTGCTCATGATGGCATGCTGCACGCCTTCAGAAGTCAGAGCTGGCAATAACATGGAATCGAATAAAATCGTTCACGATGCGCACGTCAGCAGGCCACCGTTGCCACGCACCTCCAGCTCATTCCTCGAGCAAAGGACGTCGGACGTGCCATGTGCCTTGACGAGTAGCTAAGACATCCGCATTGCGCGTGGGTTTGCCATGGGGCGCTGCCATCGTCGGCTGCTTGCACTGGCGGCCAGACCCCTAGCCTAGCACCTCAGCTGCGCCATAATGTCAAGAGATTCGTGGTGGGAGTTGTTAGATGGCATCAGCAAGGCATGGACTTGACATGATACATGGACCCTACGGGATCTTACGGGTCTTTCTGCAGCGCTAGGCCCTAGGACCTTTGAATCCAGAGTAAACAATTTTATCGGAGCAGCCTCGAAGTTTGCAGCTGTTGTGGCTGAAGTGCATCCTGAGGCATGGAATCTGTGCAGGAAGATGAGCAAGATGAGGGCGGCACCGGTGATGATGATGATGACACTGAAGACGATGTGTCCATTGTTAGCTCTGGGCTTAGTCACCAAGTGCTGACACCTTTATGACAATCAACTTTGTGGGTTGTGCTTGCCTTTGCCTTTGCGCGTGCGACTTGCATATGCGGCTTGTCTCAGGTGGAGAGTATGATGTGACTTGTTTGCATTGCTTTGGTGGACTTGACGGTAGCTGCATAGGTGAGCGCGGGACACTCAACTTCTAAGCCCCCTAATCTCGATTTACCCTGGGACTCCTGAGGACAGCAATGGTGAGGCGCGGCCCGGAATTCTACTTTTTTTGCTCTGAAGCCCTACGCCTAAGCTCTAAGCCGCAATTCTCCCACTCCCCCCCCCCCCCCCCTCCCCCTCAAAAAAAGCGCACGCGCACACACGCGCACACCCAAAACACCTGACAGAGGTACGAACCCGAACGCAGGTAAGCACCTGTGAAACATAGCAGGACCATGGCAGAAACAGTACGTCACGATGTCGGGTGGCACCTGAAAAAGAGTCGCTTTCTCCTTGACTGATCTCAAGGATCTGGTCTCTCTAAGCTCAGGACCGTTCTGAATCCGAGCTGCGTGATGTCTTCCATGTGGGCCCCCACATGTGGGCCCCTCCGAGATGCCATGTGGCAGCTACTCTCAGACGAGCCCCCCATCATATGTGAGCGCGTGTTCGTTCAGGTGTCGCCCTGACACGCCCTGACACACCACGCCCTCAACCAACACACGAGTTTCCAGGCGTCGCCCCGACTTGCACAATGGAATGGCATGACAAAGACACTGCGCACCCATTTATCCGACCGAGCAGGCTATGCCCAGTGATACGAATGATAAGTCTGTCAGCCTCGAGCATGGGGCAACGTTGTCCGACTGGTCCTGCTGGTGGCGTGGATTGCTGAAATGAGGTGGTGGAGCGCTTCTGAACGCCCGACGACGTGTCCTCATCATCATTAATGACATCCGCATCGTTACCACTTGTCAGATCGTCAAGGCTACGACAGCCAAGCTGGAGCTCCAAGATGCTCCACAAGTGATGAAAATCACGAGAGTGGCATTCTCCACAGGCACGACGCGTCTGTCTCAGCACATTGGCACTCCAAGACAAGTCGCCACTCCAAAAGTGACGAAAGTCACATTGGCTGCGCTCTGTGACTGCAGCCCGAGTACCCCTGAGTACGGCCCGAGTCGCCTGAGCGCGCCCGAGCGCGCCCGAGTGCGCCCGAGTACGCCCGAGTAATCTCGTGCATGCCCGAGTATGCCTGCCTGTGAAACTCTCAAAATGAGAGCCCTTGTACCTAAAACCCGAAGTCCCTAAACTCCCTACCCTAAACCCTAAACCCTAAACCCTAAACCCTAAACCCTAAAACCTAAACTCATTGGCCCCAAGCCTTCCGCAAGAGGACCTGGAAATGGCCGAGGTCGAGGACCCCGGCCTCGCCAGCATGATGATGCTGGGATGGGTTAGGATTTCAGGGTTTAGGGTTTAGGGTTGAGGGTTTAGGGTTGAGGGTTGAGGGTTTAGGGTTGAGGGTTTAGGGTTTAGGGTTTAGGGTTTAGGGTTTAGGGT
Source organism: Symbiodinium natans (assembly GCA_905221605.1). Taxonomy (NCBI): domain Eukaryota; class Dinophyceae; order Suessiales; family Symbiodiniaceae; genus Symbiodinium; species Symbiodinium natans. The sequence continues at coordinate 735,429 of CAJNDS010001513.1, forward strand.
TTGGGGCTTTAGTTTTCAGTTTATATGTTCTAAAGGTTTTAAAGTTTTTCGGGGAAAGTTGTTCAGGCGTCTATTGACGCGAGGGACGTTTGCATATGTTTGCATCCTGGCACGGCTTGATCCGAGGAACTTCACGCTGGTGGAGGAGCTCAGCCCAGAAATTTCAAAGGCGGTCTCAGCACCCGTATCTGTCCTGAAAACTCATATGCCTCAGTGCGGCATCATTCAGTATGGGAGTAGGTGAGCTGCGGTGCTAATACTGTTGCTTATATACTGACTGGCATGTCGCAGCTGGGTTGCCTTGATGAGACGACCACTTAAACATGAGACATTCCTGGAACAACGAGCATGAAAGCAGAGCTGCCAACTTGTCTTGGAGCCAATCTGAGCCGCTGCAGGCGGTGCACCTGTCAGACTGCCTGGAGGGCTTCGGCGCCTCGGTTCAGATGCCTCGCTGGGAGATGAGGTAGATGCGATGGGACTGCGAAGGGAGCGTCGGTCGAAAGAACCGAAGTTGCGAGATGAAGCTCAGGTAAGCACTGGCAGGGACAGATCACCGGTGGGTTAGGCCACAGCCGAACTGTGCAGGCCAGTCTCCCGTTGCGAAATAGGTTGAATGGAAGGTGTAGGACTGAGTGATGTGAGCGAAGTGCCTGGCTCTATGAGGCTTTCATAGCTACCTTGCATGGCTAGCAACGTTGGAGCTCCATCAAGTCAAGTTGCAGGAAAGAGCCCGCGAGACAAAACACATTGACGATTTCATCTCTCACGACTGGTCGACCAGTGGCAATGCGAGACATGGATAGAGTTAAGCCGTGGTTCTTTGAGGGTGAAGTTGCTTCTCTGCACCCGTTCACGACACCATGTGGAACTCATTCATGTGACCTTTGATTCTGCAACTAATGGCTGTCATGCTAGCTGCTTCCACAGGCTTGGCCTGGGTAGGCAGTCATGGGTCAGAGTCTCTTTCTGCAGACAGCAGTTCAATGATACTAAGGAAGTTCATGACTTTGTGACTGGGCTGCCTTTTGTATTGGCCAGCATTGAGATGGGTATGTCCTGGTACCCACCCGCCTTTGTGTTGTAGCGCCTGATTCTACGTTATGCCAGCACCCGGAGAAATCAACCTATCTCTACACATGCACAGAGTCTGCATAAGTCTTGCAGTATCCCTCCTTTGTCCTGCAGGCTGTCTGCCTGGACTTTGCTAAACTGCCTCAGGTGCACGCTCTACAATGGTCGACCGGCTATCATCATTGTGCCCTGGCTGGTACTTTTGGCAATCGAGCAGAAATCAGTCGAACCACAAAGCATGTTCAGAGCCAAGGCCGTGCTGGCCAGTGCCCCAGAGGGCGATTGCTGAAGAGAGAGACAGTTTGTGGCTCTCCCTGTCTGAGGCCAGCATCGGTGCAGGCATTCTGGAAACAGTAGTTGAGGAACTTCGCTTCCTCCCAGGTCTCTACGCAGCTTGGTGAAAACCTTGGCGTGAGATGCACAAAAAGCAGCTTAACTTCGCGTGCGCAGAGTGCAGAGGTGACAATCGGCCGGGAGAGGATAGACGTACCGTCAGCAGGCCGGGGAAAGCACCGCTGACCTGAAGTGAAGCCCAGGAAGCGAGGCCAAGTCTTTGTGCGTTTCGAGTTTGCAGAAAGCCCTTCCGAAAACGGGCACGTGGAGAGTTAGAATATAATTACACAAGAGGGCACCGGTCTCCGAAACCGACCCTTTGCTTTTCCATGGCTTTAAGGGCGAACCTGGCAGGGGGAGAACGCTGGGAAGGCGAGAAGTTTAGGGTACCAAACATGGGCCCAGAATTCAGATCCATCAGAAAACTCCCCCCCATGCCCTGAAGCGAGTCGAGAGTTCCTGAAAACTGTGAAACCATTGAGCCGCGCTTTCTCGGTCAAGACGTTTAAGATGTTGAGTTAATGTTAATCTCTACCGGTTCAATGGTTCAAGAGTGCTGGTGCTCGGCGACCCGGTTCTCAGAGCAACACGAACGGGGCGGGGACGCTGCTTCTGATTTCGGTCGCAACCTTCACAACTGACGTTCGGGCTGTTGATGGTTAAGGTGGGGCTGCTTGCGATCTTGAAACTTTAGGATGACGGTTTTGAGGGTGGACCCCGCTTGGACTGAATGCTTCGAGACGCCACGATTCACACGCATCTAACTGTGAAGGCCCGGTGCTGCCTGGAATGTCGGAGGTCCCAAAATCGCCAAGGGTGGCGCAGACGACCTCTCGAACCCGGGCAACCCTTCGCGCGTACAACCTCTTAACCCCAACCGTTTGCTTGCCTTTGGTACCATCCTATGTCCCCCCCCCCCCCCGACCCCCCCGTCCGTGAATGGCTGATTCGACAAAAGAGTTTGGGGATGCGACCGATTTTGTTCATTGTGGGAGGGGCTGGAGAAGGGAGTGAGATTGCCGTTCAGTCGGATGTGATGCTTTCCTGCCGGGCTCTAGGGTCTGGGCTGTGCTGGGGCTGTTAGCTTCCCAATCTTTTCCTTTTCTGAGGGTGCAATTCGAGTTTGAGGGCTCTGGGTCGTCCATTCTGGTGCTATAGATTCTTGCGTTCTCAGGCCTGAAAGGCCTCAAGGCTTGATGAGCGAAGCCTCATATCTCTGAACCTGTAAGAGCTAGTGGTGGGAAGGCGATCCCGGTCAGAACCATCACGTAGGGTGAGTGTGACATGTTGAGTCACTCACACGAAAGAATTTTTGAGCTTTAAAACCTTTACACAATTATACGGCTGTATTCCATTTTACTGTGACCGAGCCGCCCGGCAATCGTAATGATAAAGGAAGCTTAAGGAAGGGAGGGAGTACCACCCAAGCTGGCTGCACACGGGATTTTTTTTGCACATCTCTGTGGTCTGTGGACGTTCGGTGCCCAAAACATCTCGGCATGCACAAGGGGGGCTATGAGGGTGACTTTGGGGGTTGGCAAACCTTCAAGCCTTTGCTCCTGAAGCCTTGACCGGGTTGAAAGTCGGCTTGGGAATTTTTTTTAAGACCTGACCGCGGGGGGTGGCAATGGGGCTTGGGGTCGGTAATTGGGCTTTAGGGTGTTGGTCAAAATGACGATGGCCAGAGGCCTTTGGAAAAAATCAAACTGCGTGCGCTTGGCCTTCGCAAGCTTCCTTAGCCATCGGCAGCACTGTGCTGTGCTCAATGTGGAGTCTCCGGTGTCTTCCACCGATGCCGTCAGGATGCTTTGGGCTTCTATGTGGCACATGCAGCTTGGCCTTTCGCACTGGATGGCTGTCGTTCGAAGAGTTTCAGGTTGTCAGCCGGCAGCAACGTTGCGTGAGGTTTCTACCTGCTGACTTTGTGCTTCTGGCAGCGCATGCAGCATTTGGCTTTGCGGCTGCATGCTTGGTCGATTTGGGTTTAATTTGTCGGCATATTATTTCTCCTACGGCTCCTTTGACTGCCAGTCTGCTAGTCTTGCGGTTGAGATGGGGCTCATGCGTCAGTTGTGGTACCCCTGCAGCTACCGCGATGACGCGAAGCAAGGTTTGCCGACAAACCAGGCAAGTCTTCATGGACAGGCGCCTGACATGTCGTAGGATGTCGTAGTGTTCCCAGCGCCGGGACTTGGCGCAAGCACATGGTCTGCGGTTTTTCGTGTGGGACTCTTGCAGAAAGAGCCCATGCTGGAGAAATGCGGCACACGGGGCTTGCTACATGCTGTGTGATCACAGTGAGAGACAGGATGTGCATCGAGCAGAACGATCCTGAATTGATCCTCCGCTGCATCAATGGGTTTCTGCATGCATGAACATGAGCGCAAAACCGGACTCCCTTGCAGCATGTTTGCCTCCGCTGCGTGCCATTGCCTGCGAAAGCCACGAGTCTTGTGATGCCGCGGCCCAGGAAGAAGAAGGGTATCATGGGATTGGCTGGCTTTCTCAAGCCTCTTAGCTCCTTTTACTACCACACGCGCACTGCAAGTGATGTTGGGCTGATGCGAATCCGAGGCTTTCCAAGCGCTTGGTTGTCCTCTGGAGCCCCAGGTGAGCGCAGATTTTGAACACGCAAGCTGACTCGTCAGTCCCCATTTCAGGAACCTTAACTCCTCAAGAAGGGGTCAGTTTTGATTGGCAAAGAATGTTCACCGCATGCAGGAGTGCTTGATGATGATGTTGATGATGATGATGATGATGATGATGATGGTGCCGCTGATGATGAGGATGATGATGATGATAACGTGACGATAACGAGGAGGATGATGAATGACAATGATGATACTCGATTCGGTCGCAAGCTTGCGAATGTCACGCTTGTACTGCTCGCTGAGCAGGCAAGTCCTAACCAGTCAATTCATGTGCAAAGATGTCCCTGGCACTCTGGTTGGACAGTAGGGTAGGCCGCCGGGGTAGGCGGACAGTGTTCAGTCTCTCGCATATGTTGGCCTTTCTCTACGACAGGTACTTCACCCGCCTGTGGTGTGTATACGCTTCTTGCTGGCAAATAGCATGCTTCACATCGGTGCAGCAAGATGCAGCAGCGTCTCCTGTTTACGAAGCCTATGTTGACTGCACATCAAGTAAGATCCAACAGGATAGGCTTCATGGAGGGGATGAGGAAGTACGCAGGTAAAGGCCAGAAGAGCTGGTTGGGACTACTCAGCAAAGTGCGTGTGCACATCAAACCTCAGGAGATTGCCACATGGACAAAGTTGCGAAAGCCTGGAGCTCAGTGGATTCTGAGAGGCTGCGCTGGGAGAAAGTAATGCCAAAACATCGCTTGACATGCGGAATCCAAGCGAGGTCCCTCAGGCAAATCATTATCGCTCCGGTGGCACAAGGACTCCAGACTCTGAGCTCTGCAGTGGCTGCTTTTGCCAACTTTCGGCTAGGAAGCTGCGTTCAGCAGCTCGCACTTGTCACGGTGTGGATTGAAATGAGCCTCATCTTGTCAACAGGCGTATTTGTGGTCTTGGTGATGAGCGGTGTCTTTGTGGTCATGGCATCTTGGCGGAGCCAAGTTTCAGTTTCATCCCTCACTGCTTCAGCAGACAGCTGGCACGTGTGTCGGCCTGTGTGGGAAGCAAGAACGAGACTGACACCTTGAAGTGAGTGCGTGCAGTTCATGAGTGATGAAAAGCATGCGAACACTGCAGCCTTAGTCCTGAAATCTCACGTGTGAGGAGGCCACTTCCAAGAGTAAGGCAGTAAGATCAACGTGAGCACAAAGATGATCAAACAACCAGCCGGTTTTTGTCTGGAGGTCTTGCTCACTGCCCTTGCGCAGCTAGAAAGCTGGGAGCTGTACTCCGTGATCCTGGGATTGGTGACCTGGGCATGCAATCTTGTGTGTGTGTGTGTGACTGACGGGTTGCATGTTTCAAGCCTAGACAGTCAGCTGCACAGTGATCTGCTCGTGCTTTGTGCAGGTGACGGCCACGATCATGATTGCACCCCTCTACGCCGTGCGCAATTTGGTGACTTGAGCCGCAGAACATGCAGAATTCAATGCTGAACTTGAACTGCGAAAGGGCTCTCTTTGCGGCTTCTAGGCATCCCAGGCCGCAGTTTGCCCGGCATTCGCGACACAGCCCCAAGCAGGGGTCTAGGTATCGGCACAGCAAGAACTTTCCCAGCTCCCTTCAAGGGCTCTCTTAAGTTCATCATCCAGTACGGTAACGCAACCAAGCAAGTTTTCAAGCGATCTCAAGCGGCAGGTGTGCGACCTTCGCGTCATGAAAGCACAGATTGAAGGCTTCAGCTTCATGAAGCCCAGCTGCAGCAAGCGAAAGCGAAACAAAAATCCTATGACCGGGCCCCTGGACAGTGCGTGGCAGTGCCCTACAAGCAGAACTTGATGGAGGGCCAAGTTTTTTGGGTCTCTTGTTTGCCCCCTCTACTTTTGGTCAATATTCTTGTTTTTTCCTAGGAAAACCTCTATTCCATCTGTACTTTGAGAGGAAATCCTGCCTTTCTGCAGGTGCTGCCCAGGAGAAGAAGAGAGAAGTAAAGAAAGAAAGTAAGCAAGACAGAAGAAATAAAGAATAAAGAAAGAAAGACAGAAAGAAATAAAGAACGGAAAAAATAAATAAGGAAATACAGAAAGAAAGAGCAGAGAAAGAGAGAAGAAACAAGTGACAGATAGATAGACAGTTGGAAATATAGAAAGAAAGAAGAAGAAACACTACACAGAGAGAGCGAGAGAGAGAAGAAAGAAAGCAAGCATATGAGTCTTTTGAAACCCGTCATGCAAGCCGTGCAATGCCTGCTTCAAAGGTCTTATTCAAAAGGTATGAGGAATCATCTGACAAGTAAAATCAGTACTATGAAATATAGAAGATCCGATTAAACATATACAGGGAGAAGAAGTTTTTGTCTGGAAAAACCAAGGCAACGGACCCAAATTTACAAGGATTCGATGAATCGGCGTCTTACGAAAATGAGTAAGAAATCATATGAAAAGCCGTATGGACCATATGAAAATTTTTTCTTAAGGAGGCCAAGGGAACAGAGACAAAATTCATGAGGATTCGAGCAGAATTTGTGAGGTTCAGCGAAAAGTAGTATGAATCCTGTGAAATAAGGGGCAATGGGGGTTTCCTAATAAAACCAAGAAAATGAAATAACGACGCAACCAAAACAAGACCCCCCCCAAAAAAGTCCACCCATACTCTATTTTTGTATATATTTATATAAAATATGTATAGTATATGTGCATAGTGTTTTCTATTTCAACACGTATATGTTTGTGCCACATCATCAATGTATGTTATTATTATGATTGTTATTGTTATTATTATTATTATTATTATTATTATTATTATTATTATTATTATTATTATTATTATTATTATTATTATATATATATATATATATAAAATGCATATTGTGAAATATTATTCATACCTATTTTTTTCTGTATTCTATGTTTTTTATAACGTATTACAGAACGTTTTGGTTTTGACATATTCTAACACTGTTTTACTAGACTCTCTCTCTATAGATACATACATATGTTGTTTTCTATGCTTGCTATTATGTATCTGGTGCGCTACAAGACATTATGATGTACTTAGGTGTTCAGATAATGCAATATACTCTTCATTGTTTAATATGTATATATATATGTTTATATATATATATATATGTATATATATATAGAGTTATCGAGTATACGGCATATTCTGAGAAACATCTTGCATTACGTTATCCAACATTATGCATACATCGCATACATGACATGAAGTCCATAACACATCATATCGATTCTAAGCTGGGGGTATCTGCACTACTATAGTAAGATGCAACATACTACATGTACATACACAGGTAACAGCAAAGCTTGTATTGCATTCTGTCATATGCTTCCCCCCCCCCCCCCAGGAGCGCAGAGTGCTATTGCTGCCGGGTGGGCCATCTCATCCCTGACACAAACACTCGCATCCCGTGCGACCGTCACATCATTGGCCGCCTGCCAGCAGCATCCCTTTGTCAAGATTAGGCTTGACTTTCATCGAGGGCTACCGGCTAGCTCTGAGCTACAACTGTCAAGTTGCGGCTGTCAGTTGTCTGCTGAATCCGCTCTGCAAGTGAACTTATTCTCCCGGCTGGTGGGTTTTCTGTGCAGGTGACAAGCTTGAGGAATGGTTCGGGCCACAATCTTCTGGTGTCATTCGGCATCGCATGGCCAAGGAGTTCCTCGGACGGTCACTAGAGTGTGCAACCTGATATGCTGATGTCATACAGGGTGTTGGGGCAGAGTCGCTACAAAGCTTCATTTGCAAAGAGCTGTTTTGGGAGGCTTTGCCTGGCTTTGTCAAGATCCGGGACGCGAGGGACCACCGGCGAGTCAGCAGAGGAGCTCTTCGACCGATTCTCGTCCGCCACACTGTGCCATCAAAGAGCACCATGCCGAATCGCCCGTTTAGGGTTTAGGGTTTAGGGTTTAGGGTTTAGGGTTTAGGGTTTAGGGTTTGGGGGTTCGGGTTTAGGGTTTAGGGTTTGAGGTTTGGGGTTTGGGGTTTAGGGTTTAGGGTTTAGGGTTTAGGGTTTGCTCTATGTTCCGCACACGCCACCACGCAAGGCGTGTGTTGTGGCGTGTGCTGACGTTCAGTGCTCTTGCCCAATCCACCCACCCAAGTCTCAACCTTGGCGGGTTTAGGGTTTTTTGCAATGCGTTTCCAAATTATGATGTCTATCGTGGGCTTACAAGATCCACAGGTTTATATCTTGGGCTCCCTTTGGTTTTTGGTCCTGGGAGCGCCCTCCCAACGAAACCATTGGGGGCTGGCCGAACCCTCTATAAGAGGCACAAAAAGGGTTCAGAAATGGTCCGGGAGAAGCCCAAAAAGACGAGCCCAGGCTCAGAAATGGTCCGGGAAAAACCCAAAAGGTCAGAAATGGTCCGGGAGAAGTCTCAGAAATGGTATGGGAGGAGCCCAAATGGCTCAGAAACGGCTCAGAAATGGTCCGAAACAAGCCAAAAAGGATCAGTAGTGGTGCGGCAAAAATCAAAAAGGCTGAGAAATGGTCCGGGAGCAGCCCAAAAAGGTCCAGAAATGGTCCGGGATCCGGGACCCAAAAAGGCTCAGAAATGGTCTGGGAGGAACTCAAAAAAAGGCTCAGGAATGGTCCGGCAGCAGCCCAAAAAGGTTCAGAAATGGTCCGGGAAGAGCCGGGAGGAGCCCAAAGACTCAAAAATGGTCCTGGGAGAGCCCCTGAACCCTAAATCCTAAATCCTAAATCCTAAATCCTAAATCCTAAATCCTAAATCCTAAATCCTAAATCCTAAATCCTAAATCCTAAATCCTAAATCCTAAATCTTAAATCCTAAAGGATGCATGGTTCTAACTTTAAAACCGAGGGTTTGGGGTTATTCTCTTTGGGGCCAGACTGACGCTGGCACGCGGGTTCGACCCTTCTATGCGTGGGCCGCGCTCATCGCGCGCGCTGGCCCCGAGCCCTCGCCAGGCTTCGCTTGACGGCTCGGGCTCGTCCGCGGGCTGTCGCCGCGCGGTATCGCTCGCTGCTCTTATCGCAGCACCCGCAGCTCGCTTTAGTTTAGGGTTTAGGGTTTAGGGTTTAGGGTTTGGGGTTTCGGGTTTAGGGTTTAGGGTTTAGGGTTTAGGGTTTAGGCTTTAGGGTTTAGGGTTTAGGGTTTAGGCTTTAGGGTTTAGGGTTTAGGGGTTAGGGTTTAGGGTTCAGGGTTTAGGGTGTAGGGTGTAGGGTTTAGGGTTTAGGAGGGTGTAGGGTTTAGGGTGTAGGCTTCAACCTTTCTGGTGCCACTGTAACCCACTCTCCAAATGAGACAATCTGTTGGCGAAAGGGGCTTGGTTCCCTATTCACGAGTGCGGGCCATACCAAAAACAAACGATCCGAGTCCCGCGCGCGAGTCGGAAAGAAAACGCGCGCCCGAGTGATAATTCTGGGAGGTTCGAGACGAGCCAGGAAAACCAGGTCGAATATGACAGAACGCTGGTTTAGAGTTTGTAGGATTTAGTTTAGGGTTGTCAGGTTTTTAGGTTTTCAAGGTTATCGAAGTTTTTAAGGTTTTTGGAGTTTTTATGGATTTTAAGGCTTTAAGGGTTTTTAGGGTCTTTAGGGTTTTCAGGTTTAGGGTTCTTTGTTTTAGGTTTTTTGGTTTTTAGGGTACTAGGGTGGTTGAGGGTTTTTAGGTTCCGGGGTGTTTAGGGTTTAAGGTTTTAGGGTTTAGGGTATTTTGCGTTTAGGGGTTTCGGAGTTTTGGGTTTAGGTTTGAGGGTTTGGGGGTTTGCAGGTTGTGTTTTTTTCTCGTTTTTTTTTTAATGGTTTAGGGGGTTTTGGTTTTTAGGGCTTTTCGGACTCAGGGTTTTCAGGATTGCGGGTTTCTAGGGTTTAGGGTTCTTAGGGTTCAACATTTTTGAGGTTTTAGGATTTAAGGGTATTAGGGTTTAGGGTCTTCAGAGTTTTGTCATTTTTTGGGTTGTGGGTTTTGAGGTTTTGGGTTTTTGGTGTCTGGGGTGTTTGGGGTTTAGGCTTTTTAGGGTTTAAGTTTTTAGGGTTTAGGGTTTTGAGGGTTTAGGGTTTCTAGGGATTTAGATTAGGGGTTTTAAGATTCAGGGTTTCGAGGGTTTAGTGTTTTTTTAAGGTTTAGTTTTTGTTTGGTTTTGGGTTAGGGGTTTAGGGTGTTCACGGTGTTTGGGTTTTTAGGGTTTAAGGTTTTAGGGTTTATGGTGTTTAGGGGTTTGGGTTTTTGAGGTTTTGGGTTTTGAGGGTTCGGGGTTTTGAGGGTTTAGGGTTTTTAGGGTCTCAGGGTTTTAGGGTTCTTGGGTTTCCGGTTTTTGGTGTTTGGGGTTTTTGGTGTTTAGGGCCTTTTTGGAGTTTTGGGTTTAGGCTTTTACGATTTGGGAGGTTTCAGGTCCTGTTTTTCTTTTGTTTTATTATGGTTTAGGGGTTTAGGTTTTAGGGCTTTCAGGGTTAGAGGTTTGTAGGGTTAGGGGTCTTCAGGGTGTAGGGTTTTTTGGGTTTGGGGCGTTTTGGGGTTTAGGGTTTTTAGGGTTTATAGACTTTTTGGATTTAGGGTCTTTGGGTTTTTAGGGTTTAGGGTTTTCAGGTTTTCGGGTTGTTGGGGTTTTGGTTTTTTGGGGTTTTGGCTTTTAGGATGTCGGGTTTTGGGTTTAGGGCTTTTAGGGTTTAGTGTCAGGCCTGTTGGGGTTGCTCCTATGGTTACTGCATGGCAGGTTGGGTAGGGGCAAATCACACTTATAAACGCTCGAATCCATTGTTTTTCTTTCCGGTCGGGGCTATGCCATGGATCGGGCAGATCGTCGATTCGCATCTCGCAAATGCATCTGCTGCAGCAGTTGTCAGACTGGGTGTTGAAACTTCAGCGGATCGTGCATTCGTGTGTTGTGGACGCTGCCATCCAGTCTCCTATGGGCGCAGTGGGGGCTCGACCGAAGAAACGGGCTGTTCCTCCTGCTTCGCTGCTACCTGGTCCTTTCCAAGTGCGTTTTGTGCAGTCTGGGCGCTATGGGAAAATAGACCCAGTTGATGAGAGGAAGCCAAACCTGGACATGATGCTCGAAGTGGTTTTGGCATCTGGCCGTCACCGCCTGCTGTTCGGGGTAGACTTGGTGCGAATGCCGCTTGAAGGCCGCCCCGCGTCAAGCCATGCAGGGCCGCCTACAAGCCTGCCTGTGCCGCGGCCGCGGGCAAAGGTGCTCGCAGTCGCAGTCTCCGTGCCCTTCCCTCCTAAGGGACCGCCGCTGCCGCCAGTAGCAGGAGTGGATGGCAAGTGCAGCAGCAACATCTAAGTCTGCGGCTGTGGCTGTGACGGGAAGCAGTCTGGCCCTGAAGGCGCGTAGGCGACCTTTCAAGTGCTGGATTACGTGCCGCGCAGAGTGCTGTCCTGCGGACATGCTGTGCTGGCCGCCCGCTCTAGTCTTGTCTAACTTTCTCTTGAGATTGAGTCAAGCTGGACCGACAGCCGCAAAGAGCTTTTACAGTTTCTTCAAGGGCATTCGGGGTCCCGTTGCCGGTGCCGGATTTTGCGTGGGCGGTGGCTGAGCAGGGGCATTGCTCCTCATCGAAACCGCCTACGCAGGTGGGAGTTCTCTTGGCCATCCTGCAAGTTGCGGGGGACGATGGCGTCTGCTGTAGCGTGGCTCCTCTTGCTGTTGGTTGCTTGTCTTCGCTTTGCACACGTCCAGAGGTCTGGCCAGTTGAGACTTGGAAGAGACCAGCTGAGCGCAGCTGGGAGTTTGCTCGCAGGGGAAGCGTCGTGTTGGCCATGTCCGCCCTCCGTTTGAGTGGGCTGCGCCTGCTCGTGTTGGGGGGGTTTGAACCAGGCAAGCAGCTTGTTTCAGATTCCGAAGAGACCCGTGCGCCTCTTCCTGCTGCCAAAAATCCGTGCGCTCATGATGCGCAGGGAGTGGCGTTTGCATAGGAGTGGCACATATGCGTCAACCCATGTGGGGACACTTATTAGGGTTCTTAGGGTTTAGGGTTTTTAGGGTTTAGGGTTTCGAGGGCTTAGAGTTTTCTAGGATTTAGTTTTTCCCGTGGTTTAGGGTTTAGGGTCTTTAGAGTTTGGGGTTGAGGGTTTTGGGTGTTCAGGGTGTTTGGGTTTTAGGGTTCAGGTTTTTCGGGTTTATGATTTTGAGGGGTTTGGGTTTTTAGGGTTGGGGCCATTGAGGGCTGAGGGTTTTAGGGCTTGGGGGTTTGGAGTTTTTTAGTGTTTAGGGGTTTTATAGGGTTTTTAGAGTTCTTAGGGTGTAGGGTTTTAAGGGTTTAGGCTTTTTAAGGGTCTAGGGTTGTTGTGGTTTTGGGTTTAGGGTTTCTAGGGTTTGGGTTTTCAGGTTGGAGTCTGGGGTTTTCAGGATCCGGGTCTTCAGGGTGTTTGGGTTTTACGGTTGAGGGTTTTTCGGGTGTAGGGTTTTCCGGGTTTAGGGTTTCTCGGGTTTAGGTTTTTTCTGGTTTAGGTTCTTTTGGCTTAGGGTTCTCAGGATTTAGTTTTTTTTTTTCAGGGTTTAGGGTGTTCGGGTCTTTTGGGTTTTTAGGATTTTGGGAGTTTGGGTTTGCGGTGTTTTGTGTTTTGTGTTTTGAGGATACCGGGGTTTTTAGGGCTTCAGGGTTTGAGTTTTTGTGGATGTTGGGGGTTTGGGGTTTCAGGGTTGGGTTGTTAGGTTTTAGGGTTTTCGGGTTTAGGGTTTTTAGGATATAGGGTTTTAGGGTTCAGGGGTTTGACGCTTTAGGGTTTTAGGCTTTGGGGTTTGAAGGGTTTGAGGGCTGTTCTGGGTGTTTGGGTTTTCGAATTAAGGGCGTTTCAGGGTTTAGGGTTTTAGGGCCTTAGACATTTTAGGGTTTTGTCTTTGGGTTGGCCCCGCCCGAAGCCTTTCTAGATGCCAAGCTGAAAAGTTTAAATCTCCGGCCCCGAAACCGATCTAGTCCCAACCTTTGCCTGTGAAAATTTCACCGCTTTGGTTTTCTGGCTCGCTTAGTTTTCCCCCAATGTCGGTACTCTTCTCCTCGCCCGGTCTACTCCTCGCTCATCCCCAAAGTGCCCAACCCCAGAGTATCCCCCTAAAATAAAACCAGCCGCAGAGTGCCCCTGGAGTGAGTGCTCAACCTCACAGAGTCCCCGAATTCCCAAGCCCAGAGTGTCCCTGGAGTGCCCAGCCCCAGAGTGTCGCTGGAGTGCCTAGCCCCAGAGTATCGCTACCCAGAGAGGGTGGGGATGTTCGAAGTAAATAATTTTCTCTGATTCGCTCCTCATGCCAACAAGCAGCCCCAACCCAGGCAGGCTTTGTGCAAAAGGGATAGGTTGCATCTCTCCCGTGCATTTGGCTATGAGCGTCATCAACAGAAACTGACTGCGAGAGCTGTGGGAAAGTGTTTTGGCTGTCAAGTTCATGATCGGTTCGCCCAAGGATATGTGCAAGGAGTGTTTGGCTGGGAGCTGAGTTGCTGTGTCCTTCAGTCTTTGATGCGTGCCAGGCCGGAAATCCACGTCGTACGAAACACAAAACAAGAATGTGAAACAATGCTAAGTGTCAGGGTTGTTTACAGGTATCCCTGAACTACCGAAATGTTGTGCTGGAAAGTTCCATACGCCCAGAGGCCGCTACATCTTGAAGAAGGTCGGTGGCACTCGTGTGAGTCGCTTGTCTGGGATTTGGGGGCCATAGCCCTTTTTTGTGCAGGAAGTAAGGCTTAAGTTTAGACAAAGTAGGTGAGCTGTCAACTACGAAACTTGAGATTTGCTTGGCAAGGGTGAGTGAGTCCTGCGACGTTGCTTTGTGAATAAACATCTCGCCTTCTCCCCCACCCGCCCTTTCCGGTGCTGTGGCTGCATGTGTACTTGTTTTCAAAGACTGTATATTGCCCGGACTCATTCTGTCTGTCGAAGCTTCGGATGATCATGCGATTGACAGCAAGCTCCAAGTGGAAACATTCGTCCACAGGTTACGATGTTGCTGTGGCCACGACACTGCCCGCATTCTTCTACGTCTGTGACAGCAGCTGGCCAGCAGGTTCAGACACCTGGGCGACTGATGTTCACAGCATTTTGCTGGGGCTAGCACGTTCTTCGTGATATTCTCTTGACAGACCCTTGTCCTAATGGACGCGTTGGCGTTTGCTCTCGAACTGAGGGCTTCACTTGTTGACCACACTGCAGCCGCGGGAGCAGTGGCGCCTAATTGCACATTACGCGGCCGTGCCCTGTCTCACAACTTGCAACACCCGGAGTGCACCACCGGGAAGCCATTAGAACATCAGCCAGCTGTGCAGCCTTCGAAAGTCCACCAGTCTGAGGCCCTTAACGGTTTAGAGCCTTCCGTGCAACTCAGCGTTGCAGCGGGCTTCTGATGCTTCCCAGGTCATCCTCGGCTTCTTTCCCAGCCTTGTCCGGCTTGCACTTGACATGACACTTCTCGCCGACTACCTCTTGCGAATCAGGCTCTGGCACCAGCTCTCAGAAGCCATGTAGCATGTTTCCATCCAATGTTGACTTATGGCCAAGCGCTGGGCAACATGTGCCGGCAGGATACCTTTGCCCACGAACCTTTGGGCATCTCGGACAGGAAAGCTCTTTTGCGTGATGTTGAGAGACCATGGGAGCTTCAACAGCGAGGTCATGCTACTGGCCACGGCGATTCTCACTGGCATCACCTTCCTGTGGCTGTTTTTGCGACTCAGCTCTTCCAGCAGATGATTTTGCCTGATTCAGTTGTGCCGGCTTGGCAAAGCGTTGCAGAAGGATTGTGCAAGCAGCGTAGGCAAAATGAATCAAACCTCTATAGGGAGAAGGGGAACTTCGCGGCAAAGGCGAAAAGCAAGAACAAATCGAAGTGCATGTGCGCAGTGGGAGTGTTGCACTCGGAGGTGAAGAATGAAGTGCTCGGCCAAGAACCATCTCAGTTTCAGCCCCTGATGAAAATGCGACCCCAAACCTAAGAACCCCGAAGCACTTCTTTGCTTCTTCTGTGGCTCAGAGCTTTCATGCGCCGTGGGCCGACCCGCCAAAGCCCTCGAGGGTTCCTTACACCATGGCCCTTAAAAACATCCTTCACGATGGAATGTTGAAGGGCCCGCCCTCCCCCTAACGGGCAAGAGAGAAGAATGTAGAGCAGCTCCCGCCTTGATACATGTCATCGTATGCTCGCAAGAAGACCCTCCAGTTGCTTGGGATGGCTTAGTGGGGATGTCACGGATCTCGCATGGTGCTAAGTTTTCTTGATCCGCGGGGCTTGGAGCGCTGGCAAGTTCGGTCTGACCAGTTTGACAAAGAACGTCTCTCGTGCTGGTGTCTCTAACCCTGTCGAAGCATTTCTGAAGTCATGCACAGAGGATCCAGCTCCAGCCACACAGAGAGCTCCAGGCAGCAACTTGTGCGTGACATCGCGAACTCAGTTCTAGCAAGAAAGCAGCTCTGCGTTTCTGAAACGTTTCTGAAAAGCACTTGACATTTTGGACACAAAAACGCATGACAACACGCTACACGGAGAGAAAACCGATCACAAACCTCCCTGGTCGCGCGCTTTGCGGTTGGTCTGTGCACTCGTCTGGGTCCCTGAGATTGAAATCGTCCTCCATCTTTTTGCCGCGCGCCTCGAAAGTTGAGATGTTGTCCGAGTTGCAGTCACGCTTGCAATAGTGTTTGGTGCGAGCTTTCCTTGTGCAATGTATTCGGTTCAGCGCAAGGTTGGACTACAGCTTATTTCACGACCAAGTCCTGTTCCAGATTCTGGTGAACTCAGCCAGCATCATTGCGACAGCCGGGCAGCTAAGAGGGGGTCCCTTCAGATTCTGACTGACCTCCATTTTGCCCGTCCTTGTCTCCTTTGGCAAACTCCCAAGAGGTCGGCTTGTACTACAGTGACCTAAGCGACTTGTGGACTCGACTGCGCCATGTCTGCAATGAAGCTCTGAAAGCGCTGAGGGCAGCTGTCGCCCAATGGTGCCAGCTCTTCGGGTCCTCGGGTCATCAGCGAAGTGCATTCTGCCACCTCAGCCCGGCAGGAAGCGCAGCAGGAAGCAACGCTTCGGGAGGATGAAGACGCGCCAATTGGCCGCAAATTGAGAGATTGAGACCGGGCAGCTTTGGAAATGTGGTGGCCCAGAAAAGGCAGAATAGCAATATGATGGCTCTACGAGCGGATACAAAGAACAGACACCGGAGGAGCAGTCGGGTCCACTTTGTACACGCAACAGACTTCACGACCGTGTTTCCATACATAAGTATACTTGCAGCACGTTACAAAGAAGCACACCAGTATACGTAGTGACAACTCAGGGTCTTAGGTTTGTCCGACATGTGAAGCCGTGTGCCCAAGCCGGCTCTGAAATTGGGTACCCACCATGCCCTTTTTCGAGGGAGGCTGTGAATGTTTCTCTGCTTCCTCGCTCTTAGGAACATTGGTCGCACACCTTTTTGAAGATCCATGTGAGATCCTTGATCACAGTTCCGAAAGAACTCTGTTGGAGCACTTTGCTATTGCCAAGGAAACGGGTGGAAACAATAGTACGAGCGCGTACTATGTACAGTTTCTTAACTTGTATATGGCTTTGTCCCTGCTCTTTTAAGTCCAAGAAATCCGAGGCAGAACCCTGCGGCCAAGCCGGCGTGAGTCCGGGGAATCAGGCCCGATCCCTGCAGGACACGGGGTAGGAACTATTCAAGCAGGTTTCTACTTGATTTGGCTGCGAAGTATCGGGACGACCTTGCTGTGGCCGTCCAAAGACTTTGCAGATGTTTGCAGCCTTTTTGAGAAGAGGGGTTCTTCAGACAACGGTTGGCCCTCAAATCCAGAGACCCACTTGGACACTGCCTCCCCGCCGTGATTGTGCTGATCTGGGAAGAGCTGCTCTTGCATCTGAATGACTGTTTCCCATATGAGGAATGCTACACAAAGGCAAGTCTTGGCACCTCGGCTGCCACTTCTACAAGCCCTTGGACAACGCCAAAAGCGTTCTCTGTCATGATACATGCTCTTCCCCTGGCGCACCAATGCCGCTTTGCACCAGCTGGCACCAAGCAAAAGATGCAGTTTACAAAGCAGTAGTTCGCTCGGTGTTTTTGCTCTCACATACTACTTCATTGCGATGGACTAGGGAAAGATATCCACATCACGAACCACAAGCTCACTTGTGAAGCAAGATTACCTGGCTGGGCTGAACGAGCAGTGAGCGTGAGTTTAATTCTGTTCATGTGCCACTCACTTCGATCACTCATTCCTTCAAGGTCATATCTTAGGTGAAAGGTTGGTCTAAAGAAGGAAGCGTGTACAGAAGCCGGTAGAGCCCTTAAAACACCTTTCATTTTGTTCATGGGACGAGCACATGCGCGAAGCTTCCTGCGAGAACTCATATCAGCGCCTCGCGGTGACATTGTGCAAGAGATGTGGTGCTCATGTGCGTTGATGCGCATGGCGTGGAAACCTTCGACAAATTTGGGTCTTCAAGCTCATGGCTCTGATGATAGCTTCTTCTCTTGTATGCAACCTCCTGAGGCAGCCTGTTCCAGAGACTACCCCAGAGTCGCCTCCGACTTCCCCGAAGCCCAAGCGAGTGACATTCGGGAAGACCGTGCCGGCCCTCGAGACCCCTGGCGAAGACACGAAGTACATCTCACACCGGGCATTTGTGATGGTGTCTACACCGTCACACCGTCTACGCCTTCAGCACGTGACGTGCTTGTTTTACCCCCAGCAGTTCATCTCAGGACTGCGGTGCTTCCGGGCGCTCCTATGCATGAATGAGCGCGCAAAGCAGGCCTGTGAGCGCAGCTGTTGCCTTGGGTTTGTCATGCCCCCCAAACTCGACGTCTGCTCGTTTTCTTTGTTTGATCTTTTTGTGGAGGCTGCCAGCTGATCCGCGCGGATCAGTTCTCGTGGTGGTGAAATTCAGGATTCGCACGATAGACGTGTTGGAACCTAGGTCGTGGACCCTGAGAAAGAAAACCTTTTCCAGGATCCCTCACCCTGTCAACTACTCTTTGTACTTTAGGCAGGTCGCCCTCGCCGACCGTGGCTTTGTGTGGTTGCAGTGACCCTGCTTGTGCTATGAGCTCGTCTGCAGCAGAACCCTGAAGAAGCCCTGAATCCCAAACCCTGAAAAAACCCCTAAGCCCTCAAACGCTAAGAGCACAGGGCGTTGGCCAGTGCTGAGCAGAAGCTGCTTCCGATCGAGCTAGGGTCGCACCTGCCAGTGGCCATGCCTGGACTAAGTCCGAGTGTCATGGCCTTCCGCTATTTGCCCCATGGTTTACCTCCATGCATCTCCATGCCATCCCTGAAAGTCTTCTGAATCTGGCATGTGTAGAACATGCGGTCGCGCATCAGCAGGCCTTTGAGGCTATCTGTTCTTCCCTAGTGCTGGGGCCAGGAAACGGAGATACGCTGGCAGGAAAGACGAGCAAGGGGTCGGAAGTTCAAGCGCGTCGCCTTGAATGAAAAGGGGCCTTCTGAGGCATGAGACACCCCGAGGAGAAGCAGCGTATCTTCGTGGGCGTAGATCTTCTAAGGTGCCCGAACATCGAAGTTGTCCACATCCTGAATCCATCTTCTTGCCGCAGTGAGGCATCGCTGCCTGCAACAGCTGTCCTGGATCCTTCGATGGGAAGGCTCCGATGGGTAGATGCTCCTAACTGACGGCAGAATGGGCAAGCTCCTGTTCCAGACAGACACTCACGCTGTTTCTGCAGAGCGTCAGTGACTCGCATTGGCTAATCATTGGCCTTTTGTTTGTATTGTTGGTACCAGTAAGGGTTCTGGGGTTGCGGCATTCCAGTTGAAGTGCTGTGTAACAAACCCTTGTCCAGCCAGCGTGGCCCAACATCACACGAGAACAATGTCTTGCTTCAAGTGCCGGCTGTCAGGCCGCCTGAGGAGCCCGTGCTGCCTCTGTATGGCCATAGCCCAGCAGGCTCGGCTCACAGGGCAAGCCCCGTTACAGCCTGCGACACGCGCGGCGGGTTTCCATGTCCTAAACCTCCAGAGCAAACACAGGGAGCAGCTACGGCGCCGGCTACCCGGGGGCGTGCCGCACATTTTTTTCGCTTCTGAGCTGCTTGTGAAAGCCTGCTTATGCTCCAAGTGAGTCATATTCATTCAGAAATCAGAAGGCGCACGAGTGTCGTGAGCTCCCATTCTTTCACGCAATGCAGCTTAAGTAGCAGACCAGGGTTGGAGATCGCAGGTACCCAAGCGACATTCTGCAAAGCTGGAACGCTTCAGCACAGGCGGAGCTTGAGGATAAGATGCCAGTGTGGAGAAGTACAAAGACAGCATGCCTCGCATCGAGGATGCTCTGGCGGGGTCGACGATTTCGGGTCCTTGCCCCTTATTCTCGTCCCCAGGCGAGCGCAATCACAGCCTGCACGTGCGACTAATGTTCTTGGAGTTGGCGACGACTGCAGCGATTATCAGACGAATGAAATGAAAGCCACCAGGGGCTGTCGCCAGGTCCGATGACGCAACTGCAGACCCCAGTTTCGACCATGGGGTCAGCTTGCTCAGATGTTACTGCACCTGCAGATCTTGCAGTCATGCAGATGTGAGCTGAAGCGACGACAGAGCTGAGGTCTCGGGCAGGGGACAACCTGCAGGCGGACGGTTCCGGAGAGCGCGATGAAAGCTAACGCGACCCGCCTCGGCTTGGGCCTGCGAAGCAGGTGTGAAGGGGGGAAGGTGCTGTTAGAAAAGGCACTGGTGGCTCAGGGGCAGGTTGGGGGGGGGGTTTGGGGGGAGGTGCAGGGTGGCGGAAATTGGTGTCCGCCCCCTATGGCGGGGCTTAAATGCCCCCTGGTCTTGATCGTCCGCTCCCGGACACCTGCCAGCTAGGGGGGGTACTCATTCCAGGCCAAGATGTACCACATGAAGGGTTGCAATCCGAACGCTCCCCATACACCTGCGGCCCGAGGCCTGGGCGGATTTGGGCAGCGGATTGCACTTCTCAGATGTCAGGTGCAGAATGACATCCTCATAGAGGTGCCGCAGGCCATTGTCAAGGAGCGCCTCGTTGAGGCGCCTTGCAGAACAAGAATATTTGAAATGATTGCAGAGCTATCTTCATAGCGATATGAAGGAGTCTGCTTCTCTACAAGTGTCTTCCCAGGTACCGACCGTCTGCACGCAGGAGGTTGTTCGGGCTGTGCCGAAGGTCGAGGCTCCGTGTGAGGGTGTTTTCGAGGGGAGGGTTTCAACGAGTTTTCGGGCATGCTGCGCAGGTGCATGAAATCATCAAAGAGGTGCCAAAGATAGAGTACCAGGCGCGCGGGGCAGCTTGCACGCTGAAAACTCGACCATGCGGAGAAAACTACTCCAAGCCCAAAGCCCCCTAAAATCCCGCACCCTAAAGCACCAGACCTGCTGGGAGATTATGAAAAATGGGGACTCCAAAAATAGACCCCAAATAGTCGGATTCCCTTTATGAGAAGGACCCCAAGAAGGTACCCCTAAGTTCGGAAACCCCCTGTTGCACTGATTGGTGACCCAGGTTTCCGAGCGGATAGTTGAAGTGCCGGAGGCCGGAATCGTCCGAAGTTCACCCCACCTCTGTCTGCCTAGCTGCGCCATGTTCGAGGAAACGAATTCTCTCAGGTAGACAGCCCCTCTCAGGGGACAGAAGCTGTTTTTTTTTTTGACTAGGTCCGCTATGTGGAGAGGATCGTGGAGGTGCCGGAAGTGCACACTCAAGAGGTTGTCCTTGCCTTGGCTCAGCTCATCTGCTGCCGCAGACGTCCCCACGTGGGTTGCTTCCGAGGTAAGAACGATCCCCAAGATAGAGGTTCAAGAAGTTGCAATGACCTCAGCAGCCTGAGAGACTGCACACGAAGGGCCTTCTTACTTGACTAGAGCTGTGTGAACAAAGCAAGTTAGCTCTCTTTTCAAGGACGATAGCTGTCTAGCTTCAGCAGAGTTCTCTGCCTGACTGAAGCGGCCAGCAGCCAAGGTCAAGACTGTGCCGAAAGTTCAGGCAGAAGAGCTTACTATTCTCATCGTGAGTGGTTGCAGCACCATGTGCATGTTGGCGAATGTTTCCACTGTCTTTGCCCTGAGCTTATGATGTCCTATTGTACGCATACACAAATTGCAGGTGCAGGTTCAGGAGAGGATCATCGAGGCGTCGCTGCATGAGCTAACAAGACAAAGTCTAGTGGCAGCCTGCGCGTCAAGTTTGGTAGAAGCCATTCTTTCGAGTTCCATCGCCAAAGTACAGGTGCCAAAGGTTTGCACTGTGGAGAAGGTGGTCGAAGTGCCTCAGGTTCAGATTCAGGAGGCCTGGCTTCAAACTGTGCTACGCGTCCCAACAGAGTTCCCCTTGCATCTGGCAATGGAAATCCAAGTTAAGCAGATACTTCTTGCATTGTTCAGGTCGTTCGAACAGTGCCTCGCCTGGAGGCCTGCTCCCAACAGGGATAGCAGAGGGGGCATCCGGAGACGGGACAGATGCTCTAATCCTTTTTCGTAGCTGCGGGTCTTGGTGCCTCCTTGGCGCCTTTCGATTGCAGGTTCAGGAAGTGATCCGCGAGGTGCCAAAGGTGGAGGCCGCTAGTGGTGCCAGTCAGCCGTCTCGCTCGGCTCGGATCACGCTTCGCCTCATGGCAAACTTGAACAGGTTCGAACGGTTGAGAAACTGGTGGAGGTACCGCAGGCCCCTTGCAGGAGTATTGAGCGATCTTGGACTTCCCTGCGGTTGAATGTCCAAACGCATCCGCCGCTTGATGCGAGGGCTTAGGCTTAGGCTTAAGCTTAGGCTTTGCGGTGTACGGCCTGCAGCCAGGAGGCTAACCACTTCATCGCAGAATCATTGTACAGTCAGACCACAAGGGAATGAACACTTTTAGCGGTGAGAGCATGAGCTGCAATGACATGGGCCGACACCACTGCCCACCTGCAAGGTTGCACTGGTGGACAAGTTTGTAGAAGTGCCGCAGGCCATTTGTAGATGCCCGAACGCTGGAAATGAAAGATCGGTTTCCGGACAAGTAGTTCGCCTCGTAGCCGGATGTCATCTGACACATGGGTGCCCACATGTTGAAGTTCGTGTGTGCTCAGCGTGTTCTTGTCCCTTCCAGGTGCAGGTGCAGGAAGTAGTCCGGCACGTGCCGAAGTTGGAGGTGCATGAGGTGCGTTTTGCCTTTCTACGACAAAACGGAGTGAAGTAAACGAGAGCTTTGGACATGATGGACATGACATGACATGACTGTTTCAGGGCTTCTTCACAAGGGGTCCGTATAAGGTATTCCCAAGTGTACGCTGTCGGTCACCAGCTCACAGGTAAGTGAAAATCTGTTGCAGTCCCTGATTCATCATTCTCTTGAATGTTCTCGGCCGCGTGCGAAAGCTGCAGGTTGTTCGGGAAGTGCCCAAGATTCACATGGAGTACCGGGAGAGGACAGCAAATCAGTGCTTGTGGCTAGAGACTTTGCTACCCTCCGTAGCGACATGTACACCAGTCGACCTACCCCGTTTGTGGACAGTTCGCAGCGCGCCCGGCAAAGCTGCGAGATGCCTGCGGCATGCATCCTGGTCCCAGGATTGTGGAGGTTCCCCAGGTGCACTTGCAGGACGCGGCAAAGGGGAGAGAAAGTAAGAGACTTCTGAGATGCCTCTTGCAGCAGTTGCTGTGAAGTGCTGTCAAAAAAAGGGTGGTCTAGCTTAGACACAGGAGCGACTGGTCGAAGCACAGCGCTAAGTTCGGTGCTAGTAGAGTGCAGCTATGGGCATGACACACCATGCATGACCATGAGAACTCTTAATTTTTCCTGTCAGACACTGTCAGCTACGTGAGCTTCTGTTGGATAAAGTGAGGGCTAGTGACCGCGGGACTTTCAGCTCACAGTTGTCAAGTCAGCCATCTTAACGTTAAGCTTGACTTGAGGTGCCGAAGGTTCAAGTCCAGGAGGTCGTGCGCACTGTTCCGAAGGTTGAAATTCAGAGTCTCGGCTTTTTGGTTCCGTTTTGGGTCCTGAAGTTGGGGGCCCGACGCTCTTATGATATCATCGTGGCCCGAACAAACTCCATGATTGGGAGAGCTATCTAGCCACCTCTGCTTCAGGGCAGTGCATGAGTTGAGACTACCAAATTTCAAAGCCCGATGGTGATCATGATATCATTATGATATTTCATCTTTAGGTTATACTTTTTTATAATGTTATACATTATTGTTCGATGATTAGATGATTAAATGAGATTATTAGATGATTAGATGAGTAGGTTATTGGATTATTAGATTTTGATATTGATACGTTGTTATACTATTATAGTGTTATATTAGTATATTAGCATTTTAGTATATTAGTATATTAGTATATGTGTATATTCGTATATTCGTATATTCGTATGTTGGTATATTAGTATATGAGTATTTTCCTACATTAGAATATTCGTTTTTTGGTATACTAGTACTGTTACATTGCAGTATGCGTATATGGTTCTACTATGATACTACTTTCTTAGTATACACTAAGATATTAGGCTATAGTGATTACTATCGACTGTATCATTTTTTATTTGCATCACTATATTCGTATTCGCATTTTCTTATTGTATCACTGTATTGGTATTCTTATGCTCTCTTTTTCTCTCTCAGATGCTAGTCCCCCTGGGAGCCGGAGAGCTCAGGACTGTGGACCGCGTGGTCGAGGCACGGCGCCGCTGCATCACTTCTGAAGTCATTCTGGTTTAGGGTTGAGGGTTTAGGTTTAGGGTTTAGGGTCTAGGGTTTAGGGTTTAGGTTGGGGTTTAGGGTTCTCGAGTTTTGTTCCTCGCAGCTGGCATCTCTGTTTTCGTGCAGCGCGATCTAGCCGGGCTTAGCCGGAAGGAGCCGCGCCACACACTGCGTCGGCCACACCTATCCCAACACCCCGTAGCCTAAGGCAGGACCCCTATAAAATAGACCCTCAAATAACGAGGACCTCTTGAAGGATCTGTTTTTGTTTGAAGTTTACCTTCGGCAAGGTGCCCCAGGTCCAGCTTGTTGAGAAGCTGGTGGAGGCATATGGGCCTCCCCCATAAGTCCCAAGCCCTGGCCTTTTTTGGACGCAGGGCTTTCGGATTTCGGCGGGTGGAGGGCATTCTTCGCAGGTGAAGCCAGGTTATAATTGCGATCTCGCATATTGCAGTCTTGTCATGGCGATGTGGCAAAGGTGCCCAAAGTCCAGATTCAAGAGCGGCTTCATCACGTTCCGAAGCGACTGTGGCACGCATTATGTTGCTACCATGATGCCTTGAGGTTTCCTCATGCGACATGACGTGCACTACTTACAAACACAGCATGTATCAAGGGGCAGGGAGAGCGATTGCCACACAAGCCATTCGTATCCTCATACGCCATTCGTATATTCCTCATACCACAATGGAAGTCTCAGAATTGGAGTCACAAGACTGTGCAAGAAACAAGTTCGATTGGACAGTATTTGGGTGTTCTCGATGCCCCTTCTACCACCCTGCTAGGATCCACACGCAAGTCGTCGAGAAGCTGGTTGAAGTACCTCAGGCACGGGGTGTTTCCTTGAGTTTTGTTGGTTGCTGGCACTTTCTTGGTTATGGCGGCTTTTGGATTGCGAGAGGAGGTTGGCGCTGAAGCCTTGTTCAAAGCATCTTGTTGGGTGACAAGGTTTGGTCAATCATGATGTGAGTTGCATCTGCAGTGACCAGATGCACTGGTGATAGGACTTTCCTCTGCCGTTCCGTGGCTTGTGATGTGGCTTTCACATGCCATGCTCTTGGTCTTACTGTCCCCCTTGCCTAGCCTGAAGCAGGTGCAGTTCGTCGACAAGATTGTTGAGGCAAGGCTGCAGACGATGGATAGCTGAGGCGAGTTGGCTTCATGATTGGCCCGCCAGGTGCCGCAGGTGCAAGTCCAGGAAGTGGTGAGGTGCGCGCGCTTTGCGCACTAGACAAGTCTGAGGTTTGTTTGTGGTTCTGGGGGTCTCGTGGTTCGCGGAACTAAGATGAATTCAGAAGAAAGGCACATTCATTCAAGACCTTTACCACCATTCCCCTCGTGTCGATCTGGCGTCGCAGGCATGTGCCAAAGATCGAGACACAGGCCTGCGTGCACTTAGTCGCTTACTCGGCAGAGAGGCTTGCACAGTTAGCTGCACGTGCTGGCCACAGATCTTTGAATGCACTCGGCAGTAGGTTCCTGACAGCTTCTGGACAGCATAACAGCCAAGCCATGAAGGAGATTGTCCGCACAGTGCCGAAGATCGAAGTCAGAACAGCAGCCATCTCAGCGGTTCGAACTGTGAGTTGTACAGATGTTATACAGTAAGCTTCCACGAGTACTGCAGATGAAAGTCAAAGACGTGTGTGAAGGGCGGTCACTTCTTAGCTGTATGCATCTTTATACACAGCACTGCCGCAAGGTGGAGAAGATCGTGGAGGTCCCACAAGTTCAGTACGTCGAGAAGATCGTGGAAGTGCCGGAAGTGCGCATCCAGGAGGCCAACTTATTAATTACTATTGATATTATTTACTATTATTATTATCACTATTATCACAATGATCACTATGATCACTATCATTATTACTATTATTACCATTTTGACTATCATTATTATTATTATTATTACTACTTTTATTACTATGATTGCTATTACTTTCATAATTATGATTACATTATTATGATTTTTGCTATTCTTACCATTATTACTTTTATTTTTATTATTACCATTATTATTATTCTTATTATTATTGCTATTATTACAATTATTATTATTATTACAATTATTACCATTATTATACTTATTACTATTGTTATCACTATTATTATTATTACGATTATACTAGTATTATTAGTACTATTATACTAATTACTAATTATTACTATTTATTAATTGTTTATTAACTATTATAATTATATTATTACTATGTATTACTAATCATAACTATACTATTTACTAGTATTACTATTATTACGATTATTACTATTAAATTACTATTATTACCATTATTCTTACATTATTTACTATTACTACATTATACTATTACTACTATTATTAACTATTATTACTATTATACTATTACTATTTTCTATTATTATTATTATTACTATTACTACTTATTACTTATTAACTATTCTTACTATTATTATTACTATTATTACTATTATTACTATTATTACTATTATTACATTATTAATTACTATTATTTACTATTATTACTATTATACTATTATTACTATTATTACTATACTATACTACTATATACTATGTCCTATTTCCTATTTTACGATATTACTATTATTATTATTATTACTATTACTACTATTATATTATTACTATTTATTACTATTATTATTACTTATAATATATTTTATTTGTTATTGTATTACTATTATTATTTACTATTTATTACTATTAATACGATTATTCTATTACTACTATTATACTATTATTACTTTATTACTAGTATTATTATTAATATTATTATCATTATTGTCATTATTATTATTAATAATATTATTATATTACTATTTTTGATTATTATTTCTATTATTACTATTATTACTATTATTATTACTATTATTACTATTATTACTATTATTTCTATTATTACTATTATTATTATTATTACTATTATTACTATTATTACTATTATTACTATTATTACTATTACTACTATGATTATTATTATTACAATTATTACTATTATTACTTTTATTACTATTATTACTTTTATTACTATTATTATTATTACTATTACTATTATGATCACGTGCCTTGGTGGCCGGATTGTCGCAGGGAGCTGTTTCTTATGGGGAGCCGCAAGAACTAGGGTCGTGGCACGGTTGAATGGTCGAACGAGATTCTGATCCTCCCGACAAAGTCCTCAGCCCATCACCTTCTGATGTGATATCGTGCAGGCCGCAGGCTCGGACTGCAAAGGTCATTACATCCCAAACATTTCCAAGCCGTGCCTGAATTCTGTAAAGCAAGCGGGTGGCTGCTGCAGAACTGCTTTATATACAAAGGGGTAAGGGTACAGAGAAGCACAACGCCCGCCTTGTCGCAAAGCAGCGTCTCGACTAGTTCATCAATCTCGAGGCCATTCCAATTATGTACTGTAGGTGAGGGGTGAAATTCTGTGAAAGCCAAGCTGCCACTCCATCCCACTCTCTCTCTCTCTCTCTCTCTCTGTGTTTCTGTGATGCATATCCGGCCGCACTGAGAAACTGTAGATATGATCTGCAGCAGGCATCTTCGGGCATGCGCATGCCTCCAAGCATGTGGCAAATGCACCTCATCTGCGCCTTGCAGGTAGTGCGGCACGTTCCGAAGATTGAAGTGCAAGAAATTGTGAGGCATGTCCCGAAGATAGAGGCCGAGAGGGATACATCTCAACTACATGAGCGAAAGCTCATGGTTGGAGTGAATGGCAGCAGTTGCGATGCTGGCTTGAGTGCACGAAGTTATCGAATTCGCTGGCAGCTGCAGAGGTGAAGTTCGAAGAGCGCATCGTCGAGCACCCACAAGTCCATCAAGTAGCAACTCGGCTGGAAAGCCTTTTCTTCTTTGTTTCGTGAATTCACCGTTCCGACTGTGTGGCATCAAGTCTTCCATGCCGCGCATTCTTACAATGGCCTTAGATTCCGCATGCTTAGGCCGTTCCTGTGGCAATTGTGCAACTGCTAAGTGCAAGCGCACTTCACCTTGCATTCTGAGGAGAAGATCGTGGAAGTGCCACAAACGGTGGTTCAAACAGTGGACAGACATGTTCCCAAGATCCACGTGCAAGAGATAGCCCCTCGGTTTGCAGCGCAAAGCGACTTTTGGCAGACGGTCTCAGATTAGTGTTTGTGCCCTACCATAGGGTATGGGCAGGTTCGGGGAATCAGGTTTGCATCCGGGTTGGAGCACAGCATCGACTTTTATGGGGTTAGAGTTGTGCAATCGACCTGTAGGGAGGCTTCTTGTGATGCACTTGGGCACGTAGAAGAGGTGTGCCGGGCGACTGCAAGCCTGGCGCTTTATCCCCTCGCTTTGGGATGACCGCAGACCTTGACTTTAAAGCGAAAGCCCACAAAAGGGAAGTGGTTCGAGCCAGGAAGCCTAACTAAAAAGTCAAGCCCAGAATGACACGCGAAGCACTGTTGCGCTACTCTGCCACGAGGTGAAGCACGTTCCCAAGATCGAGACTCCGCCAGCAAGTTTGCTACAGTGTCGTGCAACAGGGCCACAGGTGTTATGGCTGTCACAGGCACAGGTGAATGCCAAACCCTAAACCTCAGACTCTACACCCCAAAGCCGCGCAGCTTAAGGACGTTCGAGTGGAGGAGCGAATTATCGAAGTTCCGCAGATACAGCACGTGGAGAAGGCGCGCTCAACTTGGTTGTCGGCTTACTGGCTCAAGACCCACTTTTAATGTCCTCTTGGGCTTTATATAAACAGAAATATAACATAATTCCCAAGGGGATATAGTCACCGTCCGGATGCAGTTGGGTATCATCTTCAAAATGCAAGGAGGACACTGAGGCTTCCATTTTCAGGATGAGTCACTTAAGGCAAGCTGGTTGAAGAGCAATAAGCAGGTGACGTGCCGAGCATGCGTATCTGTTTTCCCCGCATACAAGCCTTTGCCCACTCAGCCGAAATATGCCGAAATTGATCTCGGCAATCCGAAGACCTAATTCTTGAGGACGTAGGGGGAGGGTTTGGGATTTTTGCGGCACCGTGTCGGCAGGGGCCCACTTCGTTCGGCCGCAACTGGCACACGGAACCCAGACCTACCCCTAAACCCAAACTCCAGTATGTCTATGCTACTCCCTATGCCCCAACCCTAATGCCATCGTGCAAGGTGGTGGAGGTGCCGCAGACCGTAGTGCAGGTCGTGGAGCGACACGTGCCTTGACTGTTGGGGTGTCTCGGGAAGACCATGCGTAGTGTTGCACAATCAGTGTGCAGTCTTTTGGAGTCAGGCCGTCGATAAGCTCATCTTAGGTGCCAAAGGTTCACGTGCAAGAGATTGTGAAGCATGTTCCGAAGATAGACGTGCAGATCCAGGCAGCGGTGGGCAGTCTCAGCGTCTGCAGGGAAGCAGGTCGTACGAATCGATCCTGGCATGCGCATGTTTGCCATGTGCGGTAGCAGTGCAGTATCCAATGCAGCAGTGCCTTCGGCTAGAAGCAGAATGCTCGTCCTAGCCCAACTATGCAAGCGGCAATAAATGTTTGCGCCCCATCCACACACATCCTTCATCACCCTCCATCCGCGCAGGAGAAAGTAATCGAAGTTCCTCAAGTGCAGGTCGTCGAGAAGATCATCGAGGCACTCACTGCTCGTCTGTTCGTCCTGTAGATGGGCTTGTGTTTTTTGGGGGGGCTCAGGTTTAAGAAGGGCGCACGGGTTGCACACACGCGAAACATACCCCGAGACATACCCCGAAACATACCCCGAAACATACCCCGAAACATACCCCCAGTTTCGCAGGTAAAGTACCTCATGATCCACGAAACATACCCGAAACATACCCCCGAAATATGCCCCGAAACATTCCCGCGAAACGTACCCTGCTCCCAACACCTGTCGCGCGTCCCCCCCCCCCCCATTATCGAGCAAACCCAGATAGTGCATGATGCTGCATGGGTAAGTGGTGGCAGCACCTAGATGCCCTCGCACATCCCCCAGTGTGCTCTGTCTTCCAGGTCCCACAGACACAGGCCGGGGAAGGGACGAGTTGAACATAAGTGTGAAAGACCTGCTCAGATCATCCATGCTGGTCCCTCCGATCTAAGCCGTTTTTGTCAGGTCCACGAGGTCGTCAAGCACGTGCCCAAGCTCCATGTCCAGGAAGTGGTCCGACATGTTCCAAAGGCAGGATCCGAGAAAGACAGAAATGGGGAAGTTGGCTGCGTAAAGCTGAAGACCCCAGAGCCCCTGAATGGTCCAATGTTGTGCTGCTCTATTTGTTTTGCTTTTTGTGATTGCTCTTGCGCAGGTTGACGTGCAGGTCCGGGAGCGAATCGTCGAGGCATGCATCGGCCGCGGGCGGTGTCCATGACATGGGTGGCCAGTGCCAATGGTTGCCAGGTGCCCCACGTTCGAACTGTGGAGAAAATAGTGGAGGTGCTGTGCCCAGGATGTTTGTGGATGCGAGCACTATGTCGTGGCTGCACAGACAGGATCGCTTCTTGTGGAGTGGGAGGTTTCATCATGCTGCCAAGGTTCCCAAAGTACAGGTGCAGGAGGTGATTCGACACGTGGCCCTCTCAGTTGCGTGCCATCGAATGCCGCACCTGCGGAGTCATGTCGTGTTCCGTGCAGTACGGAAGTGAGAACTTCCGGGACGCTCTGCAGTACGTTGTACACCATCAAGATGACAGGTGACAAAGCCTGTCATCGAGACACGGGAAAGAATTGTCGAGATTCCGTGCGTGCAGGCCTGGCCCTGACCTTTTTAGATGCCGGATGTCCAGTTCCTCTGCAATCCAATTGAAGTCCTAAGTCTCCTAAGTGCGATGCTGTACCCGACTGGTTCAGGTTCAGGAGAAGGTCTCGGCCTCATGCCATCAGCTCGACTGACAAACGGATTGTCGCATGCACTAGTGCAGACTCTGCGCGTGTTTGGGTGTTGACGATGTTGGCCAAGTGAGAATCACGTTAGTCACCCATGGCCATGCATAGGTTCTACCACTGTCGTTGCATTCTCTGAACTCGCATGGCGCCACATGCTTGTACCACAGTATGATCTGAGGTTGTTGAGCATCCAGAGATTCGAGTACAGGAGGCCGGTAGTGGGGCGTGTGACCCCGAATGTGCCTCGAAGGAGCTGCTAGAGGAATATTGCCTGCCTGATCTGTACCTAGCCAAACGGCTGATGTAGTAGCAGCAGAAGTTGGTCTACAGCCACCAGCATCCTGTTGCGCAGGTCACCAAGCATGTTCCCAAGGTTGTGGAAGCCTGAACCCTGGCTTTCAGAGAATGCAGAGAGTGGAGAGTGGGATCAACCCAAAACCCAAAACCCTAAACCCAAAACCCTAAACCCTAAACCCTAAACCCTAAACCCTAAACCCTAAACCCTAAACCCTAAACCCTAAACCCTAAACCCTAAACCCTAAACCCTAAACCCTAAACCCTAAACCCTAAACCCTAAACCCTAAACCCTAAACCCTAACCATAAACCCTAAACCCTAAACCCTAAACCCTAAACCCTAAACCCTAAACCCTAAACCCTAAACCCTAAACCCTAAACCCTAAACCCTAAACCCTAAACCCTAAACCCCTAAACCCTAAACCCTAACCTCATGGTCCAGGTCCAAGAGCTGGTCAGGAATCGCCAGAGACTGGACTGGACCGGCTGGGAGCTAAGCCCCTGTCGTGTGTTTGACGTCCGGGCGGTTCAGGGTTTAGGGTTCAGGGTTCAGGGTTTAGGGTTTAGAGTTTAGGGTGGCCAAACAAAAAGACAAAATTGACCAAACAGGGTGCGGAACGGGCCGGGGAGATTATGTGGCGAGGTGCCGATGCCTCGATGATATCTACTGGGGGCTCCCTGGCAGCGCCTGGATCCCCAGCATGTGATTTCTCGTTCGGCCAGGATG
The DNA here is from genome assembly GCA_905221605.1 of Symbiodinium natans. Taxonomy (NCBI): domain Eukaryota; class Dinophyceae; order Suessiales; family Symbiodiniaceae; genus Symbiodinium; species Symbiodinium natans. The sequence goes on from CAJNDS010001513.1 coordinate 766,927, forward strand.
CTGGTGCTGATGTTCATCTTGAACTTAGTCTAGGTGTGCATGGGGGTTTACGAACATAAGGGACCCTCGATATAGACCCCCCCCTTAAGATAAGGATTTCCAATCAGGTCCTTCCAAATATCGAAAACCCCCATATTGAGTCTCTCTTGTTTTCATTTCTACCTCGAGGAGGGGAACGGCTAGGGCAGCAGGAAAGAGTTTCAGCTGCCGCAAGCCGCAAGAGTCATGTTTGACCGTCATTCGTAGGAGGGGGATCCCGGGCTGGATGTGCAAGGTCAACCTTGCCTCCTCCTACTCCCAACGGCGCTGCCCAGACCTCGTAGTGAGCGCAGTGCTGGCTGTCTTTGCCATCACAGCTGTAGAGCTGAAGAGAAGCTTCAAGGTCCAGACAAGGTACTACCCTGTCCGTGCCCAAGAGACAGAAGGTCCTTGCAAGTTGATGTGATATGGTGGAGCTGGGCAGTCACATTCGGATATGATCTGCTGAAGTGGCTTTCTGGAAGAGACTAGAGTCTGCGTGATCTCCGAGAGGTGCAACATTCAAGTTTGCAGATGACTCTCAGTTATGGCAAGGTCGATGGCGGAGCATCTCCATCAGCCAGATCTGTGACGACTGCCTGCGTCTCGGGCCATACTGTCGCAGCAGCTGCTGCAGCATGCCAGCGGCCCTCAAGTCAAGTCATCACCTGCACCCTTTAGCCGTACCATCGCTTCCATCGTTTCATGTCGCTTACATCGCTGCCTGGGTTCTCGAAGTGTTCGAGGTCGACTTCGGCATGATGGCAACGCCGGCGTCCACAATTAATCCTCAGCACCTCGTGCTGAAGTTTCCTGCGCCTCACATGGTCTTGCGGAAAGTCCTCATTTGATTGATTGGCTCTGCGCTTTTCAGGGCCGCCCCTGCCGAACCATCTGTCGTGGAGGCAGCATGTTAGAGCTTTATACGGTAGCAGTTTGGACATCTTCGTCCCAGAACTCGAAACATCAGTGCGTGCTTATGGTCTGCGGGTTTACAGCAGGTGCCTGCACACTTGGTCAGCATCTCTGGTGCGACGGCCGCGGGGGGCGGTGGCTGCGGCGGAGCGCTTCCGCCACGAACCTGGCAGCAGCAGATGTGCACAGGTCTTGAATGCGAGGGAGGGCGTGTGAGCGCGTGAGGCCCGACTGGGCAGACCCGGCTCACTGCCGCGGCAACCAGGCCAGGACATACCACGCACAACAGGGTGGTGTATCCCCGGCAGCGTTTTGGGACCCCTCGACAAAGAATGTTCGGACCACCGGAAGTAGCCCCGACAAAGAAGATAACGAAGAACAGACCACGACAAGTTTCAGGCGAGGAATCCTTAGAGAAATTGACGCATCCAAAACGAAAGATTTTGAGGGGTTTTTCGGATGGTCCCAGCCAGATGTACGCATCGAGAGTCCCTTTCGACGTTCTGACACTTCGCTACCAGTGGGCTGGCACCTGCCGCCGCTCACCGTGTGGATCGTGTTCAAAGTCGTGCAGTTTCGAAGGCTCGAAAAAGCGGACTCCCCGCCTGTGGGGATCAAAAACACTTGAATTCTGCGCAAAGGGTCAGGGAATCCAGGTTTTGTGGACCACTGGGGGCCCTCTAAGGCTTCAAGAAAGCGGATTCCCCACCCTAGGGAATCCAGTTGTGTGGACCGCTTGGAGCCCCTAAGGCTTCAAAAAGCGGATTCCTCACCTGTCATGGGGGTCAGAAACGTTGAGTTGCGGCGAAAGATCCAGCTTACCTTGTGTCAGTCGTCGTGGTCTGTGTGTTTTGAATTTGTCGCGGGTGCAGCTGCTTTTGCCTGACGGGGTGTCGGGTGCTGGCCGGTGTGGGTAGCAAGGTTCGGGGCCGGGCGGGTACACCACCCCCTCACAGCATGATGATTTGGTAGGTGACAGCAAGCCTCCATGCATCATCGCACGGCAGGTTCAAGGGTGCGGCACAGCGCAGCAACTTGGCAAGAACAAGGTACCGGTGAGGTTAGCGACCAGCATGTAAGACGGGTTTTCGTACAGGAGTCTCAAAACTGCATCTTCCTTCGGTTTTCACTTTGGGGCCACTTGCAGGGCAATGTCAGACAGCGTGACAGTTGTTGATGGTGCGGCACATTGAAGCCTCAATCACGGCGCCTGCTAGCGTCTCTGAACGTAGTCAAGTTTCGAGGTTCTGCGAACGTCACTATTCAAGATTTTCATTGCGCAACATGATTTCAGGTTTTGGCTTTGGCTTAGAACTGCCTACTTGAGTAACCCTCAAGAATGCTGGCAAGCGCAGTGAGTTCGGCTTCGCAGTGCCGTGCGACAACTGCCACATATTCTGACATGCCTGCGCGCAACCACCCCCCACCCCCATCCCAGTCAGAACGCCAAGACTTGAACTAGTTGAAGAAGGCATGGGGTCACGAAGAGCCCCGTTGGCAAAAACAAAGAAGCCCTTGCAATGCCTTCGGCGACCATTACCCTCGGCACAACATGTCTAAACATGTACCTTTCATAGCTCGAGGCTGCTGCCTCGTGGCACACCCACGGTGAGCTGACTGCAATCAAGGGGAAGGGCGGTGAGTTTGCTAGATGTCGGGTAATTGCCGCCAGGGCAAGGATTGCATTCAGGGCTTTGTTAGTCTAGCAACCTCGCACGGCACAGCTTGTTCTGCACCCAGTGGTATGCTGACTGCTTCAATCTGAAGATGTGCAGATGTTTGCAGATGCTTCTTCAAGAGCACATGCACATCCCCGGCTAGCTTGACTTGAGCCTGTTGCGATGCCACAGAAGTCTGAAGGTGTTCGGACCACCGACCAACTACAATGCCGCTGCAACGCTGAATCCATTTCTCCGCTGAAGGCCTGGGACACAAGCTGCAGCTGACTCAGCAAGGGCTCAACCGACGGAGAGTAAGGCCCACTGAGCATGTACTGCCACCTGCTCCGATCTGCTGCGAGTTCCGGGGCAGGTTGTCAATCCAGCTGCCAGGAAACAGCTCGACCAGAGGTGCGCAGACGTGAAGACAGACCTGGATGCTGGCCTCACAGCTGAGAGCCGCGGTTCATGCATTTCCGGTGGTTGACACTTCGCTCTGCAAGCACAAGTTTTTGCCGTGATCTGATCGTTGCGAAGTGTCACTGAAAAGCTTTGGCACGATCGAGATAGAACATTGCTGCCACGTCGTGTCAACGCAGCGGATTGTAGCTTGAATTAGCTGAAGCCCAGAACCTTCATCAATGGAGGAACCTTGAACCGACTATTGAAAGGCCGGGTTATCTTCAAAAACAAAAGGACAGACTACTCTGACTACTCTGTGCATTCTCGAGAGCTGTTATGCCAGCATGCTGGGCTTCGACGCTTCGCACTCTCGCCGGTTGCCTAAGAGATCGTTCCTGTATGTTCCTGTGCTATTTTTTGAACGACGGCAGTTGCTGCTTACTTGGTTGCCACTGCCACCCTCCATGAAGAGCACTCGTCTGCAACGATGGAAATCGCCTGAACTTGAGCTTGTGGCTGGCAGTCAGCGGCCAGTTGTCCGGCCATTGCTCGCCGTGTCTCGCTGTGGTGAGGCAGCTAGAGCCCTTTGAGGCCACGTCTACCAGGCATGTAGAGGCTGAGCGAACAACCAGACGAGTTCAGAGTAATTCAGCTGGATTGTCGCTGGCGCTCTATCCTAGATTCCCTTGCAGCGTTTACAGAGCTGTCTTCAGAACATCACCGAGTGTTCCTGAAGACCCGGAATTCACAAGGTCGAGCATTCACAACGTCGAGCTTGATCAAGAAAGCTTGTGGACCACAGCCGCAGCCGGAATGAGATTGGCTCTGTCAGGTGCGCCATAAGCCACTAAGCCATTAAGCTGCTACAAGAGTAGGCATCTTGCACAAAGCATGAGGATTGTTCATGATTGTTCTAGGTCAGCGCCGGTGCAGAGCTTCTCAAAAGAAGTTGCACTTCGCCTTTCGCGGTGTCAAGCCAAGCAGTGGTAATTGCTAAAGGCAATTTCGACCAGCACGCCGTGAAGTGGTCTTTTGCAAAAAGGAGTGCATCGTGGAGACGTCCCTTTGCGCGCGATAGCTGATACGTAGAAACGTTCTGAACTGATTCTGCTTTCTCTGTCGAGAACTTTGGCTTATAGATTTCAATAGGACATCCACTCCCATGTCGTAAGATGCACATTTCGTACAGCTTATCTTGACGCGCTACTTGCATCAGTGGCTTGCGATCGCAGAGCCAGCATGCAGCAGCAACAGACATCGAACATCATCGAGCACGTTTCTGCAGAGCTCAGTTCAGCTTAACCTAGGAATTTGCAATGCTGTTCATTCGGTCCTCGTGGGGATCGCAGGCGGGGTGTGTTCACGGATGAATTGTCGATGACGAATTTTGGGTTCTGCCTGACTCTGGCAGCATCCCTTGATGCCCTTTGAAGGCATCCCTAGAAGACGTGTTTTTCCATTTTCGGTGATATGGGATCGGACCCGTTTCGGTTTAGGTTCACTTATGTTCACTTGCATCATGGCTCCCGGCGACCGCGGAGAAAGTAAAGCAGGGCCTCGACAACGCGGCTTGACCAGCATACCGGCTGGAACCGAAAGTCGGAATGGTGACAGCTTGGGCCACCCGCTCAGGGGGCTGCCCCGACACTTGGTACAAGAATGCAGGTGCACAGCCCACTTCGCCCAAACGACCTCGTGCCGAACATACACGAGTGGTTCTCGAGCCCAAGCCCTCCTGGAGGCCGGGTCAGGCCGTCGTCATTGTCACTTTAGGCGTCTGCTTGACGTCCGCACGCCTCAGAAACGACGCTGAGCATCGGGGCGACTTCGCCAATGATGGCACCGAGTCCGCGATCCAACGTCCGGGCGATCCACAAAGGACAGCCAAGGTGGGTGGCCCTGCGTGACATGATCACAACCGTGTGAAGGACGATGCGCCGGGTTCGACCGGAACAGAAAGTTCGAGGTTCCTCCGATTCTGCGCATGTGTCAAGGAGAGAGGAAGCGACGGGCCCACAAAGCGTGCTGATCGTGGTCCTGCACGACACACAGGATGTTCGCCTCTTTGCGCAAAAGGTGTCGGCAACGGCAGTAGTTTCGGACGCGGCCGACTTCGGTATCATTTGGGGACCTTGCTTTCGCCCAAGGCCAACACATTACCTGAAACTACATTATGTTTGCATCTTCGTCCACCCTGCGAAGCGAGCCTTTCAGGGGTGTGACCCCAAGATAAGTTTGGGACAAAGGCACTCGTGAACAGCATTTCTGCATGGTGAGACAGATCGCGATAGATTTCAAATCAGCCATTTCGTCTCAAGCCTTGCTTGCGAAATTCATGAACGACAGATTCACAATGATGTGGTTGTTACCGTGTTGGCTAGGATTCTCCGTGGCTTTCTGCATCAGACGTGACGTTGTGGAATCGCTGGTGGAACGACCCGGCCACAATCTCGCCAAACAAGTTACTGCCGTGGGAAAAGGCGATTGGCAAGATGTTCAAGCTGATTTATCGAATGAGAAGATAGCGCACGACATCACAAGAGCGGCCATCGAGCAAGGCTGGTGGGTTGTCATGACACTCTGCTTGACCTGTTGGCATACTGATGATGACTCGACCCAGTCCTAGACTCAGAAGGAAGGTTTCTCATCCAATCCTTGAAATGCGTTGGTCTTGGTTGCTAGGCGAGGGCCAATGCGGGCCTTGTGCGTGACCGTCAGAATCTGTAGAAGGACGGTAGCTGATAGTAGGCCTTAGGCGGCCCTGAGCAGGCAACGTGGCTGCCTTGCGAAATTTGCAAAGCAGGGGCGTGCGATTTGATGTTTCCGATTTGGTTTTTGAAGCTGTGCAAGCAAAGCAGACCTCAGCGTTGCAGTTCCTTATCGAGATGCATGCCGCTGTGGACGATCGCAACAAGTATGGGGAAACGCCATCGTTTGAGGCTATCGCTCGACGTTGCGCGAGTTGCCTCGACTTACTGCTTGGCGCGAATGCAAACCTGTCACAGCAGATATTGATAAACAAGCCTTGCAAGCAGACAAAGATTGAGAGGGGACGATGTGCCCAGAACTGGACCCTTGCGCACCAAGCAGCCGCCAAAGATGCAGCCGCGTTGACTCTCGCACAATCTTAACCGCAACAGGTTATGTTGCAGATTTGCGGCTGCTAGGGGGTCCTTAGTTGCACGCGCAACGCCCTTCCCAGGAAGGTTCTTCGAAACCATGGTGCGCCATTAGATCGTCCAGCTTTTCATGGTTTCAGCCCTGCCCATGTTGCTGTGATCTACACCGAGAAGCAAGAGGTGTGGAGCCTACACGGCTTTTGCGTGCGGGGTACAGCGTGAGCGGCAGCTTGAAGTCTAGATGGCAGTGTCCAGTGCGTGGTAGCAAACCAACTTTGCTGCTGCAGTTTCTGTCATGAAGGTTGTAACGCATCTGCCCAAGGCCCAAAGTTCCAAAAGACCTTGCAAATTTCTCGCAAGGATAGCTTGGAGCAATTGGGAAGCTTGGGTGCCCGTCCAGGCCCTGGAATCACGCGTTCCTTCCTGGACATGTCCTGCTTTGTGCTGTCATTCCTGCAACTGATCCAGTTGGAATGGCCCAGGTTTAGACCTTGCTGATGACGACGGGCGCACACCAGCACACCTGGCGTGCTACTTTTTGGATGAAGCTTTGCCAGGCCATTCAGCCGCAATCTTGATGCTGTGATGTTGCAAAGAGCTGGGGTGTTGCTGGTGCCGTGACATAGCCTCCATGATGTTGCCAGGAGAAAATGTTACCCGAGTGTTGGAAATATTGCAGAAGTATGGGGCCAGACTGGATGTTTTGGACCGTCACGGCAGGTCGCCCGCGCACTACTGTTCATCCACTTTTGGTGGCAAGGGTCATCAAGCCAACGCGCAAGCGTTGGAGTTCTTGTATGAAGTTGTGCCTGCTTCGATCTTCGTCACTGACCACGATGGTCAGACCCCGGAAGCGCTCGCTGTGAAGAAAGATACTATAGCACAAGTTTTTTTCTCGAAGGTAGCCATTGAGACTGCTGCAAACACCTGCGACCTCCTGGAACGAGACGTGGGTGAACTATTCGATTGCCGACTGGACGATGTTTACATGCCAGCCGGGGTTGTGGCACAGCGGGCTCCGTCTGAGGGCCGGCTTCGTGCATTCAGATGCCCCAATGTTCAGGCTTGTCCGCTTCGCCGCAACTTGCGAGAGAGTGCCTCGGCTGGGGACTTTCACACATTCTGTGTCGGGTGCTGTTGCCGTTCAGTCTTTCCAAATTGAATAAAATGAGGAGCATGTGCAGCTGGATACGCATTGGATTCGATGGGATGTTCCAGGTGCGAGGCTGGGTTTGGCCGCGGCAACCAGGATCCATTTGTCTGCCAAAGCTGCGGTGATAAACCCTGGCTTCTCTGGGCCGGTCACATGGCAAAGCCGGCGGCATTGTATCTGCTGAGCATCCGATCAGCAAGGAAGTGACTTGGACTGCGTCTTCTTTTTTTATGTTTCATCACATCGGGTTCTGCAGGAGTTTGAGGGCTTCCAGCATCTACAGAAAGTTGTCTCACAGTCCAAAAACCTGCTATGTTTATGGAGCGGTTGCTCTTCCCTTGGTTTTCGCCAAGCTTGGTCGAGGCCGGACAGGGACAGGCAAGGTGCCACGTTGAAGATCATCCTGTCGTTCAGCGCTGTTGCAGCATCTCTGTGGCCAGCGGTGCGAACTTCGGAGGCAGACAGAGTTGCAGCAACCCGTGCTGTTCTGCGCTTTCTGGTTGTGATGCTGATCAAGCCAGGGGCAAGAGGTCCACATTTCGCGTGTTGCATTCATTCCAAGGGCTAAGAAAAACCAGGAGTTCAACGTTGGCACGTCTTGCATGTGGACATGAAAGACCATGTACGTGGGCAGTCACAAGTGGAAAAAAGAAAGAAGAAGTTACCGACAGCATTTTGACCAGCACTCATCTCAGCAAAGTAAATGAAGATTTGGGACAACAGCTGCGGCTGGCTGTGCACGTTAACTTCGCGCACGAATCATCAGACAAATGACACAGTCGTGAGGACTGTGGTTCCTGAATGGTTGCGTGGCATGCGTTGCCTTTGGGGGTAACGCCGTGCTTTTCATTCCATCATCGATGCCAGCACTCAGCTGCAGCCTGGTCAGGCATACGGCGCTATGTCCGGCTTTCTGCAGAACCTCATTCTCACAGGTGCGGAAGCTTGTTGGACTCTTCCTGGCAGGACATGTTGACAACTGGGGTATTTGCTGTTTTGTTGGACACCCAACAAGCAAATACCACGAGTTGCACAGACGCAGAAATTCGAACAAAGTCTCTTGCATTTGGTGTGGAATGCACGCGGGCAAGCGGGGGATGCGGTTTTCCCCACCTTCAGTGGGGTTGCTAGACTTTTAAGCACAGACGCGATCTCCAGCACATTTGTCGGAGGACAGGAGACCGGACAGGAGTATAGATATGAAGGCAGGAGACAGGACAGGAAAGAGGACGATATGAGGACAGGCTTTGGAGTAACGCAGACACAACGCACACACAAAGCTCCATCATCAAAGTTTTCAAAGATATCTTCAAACAAACACGATTGCCTATGATCAGAAAACTGTCACCTGTCAAGCATTGAGACAACAACATTGCGAGCCTGAGATCAAGAGCATCGCTGCAACTGAATCCTTGTGCAAGTGATAACAAGGGATTGAGAGACCCTTCAGGAAGGTTCGACAAGAATGCCAACTCACCATGCGGTCGTTCCCCCTTTGTTTTTCAAAGCAACAAAGGACATGCCATTTCTCCACTGTAGTGATCGGCTACACTGAGAAAGCCAAAAACAACTCTTTGCGGAATACATAACTGTCACAAAACAACCCGGACCTCCATCAAAACTTTCAGCTCAACAGTGCCAGCAAGCTGTTGCTGCTTTCCTTGGGGGTTGTTCCGGACCAAGCAGCGCAGGTTTCACTAACGACCAAACCTGAACCCACGAAGCCCCGTTGGGGAGCGATCTCGACGAAATCGCTGTTCCCGCAAGTGCAAGTGTGGTAACAGATCTCCTGTTCATACGAGTACCCAGAGAAGGATTGCCTCTTACGAAGACACGATCTCCTTTCTGGTGCGACTCGCAACTTCATGTGCTTGACTCTCAACACTGGACTTCTCTGGGTGGAGTTCGAACTGGAATTCCAAGTTTCGCATCTGAGGCAGGGACATGAGAATCGGCGCATGGCCCGGTCGTACATGCACACGATCAACTGTTGGGTGCGTTTCGCCGACTCGGAGTTGGCAAAGGTGAACTGCGAGGTGGTCTCGGACATTCGGTACCAAAGGCCACAGTTCGGGTGATTGTCGCAGAACTCCATCAGATTCTGTGCGGACGTGCGTGAGGCCATAGCCGTGGTGCAGCCAAGATCCAAAACCGTTGTTTTTGCATCACCTTTGACGTCCTCGGTGCTGGTCGGGCTTGACATGTAGGAATGGCGCTCGACGCTTCAAAAACCATCAGAACTCAAGTGTTTCACAAGGAAGGTTGATGCCACGGCCGTTGGGGTTGCTGTTGGCGGCTTTGACGATTTGGGCTGAGCCATGCTTGGAGTCACTCTTGCCTTCATTCTTGCTCCATTTGCCTTTGCATTTACCTTTCTTTACTTTCTTGCCTTTGCCTTTGGCGGCGAAGGATTCCTCGGCATTGCCCCAGGACCAATCTTCTTCCCCGGATTGCGCTCTGCCAAGATTCGGCTTGGTCTTCGGCCAAAGGGATTCTTTCCTTTCTTTCTTTTGAAGAAGCGTCTTGCACCAGAGCCCTTGCCTCTTCTTTTCTTCCCTTTCCCCCTTCGCCCTTGGCGCCACGCTTCATTCTTCGACCTTGGAATCGTCATACACCCAGAAGAAATGCTCGTCAACTTCAAGGAAACCCGCGGTGCCATCCTCTTCGTCCTCGACCCAGTGGCCTTCAGTGTTGTCCACGTAGCCATCGCCGATCATAAGGAAGGCCTTTCGGCCACCATGTCTAGGCGTGAGGAGAGCGCTGTCAACCGAAGCAGAAAACTTCGAGGTCAACCTCACGCAACTCGATCAAGAAGCAAGTCAGCACTTGCCTTTGATCCTGTGTCAGGTCCGACAGGGGCACGAAGATGAAAGCCACAAGGTTGGTCTGAGACCAAAGGAATGAACCACTTTTGGCCTTATCACGGCGGAACCGCTTCGGCTGGCCAGGTTACTTTAGCGTGCTGCATCATAGGGACAGACAGAGAGTTCGCACTTGCTGCCATGGCTCACGTGACACGCAAAGCAAACTGTTGTCTTGTCCTTGATCTATGTCTAAATGAGTCTAAATATCAAAATGTCTATGTAGCGACTACAGTACTATGCATGGCACAGTGCCTGACTATGATGCATGGCCTACTCCTGGCCTGCAACTGCCAAAACTGCTCAAGCTAGGCTCGGCCAACATTGCTGTTGGCGTAACCGTTGAGCAAGCAGCAACAGGGAGCAACCTCTCTCACAGTGACATGAAAGAGAATATCATAATCGTGCTACTACTATTATAGTTATAGTAAGACTAGTAGTAGTAATACTTCCTACCACTACTGCTGCTGCTGCTGCTACAACAACTGCTGCTGCTACTACCACGACCACGACTCTGCGAGTATACTACGATGCTACGCTGCTGCTAGGATCTACTGACGCCCCTACAGCCGCTGTTCGAAGATCAGAAGCTTTCTGGAAGCCTGTTTATGTTTAGAGTGTCGTGTGTATCTTGTTGTTGGTAAGATTAATATTGACAGCTACACAGCCGGCATCAGCTTTGTGTGCGGAAAGCGCGACTCCAATGTCCTCTGCATTCTTTGTCTGCGCTCCTTGAGATGTTTCTGTGCTGCATATGGGGCCAGATTCCTGAGATTTGTACCACAGCATGGTTTCGTGAGAAGTAGAGGAGCTGAGCAGGGAGTGTCCGAACTATTGGTCTGTTTATCAGGAAGAAGCGATTATATGAAGTGGTCCGGTGTGACACTGGCACATTTATTTGCTCGAATGGTGGAACTCGCCATGGTGCTTTTTGTTTTTACATGTCAAACATGACTAAGCCATCCCGTGCTCGCCATGGGGCTGTATACGCATCTTCTGCGAAGGTTTCTAACCACTCGTGCTTCAGGTAAGATGCCACAATAGAAACCTTTGTTTGTTTGCACTGCTGCGTGTTTGGGCACTTTGCTTCAAGCAAAGAACGACTGCAAAGTGTGTTGCCCCGTTGCAGTATCAAAACTGAATAGTCATTGGATTGGTTCCTTGTCTGGATGTTGCTTGTATAACTCCTTTGACACGTGGGCTGCGATGTTTTCACACATGCCCGTGACACAGGCAACGTCATAGCTTCCAGCGCAACCCCCTGGCACGGGCCAAGCATGGACTGCTTATTGCAAAAGCCGGATGCCTCGATGATGGAATGGCTGTTGGTCACCATAGCTGTTCCGACGACGCTTTCAGAAGGTTTAAGCCATCAGTCCCGCAGGTACTGTTTAGAGAGTCGGTCGCATAGGCTGTTCTCCCATTCCAGCGACAGACAAGGACGCTTGCCTTTGTGTCCACCGTGGTGATTTTCTGGCGGACACGATCCGAAGCAGATCTCACATCAATGTCGCTGAACCTACTCAGGCCATTGCTAGTTCTCACAAATTGTTTTTTGGCTGACGTTATGGGTGGGTTGTCCCGGTTTCTGCCTTGTATGCATTTCCAGAACAACGGCGCTGCTTTTCGCAGCTATGAACTCTGGAAAGCCTGTGACAACACGCACTTGGTGGCCAGAGCCTTCATTTTGATGGGGACACTGCTTTGCGGTGTGCTTTGTGGCCCGTTTTTTTGGGCTTGGCTGATTTGCCGTTCGCAGACCTGGCCCACAGACGAGCGCAAGGAAAGACTAGGCCGCTTGGACTTCGATGCGGGGAGCATTTGTACAAGGCCCTGGTTGTAGATTTGAGCAACCTTGTTTTTCGACATGTAGCAAAGGCGTTGCTTGTGTGTTGTCCCTGCCAAGGCTATCTCATCTCAGGGTACAAGCAGAATGTCAGCAGTTGGGAAGCTGGTGTATTGGCTCGAAAATGCGCCCTTGTGATGGCAGCCTCAATCTTTCCTGTGAGTTACTCGCCGCTTTTGTTCCTTGCGACAGAGTTGGTCATCCTTGCTGCTAGCCTTACGATTCACGCATACATGCAGCCCTATGAAGACGATTTCCTGAACCGGATAGAACTTAGCACATTGGTGGCATCAGTCGCTGCAACTCTTTGCAGCATCATCATCACGCTCCAACCGGTTCAGTGGACTCTCGATCTTGGCTTTTGCAGCCCAGTGCTTGCTATTTTGGTGATGTCACTGCTTATGCCGTTCCTCTTCCTGGCAGTTGTGTTTTTCCGAGACGGCCTGGCCAGTCGACCTCCCGGATCGGATCTCGAAAGGACAGACACCGGCCAGACGGCAGCAGATTCAGCAAAGATAGACTGAGTGGGTCACTGCAGGATGATGTGCCAAGACGGATGGAGGTGAGTCTTGCAGAAGCAGTTGATTTCCCATTACACCTCAGCACCAATCGAGAGCAAGCTGCGGAGCCGCTGGTCGACTCAGCTAGTCGATGCCGGCATGAAGGGGCAGCAAGGCTGCAAGCTCAAATACTTGCGACTCGATTTCAGCATTCCTGGAAAAAGGGCTGCGGCTTGGGCTTGGGGGCAGGGAGCATCTGGCAAGTCTAGGCCCAGCAATTCTCGCGAATTTGCATGTTTGCGTGCAAGATGGCAGCTGTTTGCGTCAAGGGGTGGTTTGAGAATGCTGGTTCGTACGTTGCTGCTCGTGAGCGCCTTCCCTTGCACTGGGGAACGGCGCGATTTGAGCACTTTGTTCATTAACGATGAGGGGGTTCGGCATAAGAGTGCTTGCAGCGGCTTGTCGGAGTCGGCGTGTGCCGCAGAAGCCCAGTGTTTCTGGAAGACCAAATGGCCTTACAAGTCATGGTGTGAGTCTGTTTGCAAAGACTACAGCTCCGAAGGCAGCTGCCCACATCCCCAATGTCGCTGGGCCCGGAGTGGATTTGGGAAATTGTGGAAGAGTTGTGTTCCGCAGGATTTCAGCGCATGCCAAGCCAACCATTGTCCCGCCGCCGACTGTGTTAAAGTACCAGGCGAGGTACCCAAATGCTATCCAAAGTGTTACAGGTTCGGACATGACAAATGTCCTGCACCCATGTGCCGCTCTCACAAGGGTGGCCCATGTGAGCCGGCCCAAGTGGTGATGCAGGACTGCCTTGATCTGAACAGGACGGAATGTACCCTTTTGGCTCCAGATCGATGCGCTTGGGGAGGACCGAGCTTGCTGCTTCTGTGTTGCTAGCACGGCTGCAGCCATGCATAGCTAGGCAAGCTTCGAGACAGTTTTTGCCAATCACCCCTGCAGGAGAGCCCGGAACCATGAGAAAGCTTCTGGACAAATTGTTCAAGACAACAGATCCCAAAGAAGAACTTGGTTTTTGCGAAGAGGTTGGGTTTGTGGATGCATGGAATAAGCTCAAAAAGGGCCATTCGGCGGACTGGTTTGAAACTTGCGCTAGCCTCAGCACGCATGCTTGCAGGAGTTTCACCGAACATTGCGAAGTCAGGAAATTTTTCAATCGTGTTGATCAGCGGCGATGCACCTTAAACTGGAAGGAGGACGAGAGGGTTCAGATTGATGCCGTAAGCATCCGCCTCAGGGCAGCTTTGCGCTGGAAGAAATTCAAAGCTCACGCTGCTGAAAAGAGTTACCAGGCACTGTTCTTGTCGCTCATGGCTGTTGGCGGACTGCTGCAGACCACATCAGATGTGATTCGGTTTGTTGGAGCTTTTACAGGCCACGTGGTCGGCCTGGTTCCTTTGATTGGGCAGCCACTTAAAAGGGTGATCGGAGGACGGGGCGCGAGAAACGGAGTCTTTCTTCACAGAGGAGAGAAACATGGGATATTTGACTATGTTGCAGATGGCGTTTTGCAGATAATGAATGCCGGCCGCTATGTCGTCTTTGACCCGATCACCTCCATGGAGGTTTCTGCAGAAGACATGATGAGCCGAAAAGATGACCCCGTCGGTCTGAGCATGAAATGGGAGCATGTGATGCTTCCTTCCATCAAGTTCTGCCAGCAGATGTTCAACAACGCAATGGTGCTTAGCGAAGAAACAGTCAGAGACCTTGCGAAAAAATTGCGGGAATCTGCTGATAGCTGCAGAGACCGCCTGACAGAGAATGTAGTCGGAGGAAGGATAGGCAAGGTCAATAAGTTCAATGGGCAGGCTCTCAGTGGGCTGAATGACGTGTGCGTGGATTTGTGTATGGCCCTGGTTGACACCTTGCACCACAACATTGCCAACCTCATGCTGGCAGCTGGGATGGGGAGCAAGCCGTTGGACGAGTCCTGTGCCAGGTACGTTGTGCAACCAGTTGAAGCAGAGATGTTGGGTTGTTGTGCCGATCGCTGTGGCTGGACAGGCAAGTTCTGCAAAGACTGGCCCTTCATGAGCATTGCGTCCAAGAAAGTTTGGATTGCCGAATGTTGTACTGAGTACCAAGTTGTGGAAAAATCAGAGCGTAGCCGTCTTTGCGACAGTATCGGCAGCAAAGCCGAAAGAGAGGCCTTTCACAGAGAGGACCAGAAAGAGAATCCTGATGGATACTTAGCCAGGACTGCTGGCTACACTGCAGCGAAGCGCTGGAGGGAGCTGTTTGCACCGGCATCTTCGACTGATTCCTTGGTGCAGACGCAAAATGACGATTGCGGCGAAAAGTTCAAAGACAAGAATCACTGCGGAAAGCTAAATGAAGACGCCGTGAGCGAGTGCACAAATGCAGGGGGTTGGGTGCCCATCAAGAAAGACAAGACATCGGGAGAGTGCGAGTCTATGTACCAGACAATGGAGCGCAACAACTTGCACGTCTCGGTGGAACATCCAGACGAATGTCTCGAAGCCCTTGAGCAAGAAGACTTGTGGGCAGTTGAATTTCATCTGGAGCAAGTGTCTGTGGACACAAGGAAGAGTTACCAAGCATCGTGCTACAAACACAAGAGGAGTGACGAGTTCTCGGACTGCTATGACTGCAGCGACAAGAGGAGATTGAAGGACATTTCCGAGAGAGACAAGCCTGAGAGCTTGGAAGCAACAGCTTACGTGTTTCTGCAGTGATCTGATCTTTTGCGAAGACATGCAAAGAGGATTGGCTCTCAGTCACCAGTCCCTGACAGTAGCTTCTCTTTTGTGCAACCTTTGTGCCCGAAGAACAGCCAACGGGCCAATTGCAGCGATCCCAATCCGGAACCTGCTGTGCAGCTCTGTCATGCGACGAAACATGTTGATTTCGCCATGCACTGCTTTCAGCACGGTAGATTTGGGCTTTTGGTTTTATGGTTTAGGGGTTAGGGTTTAGGGTTCAGGGTTTAGGTTTTTAGGGTGCAGCCATGTCGCGCTCAGATGTCTTTCAGAATTCTCTTTTTGTTTTTCAAAATTCTCTTTTAGCTTTTGTCAGCTCTCTCTCTCTCCTCTCTCTCAGCTTGCCCTAAGGTTCGAAAGCCCAAGCCAGAAGCCTTGCATGTGAGGAACCCCCAGGCAAAGAAGGATGCCCTGGGCGGAGCGCGTTGACGCAACACAAAGGTATGGTCGAAACTAAGGGGGTGGTAACGGGAATTGGTGCAGTGACAGCAAGGTTGCTATTGAATGCATTTGGGCAGCGAAAACAGGGGTCATGGGTATTGGTGCAGCGGCAATGGATACGGAAACCAAGCTTGCATTGAGTGCCACGAAAGTGAGAAGCAAGTCATGTATGACGGAAATAGCCACTAGCCCAGTTCAGAGGACTTTCTTAGGCGTTCAGGCAGAAATGGGCAAGCAACAAAACCTCTAAGCCCTGAACCCCCGAAGCCTCTCTGTGAGCTTCCCGCCAGGTCGCTGTAGTGTCGCTGTCGTAGCCTGTGGCGATGCGCCATTGCAGCCAGAGGCGAAGGGTGGAAGTTCTTTCCAGACCAAAGCTTGTAATGTAAAGTCGCGGTTTGGGGTTTAGATCTTAGGGTTTCGGGCTTATGATTTAGTGTGTAAAATGTGGTTTGCGCTGCGAGTCTGCGACAGGGCTTCCACAGATGTCTTCGCGCAGGAGCCGCGCGGTGCGAGATCGAGATGCAAAATAGAAGTGCAAATCGGACATAGGGTATTACTGCAGTTCGACGTGAGATGCAAGATGCTGCAAGCAGACGTGCCTCCAGCCCTGCCCATTCCCGGTCAGATCAGGATCGGTGTTAGTTGCTGTTGGCCTGGACTTTGTGATCGGTTCTGACATTTTTTGTGACCATGAAGGGCATGAAGCGGACATTTCCAAAGTGAAAATTTCAGGGCGCTGGCCCTTGGTGTCCGTGCTCCGGTTCTTTGGCAATGCGTTGCCGGCCCCCATGTGGGCAGGTACTTCCGTTCAGTCAGTCGACATAGACGTAGCGTAGCGTCGAAGACGGATGATGGCGGACAAGTTCTTACTGTAGCTTTTAGGTTTTTGAGTGAAAGGACTTCGGGCAGTCTAGTGTGATGATGACGACGACGATGGATGCCGACTACGCTACTTCTAACTGCGGCTTTCGATATGGCATCTAGCGTGCCCGCGTGTCCAACTTGTCGCGGTTGGCTGGAGCAGCACGGGGCTTTCAACCACCCTCAACTCCAGGAAACATTTAAGATCATGAATGCCGATGACAGAAAATAGTGACCCAAGGCATCTTGACCACGACACCTGATGGCTCGAGGGGGGTTTCCAGATCGGTACGGATTGGGTCCGCCTGCACCTTGCTCCAAAGGCTCGGCTCATGTTCCCAAGCTCCCGCCCCCAAAGATATAGGGGTCGGAATAATTACTGATAGCATTCCCTTATGGTCCCTTTATATTTATGTCCTCATACCTGCCAGAAACCCTAGTCTGACTATTCAGGGCTCTACATTACCTTGAGCTGCTGACAGGCACCATGGCGAGCTGCTCGATCAAGTCAGCCGTGCGGGTCGCGCAAGGCAGTGGAGTTTAGGGTTGAATCAAGTTATGGGCCCGGTATTGTCTCCACTTCTAGGTTCCTGGTACCCGCAAATGTCCATCGTTCGAGTTGCCTCGGCAAAGTTTGGGCAGGCATGCTGAAGCGAGTTGAGTTCACTTCCAGGACGGGATGAGATGTTTTGGATAGCCATGATGGTTGTTGGAAGCCACAGCCTCTTGCGGCCACAAAGGACCCTCGGCAACACACCGACCATTTTTGCGGCCTATTTGCCGGACACCACGGAGTTCAAGAAGCTACCAGTGGAACCTCGTCACAGTATTCAGTGATATTCAGTGCTCAGGCTGTTGTGGAAGTTGTTGCAGATCTCAACTTGCTCACAGGTGTACTGGCTTTCTGGCCTGACATGCACGGATGAGAACTTCTCCCAAAAAGCGGGCGCCTTCCAGGCTGCCTGCGACAACCAGGCCGCCTTGTTTTCAGCTCTCCCTTTCATCGGCCCGCGTTGTCATGCTGACAGGTTGTCCTGGTGATGCCGGACACATCGCCGCGCGGCGATGGTGTGCCAGATGAGGAGCAGTGTGCTGCGCATCTACAAGCACGGCAGTGGTGCCTTGAATTTTGCACGAGGCCCCTCTCTTAAGTAATCGTTCCGAGCAGGGCGTCAGTCCTTCTTTAGATGTAGTTCCGTTGTACGGGAAGTGTCTTACATATAGATATATACACACACTCAAAGTACGATCTTGACAATGGAACGGAAGTAGCAGCGGCCATCTCTAGAGGACTCGGGCAGCAGGACCAGCTAGAGGGCGTGGGTTTCTGGAAGCCATGCCCTGTGAGAAGACAGCAGCTGCACCGTGTGGGCCTAGCTTGATGACGGATGGGGTGGTGGGGCTGGGGGAGGCCACCTGAAAATGCCCCTCAAGCCGAGGTCTTGGCGGAGACGTTTTGTGCAGAAAGCAATCATTGGCATGGGTCAGTGGCTGGGGCCCGGCAGGAGCCGCATGCGTACGATTTTGGCATTGGAGCCGGGTTCTACTTGAACGCCACCACGGACAAGTACAAAACCCACTACAACATGCCACCTGCTTGTTTTTGGAGTTTTAGGAGTCTTAAAGAGCTTGCTTGCTGAAGCCAGAGTGTGCTTGGGTAAGGTATGATTTTGTGGTCAAGGAGCTTCCTGAGTTTGTGGAGGCCAGTGCGTGCTGGCAGCTGCTTCGTGAGGGAAGAAGGATGTCGTAGACCAGTTTGCAGTACATACTTGCTGTGTCCACAGTCCCCTGCGACGCTCCCGCGGCTTTCCTGCATCGAGGCGAACTTTCCTGTGACCTCCAAGCGGGCCATCTCTGGCCACTCCATGGGTGGCCACGGTGCCTTGACCATCGGCATGAAGAATCCCGACAGGTGGGAGCGATCCTTCACAACGTCACCGTCATGCCTCAAGCAGCCTTGGGGATGTGAGGGTCACCGTTCAAGCCTCCAGGTTTATGCAAGGGCTGCCGCAGACAAGCTTTCACTGTGCAGGTACACTTCAGTGTCCGCCTTTGCCCCGATCTGCAATCCAATGAATGTTCCTTGGGGACAGAAAGCCTTCAAGCTGTACTTAGGGGAGGACCAGCAGGCTGGGTGGTTGGATGTGTTGAAAATGCAGCAAGTTGCCTTAGCTGGGAAGTACCCTGCAGGGCTGGAAGCAGTACGATGCCACGGAGCTTGTGTCGCAGTACACAGGTGCTTTTTCGGATTGTCGACTTGTTGCTCAGAATCACGGCAGTCACAGCCTGTCACGTCGGGTTTGCGTGGCGCTGCATCCTGCTGCCATGACGCAGGCAAGGACCTCCACATCCTGTGCGACTGCGGGACAGCCACTCGTTTCATGATATGGAGCCCTCCAAACACTCCAAATCCAAGAAACATTTTGAAGTCCAGTGCTGTAATATGTAATATGAGAATATGAGTACGTACAACGAACCACTTAATCCTGAAGCCACATTAAAGGCAGCAAATCATATGTACCTCTTCAATGCTTCAGAGGCAAAGCAGCTGCAAAACATCGTGCCCCCCGCCAATGCCCTTCAAGCCAAACCAGTGGTGACACTCGTGTCAAACAAGAAGCAATGACGCAGTACCGATGTTCATTTGCAGCAAACCTTAAGCCCTAATTCCTGAGAGCTCTAATCCCTCGCCCGCAAAGTATAAGCCCTGAACTTTCCCTCACTAGATCAAGACAGACCAAAAGCAACACATCGTCCTGGCCAAGACAAACAGAGGCAACCAACTCTGGGCCACGTTCAAGAGAAACAACATGTCTCGTATCCAAGATAAAACAGAGGCAAAAAGAGTTCCATTCTGAATCGAATGCCTCACATTGAAGACCACTAGCAAGGAGCAAAGACAAACCCTAGCTCGAAGCACTTCGGACAGATCTATCACCGCTGCTTGAAATCGTAAATGCAGACCCTCTAATCCCTGGGCCCCAAACCCAAAGGGCTTAATCCCTAAGCCCTTTCACCACACGTCAAAGACAAGCCAGATGCTTCAAGCCGGAGAAACAGATCCTGCTCCGCCAAAACGTTTTCGTCAATGCCTCACAATCAAGAAATACGAGTAGCAACAGCAGACAATAAATCTAAGCTCTTACCGCTCGTTTTAGCATTCAAGCCTTGTGCAGGTAGCAAAACACAAAGAATCTTGCGGGGAAGCGGGACCAGTTAGCAGGCTGGAACCAGAGCTTACCAAGGGCGACAACTTTCTTGTGGGCGACGTGAACCAGCTGCAGCCATTGGCCTTCATTGCTGCTGCTCAGAAGTCGAAGGTCCCGGTCACCTTTAGGACAGCGCCGCAGCATAGCAAAGGGGCCTTGTTCTACTTTGTGATGAGGGCGCGGGTCGTTCTGTGAGCTATTTGCAGGATGCAGGCTGGCTACGACCATTCGTACTACTTCATGTCCACCTTCATTCGACCTTTGGCTGAAAGCTTCGGCCTTTTTTGCCGAAAGCTCCGTCTGCAGAGGTTCAGAGGCTGTGAGCCGTTCAACCACAACAGCAAACTAGAAGAGGTAGATATTAAAGTCACGCATGTTCTGTCGCATGTTGTGGACCAACCAAACAAGCGCGAGGTGAGCACTTGGAGCACCATGCTCGCTTTCTGCATGGCGGTGGTTACAGCGCGTGAACCACATGTGAGCATTGCCCCGGTGCCTTCAAGCACTCCAAAGGCTGATGTAGATATGCGCCCAGTGCCGGTCAGCAGTCTGTACATCGCTGGCCTTCATCACTTCACGATTTGCAGGCATGACAAGACAGCCGCAAAACGCCCCCAGCATACTGTCAATTCCCCCACAAAGTGCTTTGGCCCCCGTCTCGACCGCGTGATTTCCGGAAAAGCACCTCCTCAAGGTGAGTGGTGCTTGCCCGTTTAACGTAGGAGGCAGCTAAACAGCCCACAGGTGCCCACATCCCCGTGAGAATCTGTGCGACAGCCCGAAGTGGTTCTTTTTCTATGTCATGTTAAAGGTTCCCTTGAAACGGAAGTTCGAGATGCGAGACCATGGCTCGCAGAGCACACAGTCGCGCAGGTTTTTCTGGAGTGTGAGCACCAATTGCTTCGACTTTGAGTCGCAGCAAGCAGAGCAGATTCGAGAAAGAATTGAGGAGG
>CAJNDS010001514.1:0-15773 GCA_905221605.1 Symbiodinium natans
CCCCCCCCCCCCCCCCCCGCTTGAGGGCTACATCTGAACCTTAAACCCTAAACCCTAAACCCCAAACCCCACACCCCGAATTGCTGCGCCGTACTCAGACCCGCGCGCTTTTTGAGCACGAGGTAGGCGAGAACTATGGAAACCTGCCAAAGACTCAAGGGGGCTTGGCTTCAGAGTTAGGGGCTTATGGGCACGGGGGGTTGGGGACGAGGGGGTCAGGGTTTAGGGTGTGGGGTTCCTGGCTTGGTTTTCTGCACCATTGTTGGGGCACTATTTAAAATGATCATTTGTTCTTCCTTATTGGGTTTTAAGCATTCATAAACCTGCAAGTCAACAATGATCCAGTTTTCGGGTTTGTGATAGTGAGGATTTAGGGAGTGGGGTTATCCTCCCGGGTGATAAGGCTCCCTCCCCGCTTTGGACCCCCATCCACCTCCCCAAGAATCCTGCCGTAACAGCTGCTTGCTGCTTGGTGTTTAGGGCATAGGCATCCGGAGTTGCCCGCGACGTAAACATAGGTCGACTTTGCTCAGGCCGGTAGGCTTAGCTCTTCATCATAACTCCTTCTCTAAGTTTGTATAGCCCTGAAAGGAAAGGTCGGTACACGAAATTCCGAGGCCTCCCTCCCCCCCCCCTCCCCCTGGGTCCCCTGGCAGATCTGCTGGCCCCCTGGCGGCAATGTACAAGACAGCGCCCTTTGTCGCGCTGCACCTGACAACGGCACACACTGCCTTCCATTCTCGTTTCGGGGTTTTGGGGTTTGGGGTTTACATGCGTTTTAGGGCTTCATTGGGGTCTGGAGTTTTGGGTTCGGGGTACTTATCTCTGTTGCCGTTTGTTTGTTGGCTCTCCTATCCGGTGCACACACCCAACTTCGACTTGCAAAGCTGCGGCTGCAGGGTCTAGGACTTAGGTTGCTAGGGTACCCTCAGAATCACGGGCCACAGTACTAATCTAACAGGGACCCACATTCAGGAACATGATTAGAGACCCGACTTTCTGACACCTTAAAGCGACGTGTCTCTGGGCGGAAAGGCCCTAAGCCCTCGCCGAAAATACATGTACGCTGCACAGAGCCGGTGCAGAAAGGTCTGGCGGACGGGCCAGGCCTCGTCCAGGAAGTCAAAAGCCGTGCCTAAGCGAGTGGACAGCTCCTCATCGCAGCTGTCCTCAAGACGGTGGTTTAGAGTTTTAGGTTTTGGGGTTCAGGGTTCGGGGTTTTTAGGGTTTAGGGTGTAGGGCCTAAAGGTTTCAAGGCACCATCGTAACTTTGCCCCATGCACCCCAAAGCCGAAACCCCAAACTCAAGATCCGAACCCCCCAACACTTGACCTCTGAAGCGACCGGGACACTCCACCCTGAAACTCCGGAGAGTCAGGGTTTAGGGCTTAGGGCTTAGGGCTTAGGGTCTAGGGTCTAGGGTCTAGGGTTCAGGGTTCAGGGTTCAGGGTTCAGGGTTCAGGGTTCAGGGTTCAGGGTTCAGGGTTCAGGGTTCAGGGTTAGGTTTTAAATGGCTTTGCAGTTAAGGGTTTAGGGGCTAGGATTTAGGGTTTGCTGGCCTAATTGAAAACCCCAACCCCAAGGAACCAGATGCCGCCTGGGGGGAGAGGAGCAGGCTTGCAACATGCCGGGGCTTTCTTTGGGGGTTTCACGAAAAAAGGGGGGGGGGGGGGGGGGGGGGGGTACCCTTTTTTGGGCGTTCCTTGAATAAGGACTGTCGTTTTTGGGGATATTCGGGGGACCCTGTTTTGGGAAATACCCATGCATGGTTTTCCTTGCTAGAAGGCCCAGTAAACCCTAAACCTTAACACCGTTTTTTGGGACCCGAACCCTGACAAAAAATGCTGAACCTACCCCTGAACAGAAGGGCAGGACACCCTGAACAGAAGGGCAGGACACCTCATGCGAGTTCCCTGGGCCCGCGGCTTTCAAATAAATACGCTGGTTTCGCGTGTGGGACATAAAGAAGGGCAGACGCCTGGCTGCATTTGCATTATAAAGGGTTTGGAGCTGGGCTTTAGGGGTGTAGAACCGTAACCCTATAGACCCTATTCAACGTCTTGTCCCTCGAGCAGCTGCGTCTACCACCCATGTCACAAGCGAGGAGCCATGCATGGAGTAAAACTGGTTTGGGGTTTGGGGTTTGGGGTTTGGGGTTTGGGGTTTGGGGTTTGGGGTTTGGGCTTTAGGGTTTAGGGTTTAGGGTTAGGGTTTAGGGTTAAGGGTTAAGGGTTAAGGGTTAAGGGTTTAGGGTTTAGGGTTTAGGGTTTAGGGTTTAGGGTTTAGGGTTTAGGGTTTAGGGTTTAGGGTTTAGGGTTTAGGGTTTAGGGTTTAGGGTTTAGGGTTTAGGGTTTAGGGTTTAGGGTTTAGGGTTTAGGGCCAGGGTGTAGGGCTTACGGTCCATCTCTCCGGTGTTTGGGTTTTTTGGGGGGATCTTGCCTTTTCCATCCTGAACATAGTTCCCCGAACTCAACTCTGCGCCCTGCGCTCGCGGCCCTTGGATCGAGAACCGTCACCCTGCACGCGCCCTGAACCCTGAATCTCAAACGTAACACCTTCAACCAAGTCTGAACACCCAACACTCCACATCGCCCTGCTGAGAGGCAGGCGCTGAACAGTTGAGGATATGGGTGATACCATTCCTCGTCGGTTTAGGGGTTGAGGACGGGTTGAAGCATTGGGGCTTCGGGTTTCGGGCATAGGGCTACGGGTAGTTTAGGAGGGAGGGCATGTAATTGAGGATCTGGGTTTCAAAGAGGCGCCTCTCAGCTTGCTGCAGAGGCGTACACAGGGTCTGCACAGGCCACGAAGGATTTGCAGCTTTGGGTTTTCGGTTCAGGAGTTGGAAGTTGAAAGAGGGCTCGGATCTCTGCGGAAACAAAGGCAAGCCACCAAAACCGGGGAGCTGATGGGGTACCACCGGGCAACGGAGCCTGACAGCAAACAGAAAAAAGGACTTGTTCATCTTTACTCTGCGACGTGATATCCCCTCGTCGAGGAGATCGCAGGCAGCGAGAAGCTTACACCAAATCCGAAAAAAAACTCATCGGGGCAAAAACCCCCAACCCCGAGACCACCTAAACCCCCGAACCCTCCCCTTGAACCGCTCTCAACCCTAACCCTACACCTCCAAACCCTCAGCTCCTCAAACCCCAATATAGGGTTAAGGGTTTAATTGGGGCTTAGGAATTAGGGTTTAGGATTTAGGGTTTAGGGTCCTTTCAAAACCCTCCCCAAACCTCCTAAGCCTCCCAAACCTCCCAAGCCTCCCAAGCCTCCCTCCCCGACCACCAAAAAAATTAACAACAGCGTAAGCTCCTAACTTCGCAATGCCCCCAAGCCCGGAAACTCTACCCAAGAATCACAAAGCACTAAAAAACCCGCCAGAAGCCCTAAGACCCTAAACCCCTAAAACCAAACTGACGGCAAAACAATGTTCAACAAAAAAAGGATTCCGTGGTTCCGCACTAAAGCAGCTCCAGAAAATAGAAGACATCAAAGTGAAGCTGCATAAGATTTGCAGGCGCAACCTTTCTTTCGCCTTTAATAGAGTTATTTTGTCGGGTACGACAATCTCCTCTAACCCCTCGATTAGACCTGAAACCCTTCCCAATACCCCCAGACCCTAAACCACTTCCAGAAATGCCCGTGTGCTTTCGTGTGCAGGACTGCTGCATTTGACCGTGCCACATGGGCCCCCTGAGCTCAGCAAGCTTTGTTCACTGGGTGATGTGGGCTGGGAGGTGAACATGTCGTCCGAAAGACTTACATCAGCAATGCCAAGAATCAAGACATGCAGCTCCCTGCTCCAGCTTGAAGAGGCCAGAGCTGGAAGCAGAAGAAGCTGTGGGCATCCCCAACAAAGGAGTTCCGGTGGTGCTGCCGCTGAAATTTCCTTCATCCTGGCCCCTTGAGGCTGCTCAAGGAGTGGGCCGTCTGGATTGCTCAAACACGTGGCCGTGCAATCTGGCAGACGCTCAACCCTCCACTCTGACGGTGCACTTTTCTTGGCCGAGGGTCGTGAAAGGCCAAGTCCTACTACGTAGTTCGCAAACGAACGAGTGTGCACCTCAAGCAAGCCGGCAAAACCGTCCTCACTGGCACCGTTGGTGGCAGAGTCTCGACTACTATCTACCGACACCTTTGCGCAAACGCGATTGCGCAGTGAACCCACGCTTGATCAAGTATGTGCAAAACTCCACTGTGTCTAGTGTGCCAAAACGGAAACAAGGACGCAAGACTGCGTCAGGGAGTTGAGCAAGCCCTTAAACCCTAAACCCTCGAGCCTAAACCCCAAACGCTAAACCCTAAACCCACCATAAACCCCTAAACGCCCTACAGACCCCTTCTCTGATCAAGTCGCTGTCGCAGCTCCATTCTGTTGGCGGCCGCGCGCTCGCCACCTATGAAGAGCCTGCGCCGAACAGACAGTAGGTTTAGGGCTTGTAGGGGTTTAGGGTTTAGGGTGGGTGGGTTTAGGGTTTAGGGTTTAGGGGTTCGGGGTTTAATTAGGGTTTAGAGGTTTAGGCTTCTTTGGGCTTCTTGGGTGTTCTCCACCAGCCTTATCCTCGCAATGAGGCGCGAAGGAAGGGTCTTGAGACCCTAAAACCTTCAGAGTGTCGGGCATCAGAAAGAGGCTCTGACCCTAAACCCCACACCCTCCGACCCAAACCTGAAGCGTTTCAGGTTTTGGGTTTAGGGTTTGGGGGGGTATAAGACCTAAACCCTAAACCCTAAACCCTAAACCCTAAACCCTAAACCCTAAACCCTAAACCCTAAACCCTAAACCACAGCTCCGGGTGCCCCGGCCACTCGAGAACTTCGGAGGCCTTCGCCCCTCTCGACTCGCCATCGAGGGGCCTGGGTGGGTTGAGGGTTGAGGGTTGAGGGTTGAGGGTTGAGGGTTGAGGGTTGAGGGTTGAGGGTTGAGGGTTGAGGGTTGAGGGTTGAGGGTTTAGGGTTTAGGGTTCTTAGGGTTTTGAAAACCCTAAAAACCCTAAACCCTAAACCCTCAACCCTGAGCCCCCAAACCCTAGACCTAGGTCCTAGGTTTGGTTGCGGCGCCTTGTCATGGCCCCGCCAGTGCAAAGCCACTGTAGCAAGCCTCTCCGGTGACGTGCCAGGGTTTTGGCTTTCGGGCTGAGGGCATAGGGTTTAGGGTTTAGGGCTTAGGGCTTAGGGCTTAGGGTTTAGGGTTTAGGGGTTTAAGGGTTTAGGGTTTAGGGGTTTAGGGTCTTGGGACTTTGGGGCTTTGGGGCGCGGGGCTTGGGGCCTTTGGCTTCGGGGCTTCGGGGCTTCGGGGCTTTGGGGTCTGAAGCTTGGGGTCTATAAGGTTTAGGTTTAGGGTTTGGGGGAACTGGGGGTCAAAGTGTTCATCCCCTTCAGGGTCCAGGGCCATGGGGCTTTGTGGGCTCAGGTGTCTGACAGTCAGTGGAGCTGCCTAGCACGACTTTAAGCGTTTAAGCTTTTGTTTTTTGAACGGGTACATTAGGGTAGGGATCTGTAAACCTGTAGGGCCACGCCAGGGCCGAAAGTGGGTGTCATTTTTGTACCTCGTAGCCTTAAAGCCTTAACGCCCTGAACCCTACATCCTAAACCCTATTACACCCTAAACCGCCCAAACCCTAAACCCTAAACCCTAAACCCTAAACCCTAAACCCAAAACCCTAAACCCTAAACCCTAAGCCGACCAGCATGAAGCTAAACAAAGACGAAGGTTCCGGGGTCAGGGGGGAAACGAAAGCCTCTAAGCCCCTCGACAATCCTTTTGGACACCGTAGCCCTACACCTCACACCCCAACCCCCCCCCCCCCCCAAAAAAAAAAAAGAAAAACAAAACTTAAAACCTAAACGCCGCAAAGCCCCAACTCCGAACTTACCCTAAACCCTAAAGCCCTCAAACCCTGGACCCCCCCCCCCCCCCCAAAAAAAAAAAAAAGAGAAGCCAAACGCCTCCACGGCTCCGCCACCATGCGATTGCCACCAGGGCCTCGGTCGGGTTTTAGGGGTATAGGGGTTTAGGGCCTTGGGGGTTAGGGTTTAGGGCTTAGGGCTTGTGCGGGTTTAGGGTTTAAGGGTTTAGGGCTTAGGGTTTAGGATTTAGGGTTTAGGGCTTAGGGTTCAGCATCTCACGATCCAGCTTTTTCTAGTCAAGCAAGTGTCAGGTCAAGCAATAGATAGGTACCCGCCCATAGACTCCCCTAACATCAAGGTCAGAGACCAATCTCTGGTGTCCTCCCAACGCTTTCAGTTGTGCAACTTTATCTATTCGAAGGGGTAGCGTTTCCTGACGAGCCTGGAACACTACAGCCCAAAGCCCAATAGGCCCTATTCTTTAGAGTCAAACAACCAAGAACCCTACAGCCTAACCCAATATGGGCTGTCCCGGGGCGTCCGCGGGGCGCCCCGACCAATGTCCCAGGGACCCCTGTAGGTTGGTACCCAAACTCGGTGCCGGTGTCCAAAATTGACTTTAAATTCGAATTGGGCATGAGGTTACTCAACCGAATTGGGCACTAGGGTTGGTACCCAAAATCGGTGCCCATTGAGCATTCGGGTTGGTGCCAAAAACCGGTGCCGGTGCCCAATATTGACCTTAAACCGAGTTGCGGTATGATACCCCACATGTTGTGCCCGAGCCCAATAGCTGAATGAGGCAGGTTTTGTAATCTCGCTTGGACTTTAGGGCCCATAGGGTTGAGCGCAGGCTTTGGAGCTTCACGGAGCTGAGAAGGGCATCCCAAAACCCCGAAACCCCGAAACCCCCCTAAACCCCTAAACCCCTGAAACCCCCCAACCCCTAAACCCCTAAACCCTAAACCCCTAAACCCCTAAACCCCTAAACCCCTGAACCCCTAAGCCCCGAAACCCCTCAACCCCTAAGCCCCTAAGCCCCTAAAACCCTGAAACCCTGAAACCCCTAAACCCCTAAACCCCTAAACCCCTAAACCCTAAACCCTAAACCCTAAACCCTAAACCCTAAACCCTAAACCCTGACCTAGGTCCTTGGGACGGGGGGCTCACCGCTTCTGAGGCGGTGTCCAGCCCTGTGAAGAGCGTGCCGGTCAAAGCGCTGTCAAGGACCTGGGCAGTGCCCCCCCTGTTTAGGTTTTGGGAACTTAGGGAACTTAGGGAATTTAAGGAATTCAGGGAATTTAGGGAATTTAGGGAATCTAGGGGTTTTGGGGGTTTTGGGGGTTTTAGGGGTTTAGGGGCTTATAGGGTTTAGGGGTTCATAGGGTTTAGGGTTCAGGGTTTAGGCTTCAGGGTTCAGGGTTTGGGGATGCCCAATTCCGGGGTTTAGGGTTCAGGGTTAGGGGTTTAGGGTGCTTAGGGTTTAGGTTTAGAGTTTAGGACTCTAGGGTTAGGGGTTTAGGGTTTGGCAGTTTAGGGCTTTGGGGTTTGCGGGGTTTAGGGGGGCTTCGAGTTTATGGCCTGTAGGGTTAGGGGTTTACAAGCCCTGCTACACCCAAATCTGCAGGTGGCGGTCACCCCACTGGCAGCGTCCCCCCCGAGCGCCAGACAGGGCGCAAAGCAAAAGCAAGTAGGTGACCTCAGGGGTTTAGGGTTTTGGGTTTAGGGCGTAGGGTTTAGGGTTCAGGGTTCAGGGTTTAGGCTTTAGGGTTTACTAGTTTACTAGTTTACATAGGGGTTGGCGGGTTGGGGGTTAAGGTGGTTGAAGGGTCTAAGGGATAGGCGTGCCGGGACTGCGAAGCCCCAAACCCCCCACACGCTCATATTGTGCCCGTGAACCCACTCCCCTCTTGGCCCTGTAAGCTGAGCCCTGTAAGCCCCTGTAAGCCCCTACAAGCCCTTAGAACCCCCCCAAACCGTAAACCCTAAACAAACCCCTAAATCGTAAACAAGGCCTAAACCCCATCAACCCTACATTCTCAGGTTGCTTGCCCGACATGTTAACAGCATGACCATCCCGCCCCGCCCTCGGCGCTCTTGACGCGCTACCAAACTCAGGCTGGAGAACCTTAAGGACCAAGTGAACCCCAAAGTTGGGGTCATTTACCCTATACTGCTATAGTTTGGTAAGTGAAGCAGGGTTTATATTGTTGTTATTGGTGAGTGTAGGTAAGGTTCTTTTAATACTTGGTGACCCAAAACCCAAACATTCAAAAACCCTAGACACCCTAACTCTATCCCCTAAAACCCAAAAACCCTAAAACCCTTAGACCCTAAAACCCTAAAACCCCCCTAAAACCCGAAAAGCCCAAAAACCCTAAGACCCCAAAAACCTCCAAAACCCTAGCTCCCAAACCCTAAACCCCTACAACCCTAAAGCCCTAAAGCCCCCAAAAACCCCAAAACCCCCTAAAGCCCCTAAAGCCCAACATCCAAAACCCTAAACCTCTATCCCCTAAATCTCTAAACCCCCGAAGCCCAAAAACCCCTAAACCCCTAAACCCCTACAACACTAAAGCCCCCAAAGCCCCCAAAAACCCCAAAAACCCCTTCCGGGCCACCCGACCCAGCGCTGCCGTGCGGCGCCGGAGTGCCATGAGGCGCACCTGGTAGGGCTTGGGGCTGTTCAGGGTTTAGGGTTTAGGGTTTAGGGTTTAGGGTTTAGGGTTTAGGGTTTAGGGTTTAGGGTTTAGGGCTTGAGGGTTGAGGGTTTAGGGTTTAGGGTTTAGGGTTTGAGGGTTTTAGGGTTTTAGAGTTTGGGGTTCAGGGTTTGAGGAGAGTTTGAGGGGATAAGGTTTGGGGATTTAGTGCCGCACGCGTCAAGGTCGTGGGCCCGGAAGCGTGCGAAGCGCGAAGGCTTGCATGCCTTGGAAGTCGGCCCTAAACCCTAAACCCTAAACCCTAAACCCTAAACCCTAAACCCTAAACCCTAAACCCTAAAACGTAAGCCAAGTGCGTACCGCACATGTGCGCACTTACCATACTTGTAGCCACCCACGAAGCTCCTGTGGGCGCTCGGGCATTCAACCCTAAACCCTAAGCCTGAAACGCCTGCAACAACATCTGGGCCTGAACTCTAGGAGTTCTTGAACAGCGAACCCCGGGCCCTAAACCCTGAAACCTGAAACCCTAAACCCTAAACCCTAAACCCTAAACCCTAAACCCTAAACCCTAAACCCTAAACCCTGAACCCTAAACGGCCTCCCCATCCGCCATGTCTGGCGAGGATCGAGGCACTTCGAGGGCTCGATCCGCAGGAAAAAGGCCACGCACCACTTGGGTTTGCGGTTTGGGGTTTGGGGGTTTAGGGTTTGGGGTGTAAGGTTTGGGGTTTAGGGTTTAGGGTTTAGGGTTTAGGGTTTAGGGTTTAGGGTTTAGGGTTTAGGGTTTAGGGTTTAGGGTTTAGGGTTTAGGATTTAGGGTTTAGGGTTTAGGGTTTAGGGTTTAGGGTTTAGCATGTCTTGGGTTTGGGGTTTGGGGCTTGGGGTTTATGCTGGTTTGGGGTGCAGGGTAAGGGCTTACCGCTTAGATCTGGGGTTCAGGGTTTGAGGTGTAGGGTCTGTGGTTTAGGGCTTGGGGTTTAGATTTTGGGTTGGGGGGTTTGAGTTGAGGGTTCGGGTTTAGGGTTCTGGGTTTTGGGTTTTGGTCTGGGGTTTTGGTTGGGGGTTTGGGGTGCAGCGTTGCACTTCCGCTGCCCAGAGCATGTATCTCGCGGGCACAAACGCTTCCGAAACCCGAAACCCGAAACCCCGAAAGCCGAAAGCCGAAAGGCGAAAGGCGAAAGCCAAAAGCCAAAAGCCTGAAGCCTCAAGCCTGAAGCCTAAAGCCTCAAGCCTCAAGCCTAAAGCCTAGCCTCTCGGAGGCCCCACCCTGTTCCGCACATTTTGCTGACGTTGCTTTGCTCGACTAGCCCGTCCATCTCAGAGCATGGCGCCTGTGCCACGGATGGGGGTTTAGGATTTTGGGTTTAGGATTTAGGGTTTAGGATTTAGGGTTTAGGATCGTGGGTTCAGGGTTTTTGGGTTTTGGTGGGCCTACAATGGTTTTGACCTAGGGTCTAAGGTTTAGAGTTCAGGGCTTCAAGCGTTTTCGTGCAAGGTTTTGGTCTTAAAGGGCACTTCAGACTTAGGGTTGTGGGTTCGTTTATGACTTAGGGTTGAGGGCTTGCAGGCGTTTAGGCTAGGGCCGACAGCCCTAAGCCCCACACCCTCAAGCCCTAGACTTTAAACCCTCAGCCCTAAGCCCTAAGCCCTACGAGCCCCAAACGATTATCCCTAGAGAAGCCCTCGTAAGCATTTAGGGTCAGGGTTTAGGATTTAGGTTTCGGGTTTAATTAGGGTTTACCCCCGAAAGGGGCGCCCAGGCGTGTTGCGGTTTAGGCCCAGGGTCAGGTAGGTTTTGGCTCTTGGGCTGCCGGCTTTGAAACTTTGGAGTATGTGGCAGGATTTGGGCCCCCTGTTCGTGTCTGCAAATTGTTGGGGTTCAGGGCTTAGGGCTTTGGGTTTAGGGTTGAAGGGCCTAAGGCTATGGGTTTAAAATTAGGGTTTAGGCTGAGGATTTAGCATCCTGGCAGTGAATGGCCCAAGTAAACTGCAGTCCTCCGCCTCCCCTCAATATGACGCCTGGGAACCCTAAACCCGGAATCCTACACTCTAGACCCTGGAGCCCTGAATCCCAAACCGAACACACCCGCAACCCTAAACCCTAAACCCTAAACCCTAAACCCTAAACCCAGAACCCTGAACCCTGAACCCTCAAATTAAAGTTATCATCTGTGTAGATCCCTGCGTTACGCGGCTGCCGGGCCTTGCTCAGATGTGTTCGGGAGCCTGGCCATGACTGGTTTACCAGGAGTTCGGCTTCAGGCTACACTCCTAGCCCTAAGTCCCAAAAACCCTAAACCCTAAACCCTAAACCTTAAACACAAAACCCAAAAAACCCTGTGCTTCAGTTCAGGTCGTAGGCTTTTGGGGCTCTAAGGAGCATTTTGGGGGGCGACATGTGGGTTTGAGGGTTTGGGGGTTTAGGACTTAGGACTTAGGGTTTGGGACTTTGAGGGACTCAACAGCCTCAGCACCAGAAGTTTTGCAATTTGGGGGGGGGGGGGGTTGAGGATTTAGGGGCTTGGGTTTAGGGTCGATTTGAGGTTGGTGAGAAGCCCTAGGGTTAAAGGGCGCCAGGGGGCCAAAGGGTTTAACGGCCACACCCCTCCTGGGCTTTCAGGCGTACCGCTCTGGCCCCTGGACCCTAAACCCTAAACCCTACACCCTACACCCTACACCCTAAACCCTAAACCCTAAACCCTAAACCCTAAACCCTAAACCCTAAACCCTCCGGCCTGGTTCTGCCTCAGCACCTCGATGAGGCGGTACGTCTTCATTCTCGACTGCTTCCTTGTGGTCTTTTGGGGGGACTTTGGGGGGTGGGACTTTGTCTTACCCAGGGCTTTGGATCTCAGGCTTCAGGGTTGAGGGTTTAAGGTTTAGGGCTCAGGGTTCTATGAGGGGATCTGCAGTGAAGGTTTAAAAAAGAAAAGGGATCCTTCCCCACCCCTTCGTGTGCTCATACTCATACTAGCCCATGCTTTTCTTCCCATGATACTATACAACAGGCAACCCTCAAAACCCTCAAGCCCCCGCCCCTAATCAGCGAGATTGCGATCTTCCCTTTGTGGTGGTTTTTCTGGTCTATGGTGGCCCTAAACCCTAAACCCTAAACCCTAAACCCTAAACCCTAAACCCTAAACCCTAAACCCTAAACCCTAAACCCTAAACCCTAAAGCCTAAACCCTAAACCCTACACTTCTATGGTGAGGGGTTCTGGGGTGGCTAGGGCTCCCGCCGGTATGGCGCGATGAGGACTACATCTCCGAGCTTGGAGATCTCGAACTCATCGTGAAAGTGCTTCTTCTTCGATTGCTGGCGCACACAAGGGAGACAAGACGGCTTCAGGCTTCACCGGACCCTTAAACCCCAAACTCCCAAGCCGAAAGCCTAAAGCCTAAACCCTGAACCCTGAACCCTAAACCCCTAAGGTGCCTTCGGGCTCAGGGCCTGTCGGCTTGTGTGTTCGGGGCCCTGGTCGTTCTTCCTCGAGTAAGGCGAGACAAGGGTTCTAAGGTTCGAGGGTACTCCCGGGGTCCTCGAAGGTCCTCGAGGGTTCGAGGGTTCGAGGGTTCCAGGGTTTACCTAGCTCACATCCCGCCTCTAACTCATGCTACCGTAAGCCCCTTGCAACTCCCATGCTCCCATGCCTCAATAGGAAGTAGCGCCCCTTGATGTTTGGTTTCAGCCGCGTTGAAGTTGTGGATTGAGCATTTTGGTGTCGGGCAAGTCCGAACCCGCTACAAGCAAAGATCCAATCCACTGCCGAACGAAGGCGCGGAGAGGGGAAAGCAGGCCTTCTTGGGGCCAAAAGAGGCCCTGTCGGTAGGGTGTAAGGTTCAGGCTTGAGGCGGTGCAGCTCCTTTGCTGAAACCGTGGCCACGGAAGTCTGGAACCGGCGTGCGCATTGCGACTTTATCGGCATAACCACAATTTTCCCCCTGAACCCTAAACCCTAAACCCCAAACGCCTCCCCGTCGACCCTGAAACTGTTCCCCCCCGCCCCCCACTGGGACCTAGGAGAAGATCCGCAACAAGGGCTTTGGGCTTTACTAATTTGGGGTGCGTCAAGTCTCTGAAAACATTCTTAAACACGAAGCCGCCCAGTAGCCATACGGTTTGGGTACTGCTTCTTTCTAGCTCCTGAGGACTACTAAGGACTACTAGCTACTTTGCATCCAAGAATTTTCAAGAACTTAAGGCAAAAAAGCAGGTGCCCTGTCTGGAAAGGTCGGGCTGTTTCGGGAAGCGACTTTGCAAACAGCTCGTAGCACACGCGGCGTAGACTGTATTGATTCTCATAGGCAAGTGGATCCAAGTACTTGCAAATACTCCTGAAGCCCTGAAGCCCTGAATCCCTCAGCCCTACATCTCTCAACCCTGAACCCTAAACCCTAAACCCCGAATCCTAAACCCTAAACCCTGAACCCTGAACCCTAAACCCTCAAAACCTTAAACCCTAAACGGACTGCGCCTTGTACCACGCACCATACTTGGCACTGAAGCGGAAGTACTCCACCAGGCACACGCGTGTCTTGATGTTCTGCGCGCACGCAGCTGGCTCTCTAGCACTACACTACACCCACCCTACCCACCCTACCCACCCCTATCAGAATCCATTCCCACTACAATGTGATTAGGGTTTAAGGTTTCAGTTACAGCCGTCTAGGGACTGTAGGCCTTAGGGATAAGGGTTTAGTGTTGTGGGTTGAGAGTTGGTATTTTCCAGGGTCCAGTAGTGTAGGGTTTAGGGCTACCCGAAGCCTGTAATCCTGCTTCGGGATGTAGGGTTTAGGGGGTTTGGAGTTTAGGGCTTGGGGCCTAGGCTTTTGGGGGCATGCCCCAAACATTACCCTGAACCAGCCTCCCTCTTCCCTGTTTAAGGGGCTCTCTTCCTGGTCCATTCCGCTTGAACTTTAGAACAACCTTCGCTTCAAGGGTTCAGGTGTACTGTGTCAGCGGATTGGGGTTGAGGGGTTTTGGGCTGACAAGGTTCAAGGGTTTTGGGCTTACAGGGCTCAGGGGTTTGGGGTTACAAGTTTGAGGCTACAAAACCGCTGCACTCTCACCCGGTTCACTTTGCCCTTCTCTCAAGCTTGTTGTAGTAGGGTCGCCGGATAGAAAGTTTTTTTGGTAGTGACCAGGAAGACATTTTGGTGGCCCTAAACCCTAAACCCTAAACCCTAGACCCTAAACTCTAAACCCTAAACCCGAAACCTGAAGCTCTCCCAACTCACGTCCCTAGAACTTGCGAAGCGCCTTCCTTATCTGCAAAGGTGTCGCCAACTGCCATCCCAATCCATAACTTCAAGGAACACCCTAAACCCTAAACCCTAAACCCGAAACCCTAAACCCTAAACCCTAAACCCTAAACCCTAAACCCGACACCGCAGTGCATTGATGGTAGCGCGCGAACGTCATTCCACCGACCTGGCTACACTACACTACATGACCTTGCAAATAGTCAAGCTCTCACGAACCCCGAAAATTCGAAGACCTGAGACTCAACTTCCCCCCAAAACCCATCTAAAAGTCCCAAACACCTAAAGCCTAGAAAGCCTCAAGCCTGCACCCCTGGTTTAGCCAAACCCTAAATCTCCACAAAGTGTTCTGAGCAGGGAGAGAACAAGATCCCGAGAGACGCCCTGTCAGACACCACATAGCCGATCTTCATGTGGCTGTAGGTGGGGCGCAGCCTCAGGAACGGTGTAGGTTTGGGGTTCACGGCCCAAGGCAACCCCCAAAACCGAAAGGGGGTCGAGCAAGCATCACGTTCGGACGCGAGTGTGCATCCTTGGGGGGGGTTTTCCAGGACTTCCTTGTCCAGTGTGCGCCCTGGGATGCGCACTGGACGCTGATGGACTACATGTTGTCTTGCTTTCTTAGGGCTTCTTTTGGTTATTCTGTTTAGAAAGTTTTTAGTTGTCTATGTTGTTTTTCGGCTCCTTGTTTTCCTAACTCATTCGGGTTTCTTGTTGGTTTTCCTCTTTAGGATACAGGGTTTTCATCTTCTAGGACCGAAGGCCCCGACTTTCAGGATATCTCTGCCTGGGGTCAAAATTGTTTTATCTCTCTCTCTCTCTCTCTCTATGTTTCCTTTTTTCCACTCCTTGGGGTCTTCTTTCTGTTGTTTGTTTTGCTACTCCTTAGGGGTTGTTTTTGGTTAAGAATGTTATGTCTTCCTATGTTTCTTCTCACTGCTTGAGATGTCTTTCTTGTTTGCCAAGAATGTTAGACATGTTGTTTTTTTGTTGTTTTTCTCAGTCCCTAGGGCTTCTTTTTGGCTTTAGGGTTGGGGTTTAGGGCTTACCTCTCACGCCATGTGACGCCGGGAGGAGGGCCCTGTGCATTTTGCAGCGGCCGGAAAATGCATGGCGGAATGTCCCGCTGCATATGACAAAGAAAAAGTAAACTGCGTTTTTTGCGGCGGCCGAAAAACGCATGGCGCATAATCCGGGGAGGGTACGTGCCTTTGGACTGGATGCGCACTGGACACTTAGCATGCTGTTTTTCCCTGACGCTTCACTTGATGTTTACTCGACCCTCGACCCTGCCCCCCCCCTCCCCCCTCCCTCCCCCCTCCCCCCCCCTCCCCCCCCCCCTCCCCCCCGCTCCCCCCCCCCCCCCCCCGCCCCCGCTCCCCCCCCCCCCCCCCGCTCCCCCCCCAAAAAAAAAAGTTCAAAGGACGGCAGGAGACCTGAACGCCCCAACATGTTGTTAAGGCCCGAGACTGCTGTAACTGCGAGGTTGGGTGTTTCCTAGACCCCAAACCCTAAATCAACCCTAACTAACCCTAAACCCGACATAAACCCTGAACCCAAAAGCCAAAACCGCAAGGGTTGCGGGCCTTGCGGTTTTGGGGGATTTTGTCTAAGGTTAGACTTGGGTGCAGGGCTTTTCCCCCCACCCCACCCCACCCCACCCCGCCCCACCCCACCCCATCCCACATCACCCCACTCAAGCGGGTCGACCCCAAACCCCAAAACCCCCACACCACAAACCCTCAAACCCCAAACCCCGAAACCCCAAACCCCGCACATCACAAACCCTAAACCCGAAACCTTCAAACCCAAACCCAAAATCCCAAACCCCAAGCCCGAAATCCTAAACCGCCAAATCCCCAAACCCTAAACGCCAAACCCCTGAACCCCCAAACGCCACACTCTAAACCCCAAACCCCAAACCACAAACCCTAAACCCTAAACCCTGAAGTTAATCAACACCTCCCCCCCCCCCCCCCCCCCCCCCCCCCCCCCC
>CAJNDS010001515.1:0-15735 GCA_905221605.1 Symbiodinium natans
GGGGGGGGCGGGGCGGGCGGGGGCAGCGAAGGGAGGGCTCGGGCATGCACTGGAGCCCTTAAAAACACTCCATTCTAACAGCAAGGCAGCGGGCAGGAGTGGGGCATGCACTAAACCCCTTAAAACACGCCAGTCTGACAGCAAGGCAGCGGAGGGGGTCGGGGGGGGAGCGGGGGGAGCGGGGGGGGCGGGGGGGGCGGGGGCAGCGAAGGGAGGGCTCGGGCATGCACTGGAGCCCTTAAAAACACTCCATTCTAACAGCAAGGCAGCGCGAGGGGTGGGCGGGAGTGGGGCATGCAAGGCAGCGGGAGGGGTGGGCGGGAGTGGGGCATGCGCTGGAGCCCTTAAAACACGCCAGTCTGACAGCAAGGCAGCGGGTGGGAAGGGCGGGGGCGGGAAGGGCGGGGGGGGCGGTGGCAGCGAAGAAAAGGCTCGGGCATGCACTGGAGCCCTTAAAAACACTCCATTCTAACAACAAGCGGGAGGGGTGGGCAGGAGTGGGGCATGCACTGGAGCCCTAAAACACGCCAGTCCAGCGGAGGGGTCGGCGGGGGTGGGAAGGGCGGGGGGAATGGGGGGGAGCGGGGGGCGCGGGGGGGGGCAGCGAAGGGAGGGCGCTCGGGAATGCACTGGAGACGCCCTTTTAAAACCTAC
Organism: Symbiodinium natans; assembly: GCA_905221605.1. Taxonomy (NCBI): domain Eukaryota; class Dinophyceae; order Suessiales; family Symbiodiniaceae; genus Symbiodinium; species Symbiodinium natans. The sequence goes on from CAJNDS010001515.1 coordinate 655, forward strand.
ATTCTAACACAAGGGATAGCGGGAAGGGGTGGGTGGGGAGGTGGGGCATGCACTGGAACCCTTTTTTAAAAAACACCCGTCGACAGGAAAGGGCAGCGGATGGAAATGGGAAGGGCGGGGGGGGGGAGCGGAGGAGGAGGGGGGGGGGGGGGGGGGGGCAGCGAAGGGAGGGCTCGAACATGCACTGGAGCCCTTAAAAACACTCCATTCGAACAGCAAGGCAGCGGGAGGGGTCGCCACCAGCGGAGGGGGTCGGGGGTGGGAAGGGCGGGGGGAGCGGGGGGGGCGGGGGGGGCGGGGGGGGCACGGCTGAGGGATAGAGGGGGGGCGGGTGGGGGTCGGGGGGGGGCGGGGGCAGCGAAGGGAGGGCTCGGGCATGCATTGGAGCCCTTAAAAACACTAACAGCAAGGCAGCGGGAGGGGTGGGTGGCAGTGGGGCATGCACTGGAGCCCTTAAAACACACCAGTCCAGCGGAGGGGGTCGGCGGGGGTGGGAAGGGCGGGGGGAGTGGGACACTCCATTCTAAGTGCAAGGCAGCGGGAGGGGTGCGCGGCAGTGGGGCATGCACTGGAGCCCTTAAAACACGTAGTCTGACAGCAAGGCAGCATAGGGGCATGGGGCCACGGGGCCATGGAAAGGGTGCATGCGCTGGAGCACAGCAAGGCAGCGGGTGGGAAGGGCGGGGGCGGGAAGGGCGAGGGGGGCGGTGGCAGCGAAGGGAGGGCTCGGGCATGCACTGGAGCCCTTAAAAACACTCCATTCTAACAACAAGCGGGAGGGGTGGGCAGGAGTGGGGCATGCACTGGAGCCCAAAAACACGCCAGTCCAGCGGAGGGGGTCGGCGGGGGTGGGAATGCACTGGAACCCTTAAAACACGCCAGTCCAGCGGAGGGGGTCGGCGAGGGTGGGAAGGGCGGGGGGAGCGGGGGGGGCGGGGGGGGCGGGGGGGGCGGGGGCAAGGGAGGGCTCGGGCATGCACTGGAGCCCTTAAAAACACTAACAGCAAGGCAGCGGGAGGGGAGGGTGGGAGTGGGGCATGCACTGGAGCCCTTAAAACACACCAGTCCAGCGGAGGGGGTCGGCGGGGGTGGGAAGGGCGGGGGGAGTGGGGGGGGCGGGGGGGGGTGGGGGGGGCGGGGGCAGCGAAGGGAGGGCTCGGGCATGCACTGGAGCCCTTAAAAACACTCCATTCTAACAGCAAGGCAGCGGGAGGGGTGGGCGGGAGTGGGGCATGCACTGGAGCCCTTAAAACACGCCAGTCTGACAGCAAGGCAGCATAGGGGCATGGGGCCACGGGGCCATGGGAAGGGTGCATGGAGGGGGAGGGTGTGTGGGTGGTGGCAGCCATGTGAGACATGGGGCCATGAGCTGGAGCCCCTAAAAAAATGCCAAAACATCCATGAGGTGTGGGTGGTGGCAGCCATGTGGGATCCTGGGGCCATGAGCTGGAGCCGGGGTCGAGGGCATGGAGGCATGGGGGCCATGCGATGGAACGGGCGGAGCGGGCGGAGTGGCGGAGAGAGCGGCAGACTATGGTCTTCACTAGCGCCTCCCCCGCTAGGGTCGGCGGATATTTACTTCTTTATATACATACATATATCATACGATATACAACAATAAGAAACTATATAAATATAAATATAAAATAATATATTATATATATATATATATATATAAAGTGTATATATATATATACAATATATAATGTTAATATAATATATAATATATATATATATATATATAATATACTAATATAAATATATATAATATATAAATAATATATATATATATATATATATATATATATATATATAACATTATATTTAGATATATAAGTAATATATATCTATTATAATGTATCAATAATATATGATATATATATATATATATATATATTATATATACATAATACATAGTACATAAGACATAATACATATACAATACATAATACATAATACATAACGCATAATACACAATACATAATACAGAATACATAATACAGAATACATAATATAAAGCATATAATATATAAGTCATAATACATAGTACATCAAACATAAAACATACTATATAATTCATAATACATAATTAATACATAATACATAATACATAATACATAATACATAATATATGATACATAATACATAATAGATAATATATTATATAATATATAATGTATAATATATAACAGGTAATGTGTAATGTAATGTGTATTATGTCATATGTATATATATATATATGCACATACATACATACATAGATATACACACACGTTGACCTTCACTGCAGGACCAGGCGGACAGACAAGCAGACCAGAGGACCAGAGGACCAGGGGACCACAAGACCAGGGGAGCACAGGACCAGGGGACCACGGACCACGGCACCAGAGGACCACGGGACCAGAGGACCACGGGACCAGAGGACCGCGGGACCAGAGGTCCTTATTTTTTTTTATTGATCCCTATTATTTTTCTTTTTGATGCTTATTATTTTTTTGATGCCTATGCCGCTACTGCCTGAGCGCCAGACCGCGACGGACAAATGGAAGTGAACCGGCCGCAGGAGGAAATGCTGGAGCCAAAGTTGTGGAACGACGCACATGCAAACCCTGCACTGGACGTGTAACGGCCGAAACCCAGCGTGACCGTGCACCACGCGTGAATGCTGGGCAGCAACGCACCAAAAAACTCCCTCGGAACGATCCGGACCTTTTTTTACTTGCGGTTGCGGCGCGTGTACTTCACTGAATCCATTATCTCACCCACGCGGAGCCACACACTGCCACACGTTGCGATCCAAACAAAACATCTTACGAAAGGCACCTTGGAGTTGAGAACGAGCCTCAACTACTGGCGGATCTTCTTACGAAGTTCACCGTCGATCAGGGCCGCCAGCGCCTGAGATGCAAGCAAGCTTCTGTCCAATTTAAAGACTGACCAGCAGGCGAGCCTCTTTGTGCGCGGCGATCGGCTCCTTGCCCGCTTTGAGCTGCTCGTGCATCCACTTGTTGTACCGCTGGGTCACCTGTCATGGAACACAACACAGTAAGGAAGCTGAGCAGGTTTGGGGGGGGGGGGGGGGGTCATGCGCTGCAGCCCTTCATACACTTCATCCAGGCTAGGGGCTGGGCGGGGGAGCCCTAAAACACGTTGGGGGGGGGCAGCGGGGGGAGCGGGGGCAGTAAGGGCAGCGGGGGGGGGGGGGGTTGGAGCCCTCAAAACACTTCATCTCCAGGTTGGGGGTTGGGGGAGCCCCTGTCGTTTCCACCTTAAAACACTTCATTCCATGTTATGGATTTTCCCCACCTTTGTGTCATAATTCCAAAAGTATCAGAAAGGCCTGTTTCCACTAACTCCAAAAATCCAACCCAAACCTACAATTTTCGTTGTAAGCTGATGATGTCGAATATTCCAGTTATGTGTCTCAACAGCGAATACATCTTGAAAGTCCCAAAACGTATATTTCATAGTATCGAGAAATTCTACAGATTGTGGTTGGATGGAACCATTTAATCACTGACCGCTCCGGATGAAAAACGTCCATAACTTGTTTTTGGTCATGTCTCTTTTCAAAGCGTGTGTGTGTATATATATATATATATACAAAAAGTCCAAAACCCACCCGGACCATTGCCCTGCATAAATCAAAACCAACACACACCGTGGTTATCTCGTTAGTTTTGTGATAACATAGAACAAGCTTCCTTTAAACTATCATGATCAACATCAGATAACGCACCCGCATCAACAGCTCTATAAAACTTGTAGTATTGGACGCCCGTCTAAAGATGTACCAAAACATGTTTGGCCCCGTTCTTGAAAAAGCTCCTGTGAACCACTCATAAATTTAGGAGTACCTGCAGACAAGCTATGGAAGCTTAAACCATCCATTGAAGCGCCCCTCCGAAAATATTATCGAAGTTAAAAAACACACGCGGCCGTCCTAGTTCCACTACTTCCTTTCTCAGCAAAAACCAGTGTTTTGCTAGGCTTGATAAATTGGAGAAAAAATCATATTGTTCAACCAATTGAGCTATGTCTATCGCTGGATTAAAATGTACTTTACTACGTTCCCATAACCCTTCCCAATCCATATATTCTGCTTAGCTTAAGGCTTTTGCTAATGCATCTACATCTTCGTTAGTACCAACGCCGATATCATCAGGCCATGTAATGGTTGGTGGAATATTAATATTTCTCTTCAATCAGATGGATAATTGGACTAATCATTTGACTAGTCAAATATTTCATTGTCATTAAGTATGCAGATGTTTGTCTCCTTGCAGCAAAAATGTATCAGTATCCAAATATATTTCTATATGCTCCAGTCCAATCATTTCACTAATTTCACCACTATGCGCCCACATCAAACTTAGCTGCGCCAAAGAATTCAGAACCACTAGTTTCACAATCATGCGTTCTATATTTACTGTGTGTTGGTCAACCCAAAATCATCTCCGTCAAGTGATTCTTTGTGTTCTGGTAGTTATCAAATATATGACGATGATACTGTGATGAATGTATGTGACTATGCCAACCAGTATTAAGAACACCACCTTCTTATATATTTGCTAATATACGCAGTTGCTTATTATTGCTCGCTTTGTCGGGCCCTCGTTATGGTTTAATGTGTCTTCGAACCATCCCCACACATATGTCTTAGCAGACTTCTATCAAGGAACATAGGAGGAAGCTAACAGACGTTCTCAAAAATGGTACCCGGTTTAGTGTGGTCTTTGGGCTCAGGGTATCGGGCGTTGAATATTTCGCAAACTCATCCTAAAGCCTAGAAGCCTGCACCTAGACCGTCCGACCTCCCACTGAAGTGGTTTGACGGTCGAGACCTGTCCTCCATGTGGTCTCGGCAGGTACGAAACGACCGTCTTCCCTTTAAACTCCCACCCCCGCCCCCGCCCCCCCCTAACGGCCCTAAACCCTAAACCCTAAAGCCTAAACCCTAAACCGTAAATCGTAAACCCTAAACCCTAAAGCCCTTTCTAGAGGCTTGCTCTTCTCCCCAAGCCCCTTTTGAATACCTAGCTTCCTTGTAGGTACACTCAGAAAACCCTACATCCTAAACTCTAGCAAAGCTCATCTACAGCCCCCTAAGCCCTAAGAACTCAGCACCTAATTCGTTTTAGGTTGTGATGTGAACAACCCCTTCTGCGACTCTCAGGTAAGCCAACCCATATAAAGTGAGCGTTGCGCTCTTATGGTTAACCCCGGGATTCTACAATAAGCTGCTTTCCCTTAAGACCGTATTGCAGGCTCAAGTCTTTCTCGCACTGGTTTAGGTTCGGGTTTAGGGTTTGGGGTTTAGGGTTAGGGTGTAGGGTGTAGGGTTTAGGGTTTAAGGTTTAGGGTTTAGGGATTAGTGGGGGCGGAGGGTGGGGGAGGGGCGCACCGTCTTGCTCCAGCAGCGAAAGCTGATGCCTGGTCCAGGGTTCGGCTTTGGAGGGCCCCCCTGGTGGGTGTCCAGCTTCGTGGAAGGCTCTTGGGCCGTTAACCCTAAACCCTAAACCCTAAACCCCAAACCCTAAACCCTAAACCCTAAACAAAGTTTAGCTTTGCGCTCTAGGTTGTGTGTATGTAAGAAAGGGAGCCGAGTTTGGCGTTTGGGGCGCTATGTGGCCTTTGGGGCGAATCCCCAGGCCCTTTCTCCTCATTCAAGAATTACACCGTCAGCCCTCTGCCTGACAGTCGAAGACCCCAAAACCCGAAGCCGCTCAGACTAGGTTGGCCGTGACAGCTATACACTGTGAAAAGGGGAGACATACAGTACACGGCAGGGCCCTGCCTCTCTCGAACGGCCCCCGAGAACTTCAGGGCTCAGCTTCTCAAGACCCGCAGCCAACGAAAGAAAAATAGAAGCTTGCAACACCTGACCTGCAGAACCTCGGCTCCGTAACTCAAGCTCAAGATATATTTTTAGTCTTGAAATTGCGACACCCGAAGCCATAAACCCTAAACCCTGAACCATGAGGGGGGCTTTGCTGGGCAAAGCCTCAACCCTCAACCCTCCTAAACCTTGATGCCCAAAATATCTGCTGACACGTTCCGCACCACTGAGCTTCGGGCAAAGGAGGTAGAACAGCGCCAGCCAGCCCTGAGAGTGGGTTCAGGGTTTAGGGTTTAGGGCTTAGGGTTTAGGGTGTTAGGTTTGGGGTTTAGGGTTTCGAGAAATATAGGGTTTAGGGTTTCGGGTTTAGGGCTTGAAACACAAGAATAGGGTTTAGGGTTTTATGGGGTGTAATCATCAGGTTTAGCAGGTTTGGCTTTGGCTTTCGGGGGGGTTTCGGGTGCAGGGGCCCTAGGAACTCTTGGGCCCGCCCGGTTTAGGGTTTAGGGTTTAGGGTTTAGGGTTTAGGGTTTAGGGTTTAGGGTTTAGGGTTTAGGGTTTAGGGTTTGGGGCTTAGGGCGTCTCGCCGCGCAGCGGCAGTAGATGCGCTGTGTAAATGGCGCCCTAGCACACCCAGGGGGTGTGGGGGCGGCATGTCACGCGAAGGCAGTTGCTTTCAAAGTAGCCCAACAATTTTCATTGGTGTTGGTTTCTTTCTCCCCACCCGCTGTGAGCTTTCACAGGCCACCACCCAAACCACTTCCTTTTAGGGTTTAGGGCTGTCGCCCTCAACTCCCACCACCATTGCTTCAAATTTTCCGGGGCCATGAGTGACATGCTTCACTCCCTCACATATTGATCGATCTTCGCGCCGAGGCGAGCCTGAGGGGCTCTCTATTCGACCACTCTCCAATGGCTCGACACATTGTCCATCCAGTAAAGGTGTCCATCACTGCCGGATATCTTCTGGGTCCAGGCCCTAGTAAAGGGTAGGTACAAAATAAGCAGGCCGGGTGGGAATTTAGGGTTTAGGGTTTGGGGTTTAGGGTTTAGGGTTTACGGTTCAGCAGTTCGCATGTACATGGCCTAAGCTACTATTTAGTTTAGGGCTTTGGGGGTTTAGGGTCGAGGGTCTATTTGGGTAGTCCTTTAAATTAGGTCTCCTTGTTAAAGGGTGCCGCCTTACAATGGGTACCCAAAAAGGGACCCTAATGTCGAGAACTGCACATTTGCTTAAGAAACCCCCCCTCCCCCCCCTCCAAAAAAGAAGTTCTTCCTTACAGGGGTTAGATACCCTGAAAACAAATCCAAAAAAAAACCTTTTAACACCCTCAAAACTTGAACCAAACCCTACAAAAGTCTTGAAACACCCTAAACCCTAAACCCTAAACCCTAAACCCTAAACCCTAAGCCCTAAGCCCTAAGCCCCAACCCGGGTCTCCGCACGGCCGTGCAGAGACCGAACGTCTGCAGCATGACGTGGGCGCCATCGAATTCCGGCCTCGTGGGGACCCAAAGCCCGCCAGACCCTAAACAGGCTTGTTTGGGGTTTAGGGTTTAGGGCTTAGGGCTTAGGGTTTAGGGATTTCAGGTTTTCAAGGTGTAGGGCCCTGAGCCCTGATTCCTTCATTGGTGGTGGCTCCAGGGTCTCACGCGGGCATCGCAAGGGTTTTCCCAGGGTTCCAGAACCCCCAAACCCTAAACCCTAAACCAGGCTTTGAGAAGCAGTTGTTGGGCTTTGGCAGGGCTTGGGGGTTTGGGGACTCCAGTCCAAAGTCACTAGAGTTACTTTTGAGAGACTTGGGGAGGTTGTACCGAGGTGGAAGGCTACAGGTATGCTTGGTTTTAGGGTTTCTTGGGCTTGGGGCTTAGGGTTCACGGTTTAGGGTTCACGCACCCTCTTAACGAAGTAGCCCTGATTTTCGGTGGATGCAATGGCAAGTCACGCGTTGCCGGCGCAAAAGAGAGTGCAAGCAGACACGTGCCAAGGTTGAGTGTTCTGATTCTTGGTATGACCACTCATGTATACATACCGAAAACGATGGTCAAGAATCTAGCACCCCCCCCCCCCCCCCCCCATGCGCCTCGAAATAGCTAGGTATGAGCCTAAACCCTAAACCCCAAACCCTAAACCTTAAACCCTCCGACCCCAAAACCTAAACAGTAGTTCCCGGAGGGTTTAGGGTTTAGGGTTTAGGGTCTAAACAGTAGTTCTCATGACTGCCCAAGGCTGTCGAAAGCTGGCACGTGGCTTGCACTGGAATCGTAGCTGCTGCAGCTGCGGAGCTAAGGCAGCGCTGTTCACAAGCAGCAACTAAGGAAGGGAAGGAAATTGGGAAAAACCCTAAACCCTAAACCCTAAACCCTAAACCCTAAACCCTAAACCCTAAACCCTAAGCCATAAACCCTAAACCCTAAACCTGAAAGGAAACTGTGACTTTCGTTGGAAGTGCACCAGCAAAAAAGTTGGGATTAGGCGCGGTGACCAACCGACTTGGACACACCTCGCTACCAGGTCGACAGGTTTGGCATTGAGTGGCATTATCATTATACTCATACTGTTGTTCTTACTGTTAAATTTATTACTCTATTATTACTGCTAAATTTATTACTCCATTATTACTGCTGTTATTTCTGTTCAATTTATTACTCTATTATTGCTATGTTTGTTCGCACTCTTGTTATAAATTTTGTTATGACGGACAATGCCTGAAGCCTGGTCACTGGGACTTCTACTGTGCGGAGTCAAACACTTTTAAGTCAAGCACTTGAAGTGAAGAACAAACCTGCTGGGTTCGTGGTTGCCCTTCGCAAACAGTTCGTAAAGAGAATTCGATAGGTTCCCACCAGGTTTGCTTCTGAGTTTTCCGAAGGCCTGAGACCTTCCAGAAGAGACGAAGCCAGCAACGGAAGACTCTGAAGAACGAGATGTACTGCGCATGCGATTCCGAACGTCTTCGCGATTTGGCATCCTTTGAACAACATGAAGCTGGGAAGTGGTCCACTATCCACAGCTTCTGATCATCTGCATGTTGCAGCGGAATCGCAACGCGCGTAAAGATAAACCCTGTATTGTGTGTCGTGTATTGCATCGATGTATTGCGTGCTTTGCACGTCAGCTTCAGATCAGTCCGAAAGCTTGCAGGACACCCTTCCCCGCGAAGCTCTTGCGCGTTCGCACGCGTGTGGGCCCAAGGTCCATGCCACCCAGTAGCCGTAGCCTCCTCGTGTCAACCTCATCCTCAAATTCCTGCGGTCTTGTGGAGACTGCCTGCAGAAACTTGTCAAGATTCTTGAGGTGCCGGACATGCATCTCGTGATCTGGAGGGACCATGGTGCCCACCGGGAGATACTTCGACCGCTCGCGCAAAGTGGGCATGCTCCAGGAACATTCGACATCGGATGGCTCCTCAAAGTCCACGAGAACTGGCTCTTCTTTGATCATCTTCCTGGGTTGGTCTTTAAACCCTCCGAAAACTTTTTTTATGTAGGGTCCCTTACAAAAACCCAAATAAGGAAAATTAGACAAATGTCCCAAAAACCAACCCAGCTTCCTCAAGTAGCCCCGCACCTGGACTGCAACGACGCAAGAGGCACACGAGTCACGTGAACTCCCCGAGTCGTCGGACCACATTTTGACAGGTTCCTCTTCAGTGCCTCAGTTCAGGGTTTAGGGTTTAGGGTCTAGGATCTAGGGTTTAGGGTTTGGTGGCCCAGGCACCATCTTGCAATAAGGGTTCCCCTTTGGTCGGGTTGGCGACTTTCTAAGGGAAGCTTGAATCAACAAAAGGGGAAAGGGTACTGCTGGGCTACCCTAAACCCCAAACCCTGAGCTCTAAACCCTAAACCCTAAACCCTAAACCCTAAACCCTAAACCCTAAACCCTAAACCCTAAACCCTAAACCCTAAACCCTAAACCCTAAACCCTAAACCCTAAACCCTAAACCCTGAACCTAAACCCCAAAACCCATTTTTAACAACAAAAAAGAGGCAACCAAGAGGGTACCACTGGGCCAGCAAGGTGCTGACACTTGAGGAATCATCAGCCATGTTGGGGAGCTGCGATGGAGCCAGACGCGATGGCCCGCATGCGTGCTCGCGCTTCACCTCCTTCGCAGGGTTCTTAAGGGAGGGTTGGGGGTTTAGGGTAGGGAGGGTTGGGGGTTTAGGGTTTAGGGTTTAGGGTTTAGGGTTTAGGGTTTAGGGTTCAGGGCTTAGGGTTTAGGGTTTAGGGTTTAGGGTATGTAACCCAAGGTTCCCAAAAACTCCCAACTCTTCCCTAAGGCCCTCTAAGCTTCCCCAGGACCCAACCCCATGAACCCTCAAACCCTGAAACCCTAAACCCTAAACCCTAAACCCTAAACCCTAAATCCTAAACCCTCAAACCCTCAAACCCTAAACCCTAAACCCCCCTCCCTTCAGGACCCTAGAGCTCCTTCTGCACGTCTCCGACGTCTGTCGGCGGGCACTTCGCGACCAGCAAGTCGAACCTTGGATGGCCCTCGTATCAACAAAACGCCCTAAACCCTAAACCCTAAACCCTAAACCCTAAACCCCAAACCCTAAAGTGGCAAAAACAACCTGCACATGCCCCAAAGTGCATTCCTGGGAGCTCTGCGACAGCGGTCGACGAGGTGCATCCCATGGCTCAAGCTTCAAAGCGAGGCGCCCTGCGGAACAAGGATGGTTAGGGCAGACTCCCTAAAAAAACTCGCTGCAGCACAGAACTGAATAGGGTTTAGGGTTTAGGGTTTAGGGTTTAGGGTTTAGGGTTTAGGGTTTAGGGTTTAGGGTTTAGGGTTTAGGGTTTAGGGTTTAGGGTTTAAGCCCTTTGAACAACATGTAGGGCCCCTTAACCCAACAAATAAGGGAAACAACGGTAGGGCAGACTCCCCCAATAACAACCCACCGCGCACATCACATGTTCGCCATTTAAAACTGGGGGTTGTACGTGGGGTACCTAATTTTTAGCTACCAGTAACATCTGGCTTTAAACCCTCTGAATCCCTACCCCCCCCCCTCTCCCCCCCCTCTCCCCCCCCTCTCCCCCCCCCGCTCCGCCCCCGCTCCGCCCCCCCCACCCCCCCTCCCCTGCCGGTGTGGTTTAGCGTTTTAGGCTATAGGGCTTCGGGTTTTCGGGTCTACGTTTTAGGGTTTTGGGTTTTGGCTTTAGGGTTTAGGGTTGTAGGGTTTGGGGTTTAGGCTATAGGGCTTAGGGTAGGATCTTTGCATCTGAATTCTTAGGGTTTAGGTGTAGCGCTTAGGGTTTTCCAACGGGGGAAGGGGACAGCCAGGAGTCCTTTGTGGTCGCCACGGCCCTTCGTTCTAAGGTATATACGGGGCTCCCGAAGGGTCGTACTCGTCCTGTTGGCCTTTTTGCTTCCCGGGTTTCTCAGCTTATCAGGTCCTTCTCCAAGCTGATTAGCTGTGGTGATGCTCCTAAACCCTGCACCCTAAACCCTAAACCCTAAACCTTAAACCCTAAACCCTAAACCCTAAACCCTAAACCCTAAACCCTAAACCCTTCGTGGTGGTGGTGCCTTGATCTGGTGGTGCCTTTGGTGTGGTGGCCCGGCGCTTGTGGTGCCTTTCGTGTAGTGGTGCCTGGGTGCTGCCTTTGGTGCCTCTAACGGTGGTGCCGTGGCGTGTGGTGGCGCTTGTGTTTAGGGTTTAGGGTTTAGGGTTTAGGGTTTAGGGTTTAGGGTTTAGGGTTTAGGGTTTAGGGTTTAGGGTTTAGGGTTTAGGGTGCTATGCCCTCCCTCCGCCGACGTCTAAGGCAGCGGCAGCTGAGGCGCAAGATCCGTGCCATTGCCAGGGCCTCGACTGTCGGGGTTCTGTCTTAGGGTTTCAGGGGTTTAGGGTCTTAGGGTCTTAGGGGCTTAGGGTCTTAGGGTTTCAGGGGTTTAGGGTCTTAGGGGTTTAGGGTCTTAGGGTTTCAGGGGTTTAGGGTTTCAGGGGTTTAGGGTCTTAGGGTTTAGGGGTTGAGGGTTCGGTTTGTTCATGGGCTCTGGGTCTTTTAGGCTTTATAGGGTTTTTTTTTGACTTATAGCTTTCATGGACTCGGGGCGCCCATTGCCACATGCTCAGGTGTTGGGCTCAACCTGCACCCTCAACCCTAAACCTAGCTGCTGAGTACCCTGGGCCAAACAAGGTTCACATTTCAGATATGGTAGGATTATGTATGCCCCAAACGGCTGAAGGTGACCTATGCAGCTACCAAGTAGACCTCAAACCAAACCCCACACCTTGTGCAGGCCTAAGCCCTGAACCCTAAAACCTAAAGTGGCCTTTGTAGGGCCTCTCATGGTCAGCATACAGACAGCATGCAAAGTGCTTCGGTTCTGGGGCCACCCCTGCACCCCAAAATCCCCAAATCCCAAACGCCCTCGAATTGGCCCGATCCCCCCCCTACCCTGAACCCACAAAATCTCTGACAAGCCTTTATAAACCACTATACACCCTTATAAACCCTTATGACCCTTTCTACACCCTTATCAGCCCTTTGTAACTCTTTGTAAACCCTTGTAAACGAAACGTAACCCTTATAAACCCTTCTAAACTAAACTCTTATATAAACCCTTAAACCCCCTAACTTGCAAGAAGCCCCAAGAACGACGAACAAAAACAAAAAACTCCAGGGCCCCCGAAGGGGTTTAGGGTTTAGGGTTTAGAGTTCAGGTTTAGGGTTTAGGGTAGAATTCCCTTACAGGAGCTCGAGCGGTTGAAGGGGTTAAGGTATCTAGGGCGTTGAGGGTTAAGTCAGGAATTTACCGCACAGCTAATAGGGTCTTAGGGCGTGAGATTCATTCGTTTAATTCTCGATTGCCAGGCTCCGCACTCAGCATCAGTTCAGACCTGACAAGCTTCTTCTATCAAGGCCGGTGGCCTCTTTATCTGTTACCCTTATGCCTTAATATAGCCCCTAGATGCCCTAACAAGAAGTCCCCTACAAAACAGAAGCCCTACTTAAAAGACCACCAGGCAATATAAAGCTTCTTGCTCCGAGCGGAATCTGGCGCGTTCGAGGCTTCATCATATGTTACCGTCGTAACCCCCTGAGCCCAAAAAGAGGTCCAACCCTGAACCCTTCTTGTTGTGTGCTGGGGGGGGGGGGGGGTTGGGGTTTGGTGGTTATTGCTTGCTGGATCCAAGGTGGCAACTTGCGGCAGGTACATGGTCGACCCCACAAAACCCTGTACACCCTAAGCCCTAAACCCTAAACCCTCAACCCGAAAACCCTCAAGCTCTGAAGCACTAAGCCCGAAAACCCGAAAGCCCGAAAACCGAAAGCCCGAAAAGATACCCCTCTTAGGGCTGTACCAGGAAGCCCGAGCTGAGGGTCTAATTCGCTACGCCCAACCTGCCACTGTATACCTGCCGGTTAGTTCAGAGGTTAGGGTTAGGGTTTAGGGTTACTTTTAGAGTGAAAACCCTCGTAGCATGGAGGCAAACGGTGACAGATAGGGTCCCTCTGCCCCAAGTGTCAGACCTTGCCACGATTGCAGGGGTGAGAATCATACCATGGACCTGTGCCGGCAGCGTGTGGGATGTTACGGTTCAGGGCTGGAGGGCTTAGGGTTTATTGGCTCAGGGGTGTCGGCTGGACACGCCTAGAAGTAAGAACCCAGAGCCCTGAGCTCGAAACCCAGAACCCAAAACCTGAACCTCAAACCCTAAGCCCAAGATCCGGAACTCTAAGCCCAGAACCCCAAGCAGGCTAAGGTAACGAGTTGGCCGAGACCTCAAGAAAAACTGTTGGCCATGATGGTGGCGATAGCAGCTCGGTGCAAAGCCAATTGAAGAGTGCGCTGCGCGTCCAAGCTTCCAGTGGTGCTTTTGCCGCGATCGAGGCATCTGTCGTGACCCGGGAAAAAATGCTGATCTTTTGGTGGCGACCGCAGCTCCGCGCAAGCTCAGCTGCAGGGCGTGCTGCACATCCAATGTGTTGCAACTGTCTTTGCCGCAGTCCTCCGTGACTGCAGAGGGGACTCCAGGGGCTTCGAAGTGTACTCGGCCTACCTGTATACTTGGGTTGTAACCCTAAACCCTCAGCCCTAAGCCCTAAACCCTTTGAGACCACCACGGGGTTTAGGGTTTAGGGCTTAGAGTTTAGGGTTTAGGGCTTAGGGTTCGGGATTAGGGTTTAAGGTGTAGGGTTTGGGGCTTAGGGTCAAGGGTGTAGGGTTTAGGGGTTTGGCCTAGGGTTGAGGGTTTACGGTACCAATTTAGGCTTCAACGTGAAGGGTTGAGGATTCTAGGGGCTGGAACCCAAACATATTGAAACCTACAAGCCTGTTAGAAGTCACAAAAAACCCTGGGAACTTGAACCCATAATCCCTACTACCCATAGCCCTGCGCCCCAAAATAGCAAGCGTAAACCCGAAAACCCAAGACTTTGAACCTTCAAGCCCGACGGCCCTGAAGCCTCAATCCTAAAAACGCTAACCCTCCCCGCCCCCCCTCACCCCAAACTCTGAAGCCCCCAAGCCCCTAAACCAAGAAAGTGGTGGGCATCCTAGGATGCAGTAATACAGACTAAACCCCTAAACCCTAAACCCTAAACCCTAAACCCTAAACCCTAAACCCTAAACCCTAAACCCTAAACCCTAAACCCTAAACCCTAAACCCTAAACCCTAAACCCTAAACCCTAAACCCTAAAGCCAAGCAGAAGCTCCAGAATCCCAAGCACCCAAGTCCTGACACCCGAAGCCCTGTGGGAACCCTAAACCCTAAACCCTAAGCCCTAAACCCTAAACCCTAAGCCCTAAACCCTAAACCCTAAGCCCTAAACCCTAAACCCTAAACCCTAAACTGAGACCCTTGAGCCCCAAAACCCAAACGCCCTAAACCGCACTCCAGCCGTAAACCCGAGATCTTATACCGTAAGCCGCGCACATCAGAAACCCTACACCGCCCCAAACCATTTCCCAAACCCTAAGCTCCAAACCCCAAACTAAGGCCTAAACCCTAAACCCCAAACCCCAAACTAAGCCCTAAACTCTAAACCCTAATGTTGACTTCGCATTAATAAACCCCCCCCCCCCCCCCCCCCCCCCCCCCCCCCCTTCATTGATCAATCTCTCCGGCCAGGGCCTCCTCAATAATGTTCGCCTAAATCCTGGTAGGACGTACTATCAGTTGTAGTATTAGGTAGTAGCACCACGCCCGTAAAAACCGGATTTCCCGGGTCGGATTTTATAATTGTGGCGGGTTACATTATTGTGTTCCGGGCAGCGGGATT
>CAJNDS010001516.1:0-15604 GCA_905221605.1 Symbiodinium natans
TAAAAATATTAAAATTATTAAAAATTATTAAAATTATTAAAATTATTAAAATTATTAAAATTATTAAAATTATTAATTTCTGCCAACGTCCTTTTGAAATCCGACCGTAGGGTCTATTTAGAAGCCGTGCTCTTCTAGGTTTATTACATTTAGGTATATGGACCTGTGTTATAAATCACAAGCCCCAGCTTCTAAATAGACCCGGTTTTGCTCACACACGGGGGGGGGGGGGCAGGGTTTAGGGTTTAGGGTTTGGGGTTTGGGGTTTAGGGTTTAGGGTTTAGGGTTTGGGGTTTAGGGTTTAGGGTTAGGGTTTCGGGTTTAGTGGGGTTTATCAGAAGGTTTCGGGGGCTTTTTTCAAGCGGGTCAAGGCGTCTCTCCACGCAGCGGCGACCATCTCACCGTGCTTGCTAATTCTTCAGACCCCTCAACCCTAAATCCTAAACCCTAAATCCTAAACCCTAAATCCTAAACCCTAAATCCTAAACCCTAAATCCTAAACCCTATCCTAACCCTAAATCCTAAACCCTAAACCCACCCTAAATCCTAAACCCTAAGCCAGGTCATCCGGGCCCCTATATTCTATAAGCCAGGTGATGGCCTCTGCCCAGCTGATGAGCCTCCCGCATCGCAGTTGGGGGAGGGGGGGGTGTTTGGGGTTTAGGGTTTGGGGTTTGGGGGTTTGGGGGTTTAGGGGTTTAGGGTTTACTTGGAGGTTCAGGGCACTTATGAACCAACTATAAGTGTTCGTATAACCCACTTCCAACCCCGTTAAGTGCCCTAATGGGGTTCAAATCTGGGTTATACGTACTGGTACTATTGCTTAACAAGTACCATGAACCTTCAAGTTGGGTTTGGAGTCCCTAAACCCTAAACCCTAAACCCCAAACCCCAAACCCCAAACCCTAAACCCTAAACCCCAAACCCCAAACCCCACACCCTAAATTTCGGGTTTTGGGGGCAAAAACAACGCCTCGCTGCCTCGAGGTTCCTCTGCTTCCACCGCAGCTACACGCCCTACGGCACCCTGGCCTTCGCCGCCCGGCAGCTTCAGGGCATCTGAGGGCATCCGCCGGAGGGCTTCGGGGGGATGAGGGGGTTTGGGAAGGTTAGGGTTTAGGGTTTAGGGTTTAGGGTTTAGGGTTTAGGGTTTAGGGTTTAGGGTTTAGGGTCTAGGGTTTAGGGTTTAGGGTTTAGGGGCTGAGGGGTTGAGGGCTTCGGGCTTCGGAACCCCTAAGCTGCATTTAAATTCATCCTCCACCGCAAGCTGAGGCAGCATCCCCTCCCCCGAATATTCAACCCCCCCTACCCTCAAAAACAAGTTAACCACCCCGCCTTATATACTCTAATATAGCTATGTTAGAAGGGTTTAGGGTTTAGGGTTTAGGGTTTAGGGTTTAGGGTTTAGGGTTTAGGGTTTAGGGGAAGTATTTACGATTAGGGGGTAGGGGGGGTTTAGTTTTGGGGGGAGGGGATTCACGTATCCTAGCTACCGAACCTCGCCGGCACGAAGCCCTGAGGCCTCAAGTTTCTCAGAAACATCCCGAGACCTTAAACCCAAAAAATCCTAAACCCTAAAGTTCCTAAGCGCCAAAATTCCTAAACCCTGAAACCCTATAAACCTTAAACCCTAAACCCTCTCATTCCTCAAAACGCCCACCCCTAACAGATTTCCTCCGCCTGTGGCCATGGAAGCCTGCCAACCCTAAACCCTAAACCCTAAACCCTAAACCCTAAACCCTAAACCCTAAACCCTAAACCCTAAACCCTAAACCCTAAACCCTAAACCCTAAACCCTAAACCCTAAACCCTAAACCCTAAACCCTAAACCCTAAACCCTAAACCCTAAACCCTAAACCCTAAACCCTAAACCCTAAACCCTAAACCCCAACCCCTAAACCCGAAACCCTAAACCCTAAACCCTAAACCCTAAACCCGAAACCCGAAACCCTAAACCCTAAACCCTAAACCCTAAACCTCTGCCGAGGGCGAGGACAGCCACAGCTGCGCCCCTCCGGAGAGGGGCTGCGATTGCGCCGAACCCTGGGAGGCTGCTCCTTCTGGCCTACAATTCGAGTATAGGGTTTGGGGTTTAGGGTTTAGGGTTTAGGATTATAGGAATATTTAGGGTTTAGGGTTTAGGCGTTAGGGGCTGCAGGGGCTCCCTACAATTTAAGGGTTTATGGGGTTTATAGGGTTTATAGGGTTTGTAGGGTTTATAGGGTTTGTAGGGTTTATAGGGCTTATAGGGCTTATAGGGGTTTATAGGGTTTATAGGGTTTATGGGGTTTATAGGGTTTATAGGGTTTATAGGGTTTATAGGGTTTATAGGGTTTATAGGGTTTATAGGGTTTGCAGGGTTTAGGCTTGGGGGGGGCTTCGGGGGGCTTGGGAAGTTTTGTAGGGTTTAGGTGGGGGTATGGGGGGGGGATAGGGGTAGTTGAGGTGTTGGGGGGGTTAGAGGTTCAGGGCTTAGGGTTCAAGGTTGCGAGAAAATGGGGGATGTTGAGAGCTGCAAGAGTTGGTCGGTTTCTTAAACTGATGTTTTGCAAGGGCTTCGGGCTTCTTAGGGGGTTCGCTTGGGGTGTTTAGGGTGTCCCAAAACCCGAACAGCCCAAACCCCAACCCTCCCCCCCCAAAACCTGAGCCCCGCTAAGGCCCTCAGCAAACAAGCCCACTCCACTCAGTGTTTCAAAGCCGCTCTTGTGGGTGCAAGCCCAAAATTCCAACCCCCCCAAATCCCAAAGCCTAAGCCCTAAACCCGAAACCCTAAACCCTAAAACTTAAAATCTAAACCCTAAACCCTAAACCCTAAACCCTAAACGCTAAACCCTAAACCCTAAACCCTAAACCCTAAACCCTAAACCCTAAACCCTAAACCCTACGCCCCGCTTGACACCCCGATCCAGGTGCAATGCTTCGTCTCGTACCCCTACTCCCAGCCGCTTCCGCCCAGAGTCTGCGTGTCCGCGTCTTCGGGCTGCCAGGCTGAGGTGCCTTTAAGGGCTCTGACGGGAGGGGGCTGGAAACCTAACACCCCTAACACCGAAACCCCCAACCCTAAGCCCTAAACTCAAACCCCAAACCCGAAACCCCAAACTCCAAACTCTAAACCCTGCACCCTCAACCCTAAACCCTAGACCCTAACCCTAAACCCTAAACCCTAAACCCTACACCCTAAACCCTAAACCCTAAAACCCTAAACCTTAAACCCTAAACCCTAAAACCTAAAACCCTAAACCCAAACCCTACACCCGAAGCCCTAAACCCTAACCCCTAAACCTAAACCCAAAATTCAAACCCCAAAGCCTGTCCTCATGTAGCAACTCCTCTTGGAGCTCCCTTGACCCTTCCTTCGTTGATGATGGCCCTTGGTTACACCCCTCGGCCCCCAAAACCTCCTCTACCTACACCCATACACTTAAAGCCCTAAAGCCTTAAACCCTAAAGCGTGAAACCCTAAACCCTAAACCTAAACCCTAAAGCCTTAAAGCTTAAAGCCTAAAGCCTTAAGCCGCTCCTAGCCCGTTGGTTTGGGGATTCGGGTTTCGGGTCAGAGGTGTAAGGTTTAAGGTTTAAGGTTTAGGGTTTAGGGTTTAGGGTGTAGGGTGTAGGGTTTAGGGTTTAGGGTGTAGGGTTTAGGGTTTGGGGTTTACGGCTTTCAGGAGGGCGGTTCTCAAGTAGCGTGCCTTGCAGGCAGGAATCGGGTAATTTTATTAAACCTCAAACAACAAACGCTCGACCCTTTGACCCCAAACCTCAAACCCCTAAACCTGCATAGAGCCTAAGACCCTAAAACCCTAAAACCCTAAAACCCTAAAACCCTAAAACCCTAAAACCCTAAACCCTAAACCCTAAAACCCTAAACCCTGAACCCTAAACCCGGCCACTGGACCTAAGCCCCTCCTCCGCGAAGGGGTATTACCCCATCGAGTGGTGGGGCGCCTTGGCGGCTCTTGGGGGCCGGGGCCGGTTATGGAATCCAAAGCCCTAAAGCCCCAAGCCCCAAGCCCTAAGCCCTAAACCCTAAACCCCAAACCCTAAACCCTAAACCCTAAACCCTAAACCCTAAACCCTAAACCCTAAACCCTAAACCCTAAACCCGAGTCGAAACTCCCATGGGTCGACTTCTTGAGCTTCGGGCGTTAGAGGTTTTGGAAAGGTTGAGGATACCTAAGGCTTGCTTGGGAAGCCTCGTCGGCTTCTCCCCGCACCCTCCCCCCCCCCCCCAAAAAAAAAGCACATATATATATATATATATGTATGTATGTATGTATGTATGTATGTATGTATGTATGTATGTATATATACATAGATAGATAGTTTCAAAAAGGAAGTTACGCCTAGATGCTCTTCTTTTTGCGGGCTCTTAGCTGAAGAAAATCCTAGTTCGGGTTTAGGGTTTTTGAATAAACAAACAGAGGGGCCATGCTTAGCCCTCAGCCCCAACCCCAACCCCCCCCCCCCCCCCCCCCCCCTAAACCCTAAACCCTAAACCCTAAACCATAAACCCTAAACCCTAAACCCTAAACCCCCAACCCCCTAAACCCTCCCGAAGCCCCAACAGCGCCCAGGAGGAGGAGGAGGCTATGGAGGATGGACCAGCACGTACCAGCCCGGAGGTGGAGCGTTTAGGGTTTAGGGTTTAGGGTTTTTGATTCCGGTGACTATAAGGGCTAACTGAGGGCGCTTTGGGGGCTTTAGGTTGTTTTTTTGGGGTTCAAGGGTTTAATGGGGTTTAAGTAATCTTTTCTTGATTCGTTCGGTTTCAGGCTAAGGTCCTTAAGGTTTTAAAGTTTTATGTTGTGTTTTTGGTTTAATGTTGTATCCTGATTAGTGTGCTCCCCCGGAATTGTGGAAAAACATCCAAAAATTATTCAGGGGGATCTATTTGAGGAGGACCCCCGGAATTGTGAAAAAAAAATCGGGCGATGCAAAATTTCGGCGAGGCTGTCGAATGGTGTTGTCGTCCATAAATCGCTTCTGAACCGAGCCTGAGAGACCAAAGATCAAAGGTTTAAAGCCTGAAACCTTGAGGCCTGACGTTGTCGGGCCCTGAAATCTTCAGTCTCCAGGCCAGACCCAAAACTAAGATTTCCTTATTAAATTCTTTTGTACCGAGGCCGGGCAATCAAATTTCAAAGGGGGTAGTCCAGCAGCTGCCCGGATGCCGTATAATATAAAAGTTTGCTCCCCCGGAATTATATTTTTTTTGCGGGCTAGTTGGGTTTGGATCCAGAGGCCTAACGGCTGAGGCTTCCTAAACCTTGAGGCCTGAGGTTGTCGGGCCCTGAAATCTTCAGCCTCCAGGCCAGACCCAAAACTAAGATTTCCTTATGAAATTCTTTTGTACCGAGGCCGGGCAATCAAATTTCAAAGGGGGTAGTCCAGCAGCTGCCCGCATGCCGTATAATATAAAAAGTTTGCTCCCCCGGAATTATATTTTTTTTTGCGGGCTGGCTTGGTTGGGATAGATGGATCCCCTTCGTATGGATCCCTCTTAATTTCATATAGTCTCACCCCGTTTAGAATCATATGGATCCCTTTTACACTCATACGAGCTCATCCCTTTTAAAATCATATGGATCATATGGATCCCTTTTAAATTCATATAAACTCATCCCTTTTAAAATCATATAAAACCAGACCCCCCCCCCCCCAAATTGCCCCCCCCCCCCCCCCCCCTCTAAAGAGCGGGATCCTTTCGTTGAGGGGGGGGGGGGGGGGGGGGACACTAATCAGCAGACAACATGAAGGGTGGGACTTGCGATTGTTTGGGGTTTTAGGCTTCGGTTTTTGAGGGGGTTTGGGGGGGGTACAGGCTTTTCTTCTCGCGTTTTAGGCCCCTTTGGGGGGCTGTTCCTGAAGTAAGAAGGCTTGCCTCGGCTTTGGGGAGTGGTCCCTGTGACTATCACGCGACGATTGCTGGGTTTAGGGTTTAGGGTTTAGGGTTTAGGGTTTAGGGTTTAGGGTTTAGGGTTTAGGGTTTAGGGTTTAGGGTTTAGGGTTTAGGGTTTAGTGTTTTGGGGCTTAGAGTTCAGGGTTCAGGGTTTAGCGTACAGGGCCTTTTCTGTATCAGTTTGAGCCCAGGGCCATGACAGATGTCGGGCTCAAGGGATGAGAGGGGTTGAAGGGTTTGAGGTTTTCGGGTCAGGCGTGCAGGGGTCTGATTCAGCTTTGGACTCTGCGCAAACCCTAAACCCTAAACCCTGAACCCTGAACCCTAAACCCTAAACCCTAAACCCTAAACCCTAAACCCTAAACCCTAAACCCTAAACCCTAAACCCTAAACCCTAAACCCTAAACCCTAAACCCTACACCCTAAACCCTAAACCCTAAACCCTAAACCCTAAACCCTAAACCCCCAACCCCCCAAGCCCGAACGGTGGTGGCGGTGTGTCCGTAGCACCAGTGGATGGATGGTGAACCGTGCCGTAAAGCCGACCTTGCGTCCGGAGCCGGAAAGCAAAAAGGGTTCATCCATCCCTCAATGGAATAGGAGTCAGGTTGTAGGGTTTAAGCTTGGGGTGTTCCCGCTTATACTAACAGCCCCCCCCCCCCCTCATTATAGTCCCTGTTAAGGACTGTTGGTATATGGGGGAACATGCCAAGTTTAAACGATCTGGGATTTGGGGGTTTTTGAATTTCGGACCCGTCTCCTCGCCATGTGTTTCCTGGGATGTTGTCTCAACTCGTCACCCTTAGTCCCCCCAAGCCCTGCTTGGCCGTGCAATGAGGTCCATGCGGTTTAGGGTTTCGGGTTTAGGGTGTAGGGGTGTAGGGTTTAGGGCAGCCTTGTACCCTACACCCTAAACCTAAACCCTAAACCCTAAAGCCTAAACCCTAAACCCTAAACCCGCCCAGACCTCACAGGCTACGGCGGCTACAGCGGTGGTGGCGGCTGGGTGTACTGCCCGGAGCTGCACCCTGGAGCGCAAAGGTTTCGAGATGAGGGCTTAGGATTTAGGGTTTAGGGTTTAGGATCTGGCTAGCCCGGCCCATCAACCCTCTGTGAGGACCCGTGGGAGGAAGTTGAAGGTGGCCCCCCGCCCCCCCCCCCTGTATGCATAGTATATCTGTTTGTATAAAAAATATATCTATATATATGTATATATATATATATGTAAGAGGGACCTTTAGGTACTATGTGATTACTTTCCTTTCTTGGAGAAGGAGGTTAAATAGTTTAAATAGTTTAGATAGTTTAGATAGTTCAGGAAGCCCCTGAACTATCTAAACTATCTAACCTCGATTTTGGGAGAAAAGGAGGTTAGATAGTTTAGATAGTTTAGATAGTTTAAATAGTTTAGACGAGCCCCTAAACTATCTAAACTATCTAACCTCGATTTTGGGAGAAACAGAGGTTAGATAGTTTAGATAGTTTAGAAAGTTTCAAACCTCCTGGGGGCCTCCCCGGAAAGAGGTTAGATAGTTTAGATAGTTTAGATAGTTCAGGAAGCCCCTGAACTATCTAAACTATCTAAACTATCTAACCTCTTTCTGGGGAGGCCCCCAGGAGGTTTGAAACTTTCTAAACTATCTAAACTATCTAAACTATCTAAACTATCTCGATTTTGGGAGAAAAGGAGGTTAGTTTAGATAGTTTAGATAGTTTAGACGAGCCCCTAAACTATCTAAACTATCTAACCTCGATTTGGGAGAAAAGGGAGGTAGATAGTTTAGTTTAGATAGTTTAGATAGTTTAGATAGTTTAGATAGTTTTAGATAGTTTAGATAGTTCGATAGTTTAGACGAGCCCCTAAACTATCTAAACTATCTAACCTCGATTTTGGGAGAAAAGGAGGTTAGATAGTTTAGATAGTTTAGATAGTTTGGATAGTTTAGACGAGCCCCTAAACTATCTAAACTATCTAACCTCGATTTTGGGAGAAACAGAGGTTAGATAGTTTAGATAGTTTAGACAGTTTAGATAGTTTAGAAAGTTTCAAACCTCCTGGGGGCCTCCCCGGAAAGAGGTTAGATAGTTTAGATAGTTTAGATAGTTCAGGAAGCCCCTGAACTATCTAAACTATCTAAACTATCTAACCTCTTTCCGGGGAGGCCCCCAGGAGGTTTGAAACTTTCTAAACTATCTAAACTATCTAAACTATCTATCCTCGATTTTGGGAGAAAAGGAGGTTAGATAGTTTAGATAGTTTCGATAGTTTAGATAGTTCAGACGAGCCCCTAAAGTATCTAAACTATCTAACCTCGATTTTGGGAGGAACAGAGGTTAGATAGTTTAGATAGTTTAGATAGTTTAGATAGTTTAGACGAGCCCCTAAACTATCTAAACTATCTAACCTCGATTTTGGGAGAAACGGAGGTTAGATAGTTTAGATAGTTTAGATAGTTTAGATAGTTTAGAAAGTTTCAAACCTCCTGGGGGCCTTCCCGGAAAGAGGTTAGATAGTTTAGATAGTTTAGATAGTTCAGGAAGCCCCTGAACTATCTAAACTATCTAAACTATCTAACCTCTTTCCGGGGAGGCCCCCAGGAGGTTTGAAACTTCTAAACTATCTAAACTATCTAAACTATCTAAACTATCTAAACTATCTAACCTCGATTTTGGGAGAAAAGGAGGTTAGATAGTTTAGATAGTTTAGATAGTTTAAATAGTTTAGACGAGCCCCTAAACTATCTAAACTATCTATCCTCGATTTTGGCAGAAACAGAGGTTAGATAGTTTAGATAGTTTAGATAGTTTAGAAAGTTTCTAACCTCCTGGGGGCCTCCCCGGAAAGAGGTTAGATAGTTTAGATAGTTTAGATACTTCAGGAAGCCCCTGAACTATCTAAACTATCTAACCTCTTTCCGGGGAGGCCCCCGGGAGGTTTGAAACTTTCTAAACTATCTAAACTATCTAAACTATCTAAACTATCTAACCTCGATTTTGGGAGAAAAGGAGGTTAGATAGTTTAGATAGTTTAGATAGTTTTAGTACGAGCCCCTAAACTATCTAAACTATCTAACCTCGATTTTGGGAGGAAAAGGAGGTTAGATAGTTTGATAGGTTAGTTGTTAGATAGTTAGATAGTTTAGATGTTAGATAGTTTAGCTAGTTTAGATAGTTTAGATAGTTTAGATAGTTTTTAGATAGTTTAGAGGGTTAGACGAGCCCCTAAACTATCTAAACTATCTAACCTAGATTTTGGAGAAAACAGCGGTTAGGATAGTTTAGATAGTTAGATAGTTAGATAGTTTTTAGATAGTTTAGAAAGATTTCACACCTCCTGGGGGCCTCCCCGGAAAGGGGTAGATAGTTTAGATAGTTAGATAGTTCAGGAAGCCCCTGAACTATCTAAACGATCTAACTATCTAACCTCTTTTTTTTTCCTGGGGAGTCCCACGCGGAGGTGTGAAACTTTCTAAACTATCTAACGCATCTAAACTATCTAAACTATCTAAACTATCTAACCTCGATTTTGGGAGAAAAGGAGGTTAGATAGTTTAGATAGTTTAGATAGTTTAAATAGTTTAGACGAGCCCCTAAACTATCTAAGCTATCTAACCTCGATTTTGGGAGAAACAGAGGTTAGATAGTTTAGATAGTTTAGATAGTTTAGATAGTTTAGATAGTTTAGATAGTTTAGATAGTTTAGATAGTTTAGAAAGTTTCAATTCCCTCTGGGTCGTCCCCAGCCAGAGGTTAGATAGTCTAGATAGTTTAGATAGTTCAGGAAGCCCCTGAACTATCTAAACTATCTAAACTATCTAACCTCTTTCCGGGGAGGCCCCCAGGAGGTTTGAAACTTTCTAAACTATCTAAACTATCTAAACTATTTAAACTATCTAACCTCGATTTTGGGAGAAAAGGAGGTTAGATAGTTTAGATAGTTTAGATAGTTTAAATAGTTTAGACGAGCCCCTAAACTATCTAAACATTCTAACCTCGATTTTGGGAGAAACAGAGGTTAGATAGTTTAGATAGTTTAGATAGTTTAAATAGTTTAGACGAGCCCCTAAACTATCTAAACATTCTAACCTCGATTTTGGGAGAAACAGAGGTTAGATAGTTTAGATAGTTTAGATAGTTTAGATAGTTTAGATAGTTTAGAAAGTTTCAAACCTCCTGGGGGCCTCCCCGGAAAGAGGTTAGATAGTTTAGATAGTTTAGATAGTTCAGGAAGCCCCTGAACTATCTAAACTATCTAAACTATCTACCCTCTTTCCGGGGAGGCCCCCAGGAGGTTTGAAACTTTCTAAACTATCTAAACTATCTAAACTATCTAAACTATCTAAACTATCTAACCTCGATTTTGGGAGAAAAGGAGGTTAGATAGTTTAGATAGTTTAGATAGTTTAAATAGTTTAGACGAGCCCCTAAACTATCTAAGCTATCTAACCTCGATTTTGGGAGAAACAGAGGTTAGATAGTTTAGATAGTTTAGATAGTTTAGATAGTTTAGAAAGTTTCAATTCCCTCTGGGTCGTCCCCAGCCAGAGGTTAGATAGTCTAGATAGTTTAGATAGTTCAGGAAGCCCCTGAACTATCTAAACTATCTAAACTATCTAACCTCTTTCCGGGGAGGCCCCCAGGAGGTTTGAAACTTTCTAAACTATCTAAACTATCTAAACTATCTAACCTCCATTTTGGGAGAAAAGGAGGTTAGATAGTTTAGATAGTTTAGATAGTTTAGATAGTTTAGATAGTTTAGATAGTTTAGACGAGCCTCTAAACTATCTAAACTATCTAACCTCGGTTTTGGGGAAAAAAAGGAGGTTAGATAGTTTAGACAGTTTAGATAGTTTAGATAGTTGAGACGAGCCCCTAAACCATCTAAACTATCTAACCTCCTTTTTTCCCAAAATAGAGGTTAGATAGTTTAGATAGTTTAGATAGTTTTCAAAGTTTTAATTCGCTCTGGGTCGCCCCCAGCCAGAGGTTAGATAGTATTGGGGGGAGGCGCGGGCTCGTAATTTAGTATTACGGGAGGCCCGGGCTCGTAATTTAGTATTGGGGGGAGGCGCGGGCTCGTAATTTAGTATTGGGGGGAGGTGCGGGCTCGTAATTTAGTATTGGGGGGAGGCCGGGCTAATTTAGTATTGGGGGGAGGCCCGGGCTCCCCCGCCTTTTCGGACTTAAATTATTTACATAATTTAAATGTGACGGGCAGGTTTCGGATTTATATTATTTAAATTATTCAATTCGGCCGGGAATTCAATAATTCAAATAATTTACATAATTTACATAATTTACATAATCTAAATAATTTAAATAATTTGAATAATTTAAATCGCTCAAATAATTTAGATAATTTAAATAATTTAAATCCGAAAGTGGGGGGGGGATTCTGAGTTCACGTTTTCACCCAAAGCGCTAAATCGCAAGGCCTGGTCCCTAAGATTTTGGGTTCAAGTTTTCCTCCAAAGAGCCAAATCGCAAGCCCTGGTCCCTAAGATTTTCGGCTCAAGTTTTCCTCCAAACAGCCAAATCGCAAGCCTGGTCCCTAAGATTTTGGGTTCAAGTTTTCCTCCAAAGAGCCAAATCGCAAGCCCTGGTCCCTAAGATTTTGGGTTCAAGTTGTCCTCCAAAGAGCCAAATCGCAAGCCCTGGTCCCTAAGATTTTGGGTTCAAGTTTTCCTCCAAAGAGCCAAATCGCAAGCCCTGGTCCCTAAGATTTTGGGTTCAAGTTTTTCTCCAAAGGGCCAAATCGCAAGCCCTGGTCCCTAAGATTTTGGGTTCAAGTTTTCCTCCAAAGAGCCAAATCGCAAGCCCTGGTCCCTAAGATTTTCGGCTCAAGTTTTCCTCCAAAGAGCCAAATCGCAAGCCTGGTCCCTAAGATTTTGGGTTCAAGTTTTCCTCCAAAGAGCCAAATCGCAAGCCCTGGTCCCTAAGATTTTGGGTTCAAGTTTTTCTCCAAAGAGCCAAATCGCAAGCCCTGGTCCCTAAGATTTTGGGTTCAAGTTTTCCTCCAAAGAGCCAAATCGCAAGCCCTGGTCCCTAAGATTTTGGGTTCAAGTTCTTCTCCAAAGAGCCAAATCGCACAGCCCTGGTCCCTAAGATTTTGGGTTCAAGTTTTCCTCCAAAAAGCCAAATCGCAAGCCCTGGTCCCTAAGATTTTGGGTCCAAGTTTTCCTCCAAAGAGCCAAATCGCAAGCCCTGGTCACTAAGATTTTGGGTTCAAGTTTTCCTCCAAAGAGCCACATCGCAAGCCCTGGTCCCTAAGGTTTTGGGTTCAAGTTTTCCTCCAAAAAGCCAAATCGCAAGCCCTGGTCCCTAAGATTTTGGGTTCAAGTTTGCCTCCAAAAAGCCAAATCGCAAGCCCTGGGCCCTAAGATTTTGGGTTCAAGGTTTCCTCCAAAGAGCCAAATCGCAAGCCCTGGTCCCTAAGATTTTGGGTTCAAGTTTTCCTCCAAAGAGCCAAATCGCAAGCCCTGGTCCCTAAGATTTTGGGTTCAAGTTTTCCTCCAAAGAGCCAAATCGCAAGCCCTGGTCCCGAAGATTTTGGGTTCAAGTTTTCCTCCAAAGAGCCAAATCGCAAGCCCTGGCCCCTAAGGTTTTGGGTTCAAGTTTTCCTCCAAAGAGCCAAATCGCAAGCCCTGGTCCCTAAGATTTTGGGTTCAATTTTTTCTCCAAAGAGCCAAATCGCAAGCCCTGGTCCCTAAGATTTTGGGTTCAAGTTTTCCTCCAAAGAGCAAAATCGCAAGCCCTGGTCCCTAAGATGTTGGGTTCAAGTTTGCCTCCAAAGAGCCAAATCGCAAGCCCTGGTCCCTAAGATTTTGGGTTCAAGTTTGCCTCCAAAGAGCCAAATCGCAAGCCCTGGTCCCTAAGATTTTGGGTTCAAGTTTTCCTCCAAAGAGCCAAATCGCAAGCCCTGGTCCCTAAGATTTTGGGTTCAAGTTTTCCTCCAAAGAGCCAAATCGCAAGCCCTGGTCCCGAAGATTTTGGGTTCAAGTTTTTCTCCAAAGAGCCAAATCGCAAGCCCTGGTCCCCAAAATTTTGGGTTCAAGTTTTCCTCCAAAAAGCCAAATCGCAAGCCCTGGTCCCTAAGATTTTGAGTTCAAGTTTTCCTCCAAAGAGCCAAATCGCAAGCCCTGGTTTCTAAGATTTTGGGTTCAATTTTTCCTCCAAAGAGCCAAATCGCAACCCTATCTCTGTCGCTATCTTTCTTTCTTTCGTTTTTTCTTTAGCTTTCTCTCTTTCCTGTCCCTACCCATTCTCAGCCTCTCTATCTCACTCTATGCGCGATGGAAGCAGGCGTCCTTTTTACGTTTTCTGTGTTTTCAAGCCAAAAAAAGACATCCCAAAAGAAAGCACTTAGGGGTATCCCTTTTGCTCGTTTGAAGACACAGAAAGCGATTAAAGAGACACCGTTTTGGATTGGCAGCAAACGCAGCTGATGCTCATGGTATCTCACTCTATACATAGGGGCGATGGAATGGGTGTCCTTTTTTCAATCGTTTTCTGCATCTTCAAGGGAGAAAAAGCGACACACCCCGAGAAGGAAAAGAACATATTTGCTAGAGAGGGGTGAAGAGCTCCTCTCCTCTCTTTACTTATTCTTTACTTATTCTTTACTTATTCTTTACTTATTCTTTCCCTTTCCTCTCTTTCTATCTGTTCTTGTTCTTTTTCGCTTCAACAAGCAAAATAAGGGAAAGGAGATTTCCTGAAGAGGTGGGAGGACACCTATCTGTGAAGAGCAAGAATGGTTCTTTCTCATTCAAAAGGGACAGGGGAGAGATGCACCTTCTTTGCGCCTTGTTTGGTCCGTCCCTCTCCTTGCTTCCGGTCTCTTCTATTCCTTAGAAAGAGAGGAAAGACGAAGACGAGTACCATCTTCTCTTTGCCATGGGCAAAACCCGAGGGGCGCCAGGCGGGCCAGGGGGGGGCCAGGGGGACAGGGTAGAAAGGCCCGAAACCACCTAAACGATCTAAACTATCTAAACTATCTAACCTTGAGTATTTATGTGGGAGCTCAGTGTTCCAAAAACTTACAGCAAGGGGGACACTGCTTGCGATTTGTCATTTTGGGAGCTCCGTTTTCAAAAACTTTCGGGGGACACTGCTTGCGATTTGACATTTTGGGAGCTCCGTTTTCCAAAAGCTTAAGGGGCACACTGCTTGCGAATTGTCATTTTGGGCGCTCAGGTTTCCAAAAGCTTTAGGGGGGGCACTGCTTGCGATTCATCATTTTGGGAGCTCAGTTATCCAAACACTTAAGGGGGACACTGCTTGCGATTTGTCATTTTGGAAGCTCTGTTTTCCAAAACTTCAGGGGGACACTGCTTGCGACTTGTCATTTTGGGAGCTCAGCTTACCAAAAAAAAATGAGGGGGGACACAGCTTGCGATTTGTGGGAGCTCCGTTTCCAAAAACTGAAGGGGGACACTGCTTGCGATTTGTCATTTTGGGAGCTCAGTTTTCCGAACACTTAAGGGGGACACTGCTTGCGATTTGTCAATTTGGAAGTTCTGTTTTCCAAAACTTAAGGGGGCACTGCTTGCGATTTGTCATTTTGGGGGCTCCATTTTCCAAACACTTAAGGGGGACACTGCTTGCGATTTGTCATTTTGGGAGCTCAGTTTTCCAAAAACTTAAGGGCGACTTAAATTCCAGCCCCCCCTTGCCCAAGGCCGCCCCCAGGAAGAACAAGAAGAAGAGACAAGAGCGAGAGGAGAGAGAGAGAGAGAGAGAGAGAGAGAGAGAGAGAGAGAGAGAGAGAGAGAGAGAGAGGGAGTGAGGACCGACAAAAGGTCGTCAGGTGCGGGGAGCTGCGGAGCGGCCAACACGGCCGCCGCGTGAGGGTAGTCCGAGCAACGCGGGACCGGGGCGCGCGCACGCGCGGGGGGTCACCCCCAAGCCCCCAAGAAAGAAAGAAAGAAAGAAAGAGAGAGAGAGAGAGAGAGAGAGAGAGAGAGAGAGAGAGAGGCGCCGAGAAGCGGGAGGAACTTGTGGTGAGATGGATTTGTGTCCTTACACAAACATTCAAAGAAGAGGAAGAAGAGAGGCGAGGGTGGATGAAGGTAGTGAGGTTGAATAGTGGCGCCTCTCAGAATTTGTTGTTTATTCTTTCCTTCTTTCTTTCTTCTTCCCAAAGGCAAGAAAGGGATGAGAGGAGAGTTACGACAATTGAATTGTTCTTTGTCCTTCTCCTGTTCTCCGACCCCTTTCTCTCCTCGATAAGAAAAACGAAAAAACACTTTTGTTCATTCCTTGGTGTATTCCTCTTGTTGTCTGTTCCTTCTCGCTGAATGAGTCTGTTGAAAGAACACGCACAAATGAACAGGGGAGCCGTTTTGTCCTATCTGAACAGAACTGTTGGAACTCAGGGGGGGTGGATTGCAGACAAACTGGAGGGAACAGGGGAACTCAGCCCTGGGAGGGGCCACTTTTTGCAACACAACTGCCTGCTTCTCTCCTTTCTCGTCCATGTGACAAAATGGAGGGAACAAGGGAACTCAGGCCTGCACTAGGGGGAGCCGAGACCCCCTTTGCAACGAGCAGCTGCCTGCTTTCCTTGTTTGTTTTTTCTTTGTGCTTTCCTTCTTTCTTTTTTTGTCTTTCTTCTTTCTTTCGTTCTTTCTTTCGTTCTTTCTTTCGTTCTTTCTTTCGTTCTTTCTTTCGTTGAGGTGTTTGTGGGGGGAGACCCTCACGCGC
>CAJNDS010001517.1:0-15572 GCA_905221605.1 Symbiodinium natans
TTTATGAAGGAGAACTACCTGGAAAGGCCTTCCGCGAGCTGGAAATCCTTATCCTGGTGCATTTTATGAAAGAGAACTACCTGGAAATGCCTTCCGCGAGCTGGAAATCCTTATCCTGGTGCATTTTATGAAGGAGAACTACCTGGAAAGGCTTTCCGCGAGCTGGAAATCCTTATCCTGGTGCTTTTTTCTGAAGAAGAACTACTTGGAAAGGCCTTCCGCGAGCTGGAAATGCTTATCCTGGTGCATTTTATGAAGGAGAACTACCTGGAAAAGCCTTCCGCGAGCTGGAAATCCTTACCCGGTGCATTTTATGAAGGAGAACTACCTGGAAAGGCCTTCCAAGAGCTGGAAATCCTTATCCTGGTGCATTTTATGAAGGAGAACTACCTGGAAAGGCCTTCCGCGACCTGGAAATCCTTATCCGGTGCATTTTATGAAGGAGAACTACCTGGAAAGGCCTTCCGAGAGCTGGAAATCCTTATCCTGGTGCATTTTATGAAAGAGCTACCTGGAAAGGCCTTCCGCGAGCTGGAAAAGGCAAGGCCTTCCAAGAGCTGGAAAACCTTATCCTGGTGCATTTTATGAAGGAGAACTACCTGGCAAGGCCTTCCAAGAACTGGAAATCCTTATTCTGGTGCATTTTATGAAGGAGAACTACCTGGCAAGGCCTTCCAAGAGCTGGAAATCCTTATCCTGGTGCATTTATGAAGGAGAACTACCTGGCAAGGCCTTCCAAGAGCTGGAAATCCTTATCCTGGTGCATTCTATGAAAGAGAACTACCTGTCAAGGCCTTCCAAGAGCTGGAAACCCTTACGCTGGTGCATTTTATGAAGGAGAACCACGTTTTCTTGTCCTCAACCTGAATGGGGGCCATGTGCCAGGTGCTTATGCTCAACCAGAATGGGGTGCAGCCGAGTCGCTTCAGTCAACACAAAGTCCTGACACCAGCAATTCTTGTTTGCTTGCCTCAACCTGAATAGGGGCCAGCGTTTACCGCTCACACCGTGCGCTTTGGCTCAATATGAACAGCCTTAAGTCTTCATCCACAGCCATTTCGGGCGCAAGCCTCTGTCACCGCAAAAGGTCTTGAGAGCATTTTCGCATCCCTTGTTTCTCAGCTCAACTGATGCGAGTTGCAATGGCCAACCGCTGCGGCTGTTGGGGGGCCTGAACTGCGAGCTGAAGTGGGACGGTGGCCCGATCGCAAATTTGCGGACCATGGCCGGCCACGTCGCAGGCTCTGTGCGCTGGAAAGCTGCTGGGCTGAATGAACCGGAAGCCCACAAATACCGTATTGCCATGCTGTTTCGACCTGTGAGCTTCTAGGCCCTTCAGAACGTCACGGTCGGCGACGTCATCTCAGCCATGGGATCTGAAGCCCATAGTCACGAAGCACTGTCGCGGCAGACGCATCTGGCAATCCTGATCAACGGACGATGGCAGCCAGAAGAGCAGCCAGTGGCCGGACCGTTTCTTCTCTTAGAAAAGCTGCCGCGATGCAGGCTACGGCACAAGCAGTCGCTGGCAGAACATCTGTTTCACGCCAATCTTCATTCGCTCTGACTCTCAAAATTCCACAGAAACGGCCGGTCATGGGCTACTCGCTTCTTCTGTGCATTGTTGAGCCATGTTGCACCTCTTTCTTGAGCTTGTGAGAAGGTAGGGACGGCCGAGCCTTCCCGTGCTTTTTGTTGCTTGTGCAGCGCGCTTGGGCTCAATTCGAATCGTTTTAAAGTCTTCATCCGTGTCCCGCTGCGGCCAGGCAACCATTGGGGTACAAATCTCAATCGTCGCAGCTGTTCGTTTCGTTTTTGGAACATGGCCGCTGTCTTGTTTCTCATGTCGACTGGTGCGACAGCATGCTCGAAGACACGTGCGAGGACTTGGAGAGCAGAGACCACTCGATTCGCGACTCCGAACAGGCGGACTTCGAGGACGGGTTCGACGACTGGGACTGGGTCGACAGTGAGATGCAGCGCGAAGCCGAGGAAGATGCGCGTGAGAGAGTACAGTGGAGCAAAGAAATGGAAATCCAGAATGAATACCGCCAGCGTCTCGCCAACATGACGGTGAAGTACCTGAACATGCAAGGTAGCGAAACCCACACCTCGAAGCCTTATCCACTCTGCCATGTCGAACCGTGCGAGTCTTTCCGGGAAGCCTGGCTGCACACTTTGCACGAAGGAAACAGCCCAGATCGCCGTCTCTCCCTGCGCCAACTACGTCTCAGACGACAAGAAATTAAGAAGCCTATCCCGGCGGAAACGCTGCAATATCGCAGCGCCAGGGAAGTCTTGCTTCACGATTTGGACAGCGGTCCTGCAGGACCCATCCCCCTCGACACCACGAAGCTGGTCTTGGGCGGGGGCGTGATCACAGACACCTGGAGCTGGCGTGAACTGTTGGGTCACAGCTTGAGCAACGACGTCGTGCACGTGCAAGTTGTCTACATCTCAGAGAAAGCCACAGGCCCGTAGAGCTGCCCATGTGAGTACGTTATGTCTCAGCAAGACAAGCCTGCAGAGCTCCAGTGTGGGCCACGAGAAAGAAACTGAGCAGCGAGCAAAGGCAGGACAGCTTTGTAAGTGCTCGAGCATGGCTTCTCAAGTTGCTTCACTGAGCCTGCTGCAGTGTTTCGGATACAGCCCCTAGGTGCAAAATCTGAGGATTCAGGATTCGTTGCCATGGCCCCTTGTCATCGGTGCGGCTTCGGGACAAGGAGCGGCAGAGGACAGGGATGGTGCAGCAATCCGCAGTGCCGCCAAGCCGAAAAAGAGGAGTGCCTGGCCCAGAAGAGCGCAGAGAAAATTGTTTGGCAGCAACAACGGGCAGCGCAGGGAGCGGGCAGTCGTGGACCCTTGCGCGAAGAGAACAGCAGAAAGGCAGAGCGCCGACAGCTGCATGAGGAAAGGGCGCGGGCAAGGGCAGAGGAGGAAGCAGGCGGCCGTGGACCTTTGCGTGAAGAAGACAGCAAAGAAGCAGAGCGCCGACAGCTGCGTGAGGCAAGGGCGCGGGCAAAGGCAGAGGAGGAAGCGGGCGGCCGTGGACCTTTGCGGGAAGAAGACAGCAAAGAGGCAGAGCGCCGACAGCTGCATGAGGCAAGGGCGCGGGCAAAGGCAGAGGAGGAAGCGGGCGGCCGTGGACCTTTGCGGGAAGAAGACGGCAAAAGGGAAGAGCGCCGACAGCTGCGTGAGGCAAGGGCACGGGCAAAGGCAGAGGAGGAAGCGGGCGGCCGTGGACCTTTGCGGGAAGAAGACAGCAAAGAAGGAGAGCGCCGACAGCTGCGTGAGGCAAGGGAGCGGGCAAAGGCAGAGGAGGAAGCGGGCGGCCGTGGACCTTTGCGGGAAGAAGACGGCAAAAGGGAAGAGCGCCGACAGCTGCGTGATGCAAGGGCGCGGGCAAAGTCAGAGGAGGAAGCGGGCGGCCGTGGACCTTTGCGGGAAGAAGACAGCAAAGAAGCAGAGCGCCGACAGCTGCGTGAGGCAAGGGAGCGGGCAAAGGCAGAGGAGGGAGTGGGCGGCCGAGGGCCCAGGCCCATCGCCTCGGAGATTCAGCAGCAGGGCTACCCTTTTCCAGACGAGGACACCTTGACCCAGGAGCAGGCACAAGCCCATTACTTGGCTTTTGCGCGGAGCTGGAGTAGATTTGGCCTTTCTCGCGTGTGCCAGAAGTGCCAGACTCTAACACCAGGGAGGCACTGCAGAACAGCCAAAGGAAGTGGCCAGCTGCTCTGCAGGAATTGCCGCGAGAATCGCACCAAGGTGGTTTTGCCAATCCCGGCCCCCATCCCAGAAGCACTGCAAAGTCTGCAACCCATCGAGCCGCATCTCCTCGCCATGGCACGCATCTCGCAGGTCTTGTTGGACAAGCTGCCATCAGGCGGCCCGAGCGCGCAGTGGGGTCGCATGTACGCAGTGCTCATGCAGGATCCTTGCATCTGCGACGTCCTCGAAGGCGCCACTTTGGAAGAAGACGGTACAGTGCTGGTCGAGGGCGTGGACGGCATGACCGCATCACCAGCGCGTTTGGAGCACCTACACGCGGCCTTGCAGGCCTTGAAGGAACGGCACTGCCTCTATCAACGGAGCCCGGCAGTGGACAGAGCTCTGGCGAGAATGGCTGCCATCCTCGCCAACAAGACATCCGCTGCGGCTGCGGTGCCAACAGACCCACTTGCGGGAACAGAAGCAAACCAAGAGATCGAGATGACATACCTGGTGCCGAAGCAATTCCAGGCCCCAAAAGCCGACGTACAAGATTTGCGAAAAGTGCGAGGATCCGCAGACCTCAGCGATGGCATGGATGCAAAATTCTTCCCACACTTGTTTCCCACCGGCACAGGAGGCTGGAAGAACGACAACGGAAGCTTTTCCCAATATGCCCGGAAGCGTCTGCTGAGCCTGGATTCCCGCTTCGAAGCGTCCACGGCCTACATCATGTGGCTGCTGGAGATGCAGACCAAGAAGCGACTTTCCGGAAACATCAACGTCCGGATCGGCAACCAGCGGGTGCCCTACGGCAGTAGCGACTACGAGAACGGTAGCCGTCAGGTGTATGCTGCCTTGCGGGACATGCCTGGCACGCAGCCGTACCTGTACGCCAAGAAGGGAGTGGCGCTCAACATGTACGAGCAGCTTGGCGCTCCCAACTTCTTCATGACACTGTCCTGCCACGCGCGCCAGCCTGCGTTGCTCCTCGCGGCTATCTCGGCACGGCTGCTGCGGCTGCATCCCGACCGCCCTCAGGCAGAACTGGAGCAGCACGCTGCGGAGATCCTATTCCGCTACCAGAATGACAAGAACTTCACTTGGGATGGGTTGTCGCCCAACCAGTTGTGCAACCAGCAGCCGGCAGTGGTAGCGCGACAATTCATGCACCAAGTCTCTCAGCTGATGTGGTGGCTGTCCAGCACGCGCGGTCCGAAAGTCCACCTGCACGAAGATGCTGATCCACAAGATGGAGTCGAGGAGAACGACTGCGAGGACGTGGAGGACGACGCCCAGGCACCCGCCACGGATTTTGCAGGCCTTCATCGCCGCATGCGCAAGGAACGGCCTCCTTTCAAAGTGTTGGACTACATCATTCGCATAGAATGGCAAAAGCGGGGCTACCCCCACGCTCACATCCTGCTTTGGATCGAAGAGTGGGCCAAAGCAACGCAGCAGCCAGACAAGATGGCGCCCGACGGCGAAGACTCCGAACAAGCAGCAGAGACACCGGTTCCAGACTGGTCTGACGAAGAGGCCATGGAGAACTTCATCCCCAAGTGTGCGGAGGACCTCAGCGACAAGTACATCTGCACCAAGTCCCCGAACACGTGGCGCCAATCCCACCGCGTACCACCCAGAGATAGAGAAGTGAACGCAAAGCTGTCCGCAGAGGTGGTGCACAACCACACGCCATATTGCGGCATGTACTCAGAAGGCGCCTGTCGATTTGGATTTCCACATGATGCAGAGCCCCGGACTCGGCGTCGAACATCGCAGGAGCAGTACGCCAACAGCCGCTGGAAGAGCAGCCTTGCGACGAGACGAGTGAAGGGAGACAGCATGATGGGACAATACAACATTCGAATATTGAGAAGGTGGAGGGCAAGCATGGACCTGCAGGTCATCTGCGAGCTCACCAGCGCGAGTCGGTACATACTGGGCTACACTTTCAAGTCGGAGGAGGATCGCGAAGCGCAGCGGCGAATGGAAAACATCCTTGCCATCCTAACAAGTCAGAGCGCAGGCGCCGGCCTCGACAATCAGAAGATCTACAAGGCAGCCCACGCGGCGTTGCAGGGCAGGACCACGTCGACCTTCGAGGCATGCCACCTTCTGCTGGGCTTCCCGATCATCGAATTCTCCAGGGACAACGTCTGGGTACAGGTGGGGCCTCCAGACACCTGGACAGTGTGGGTGCCCAAGCATGAGGAACAGGTGGCCTTGCAGCAGCCCACTGACTACCGCAACAAGAAGATGCGCCAAGGTGGGAACCTGCCTGTTGCTCATCACTGGTACCGGGAAATGCAAACCACCTTCGGTGAACATGAGACGACCTTGCCAGTGGAAGGCAGGGAGCCGGTTTCCTGTCGGTTTAGTGAAGTCACCTTCCTGGACTTTTGCGCGGCTTTCAAGTACATCGGCGTGCAAGAACCACAGCCTCGCAGGCGCCCTGCAATCGTCGGCTACCAGAACTTCAACCCGGACGAGGAGGCCGAAGCTTTCTACTACTCCAAGTTGCTGCTGCACCTGGTGTGGAAGGAACCTGGAGATTGGCTGTTGGAGCAGGATGCAGGAAGCCATGCAGCAGCGTTCCAGCGCATCGCCCGAGACGTGCGCGGCCACCCAGACTTCCTTCGGTCGAGATGCTTCCCTCAGCTAGATGGCACCGTCGACGCCGCCCGCAAGCTGCAGGCCGTACAAGCGACGATGTACATGAAGGCCAAGATGCATCCGGCAAACCTGCGGGACGGCTGGGCCAACAGCAAGGTTGCCGAGGAGAACTACAAGGATTCCTTGCAAATATTGGAGGCACTGAAGGAGCGGTATGGAGGAGACATCGACTTCCTGGCCCCGGACTCTGTGCCCACCGGAGCTGCCCTCAATGCCTTTGCGCCGGTCGAGGAAGGCGAAGAATCATTCGAGATGTTGACGGTTGAGAACCCCTGCCCGGAGACCACGCGCCAGTGCCAAGCCATGGAGCACATCGTCCAGTCAGTTCTGAGGCAGCCGAACACCAAGGACACGCAGAATACTCAGCGTCTGCACATGCTCCTCCACGGGCCCGGCGGCAGCGGCAAGTCCGTGGTGGTACGCGCAGCAGCTCACGTCCTGCGGCAAAGCAAGAAAGGATGCATCATAGCGGCGCCCACGGGTGTGGCAGCATTCAACATCAACGGTGTCACCCTCCATCAATGTTGCTTGCTCCCCGTAGTGAACCAAAGCCACGGCAAGGCCTGCGACATGCCGCTGCCGGACCGCCAGAAGTTAGCCACTCTCAGAGACATCTGGTCGAAGGTCAGCGTTCTGTTCGTTGACGAGATGAGCTTCATCCCCTCCTGGATGTTGGAGCGTCTGGATCAGCATCTCCGTCTTGCCAGAGATCTGCAAACCCTGCCCTTCGGAGGACTGCACGTCATCTTTGCCGGGGACCTGTATCAGTTGCCTCCACCAAGCGGGCTGCCGGCCTTCGCCAGCCGGCTTTGGCTGCTCTTCCAGCTCTGCGAGTTAGAAGGAAACCAGCGGGCCGCACGCGACCCAGCCTGGGCCGCTCTGCTGGCACGCGTTCGGGTGGGACAGCAGACCGACGCCGACATTGAGGTGCTGCGGAATATGGTGATCAAGAAAGGCAGCAAGAAGCGGCCCGCCCCGAAAGCCGTGAACCTATACGCCACTCGCCAAGCAGTCGCCGAAAGCAACCGCCGCTACAAGGAAGAGCACGTCTTGAACACAGGAGAACAGCTACACGATTGCCCAGCTGTCGACACCAACGTCAAGACCGGTGTGCCGCTGTCTCCAGATGCCGTCTGGGCCGAGCCGGAGAACACAGGTGGCTTGGTAGGCCTGCTGCAGGTGGCCATTGGGCTCCGTGTCATGCTCAGATACAACATCGACGTGCGAGATGGCTTGGTCAATGGCGCCTGTGGCACGGTGGAGCACATTGACACCGAGAAAGCCGGCGGGGAAGTCGAGAGGATCTGGGTTTCTTTCGAGAAGAATGCTGGGGCCACTTGGCGAGCAGAGCACGAAACCTCCTGCGTGGCAATCTCGAGGCGCTCGGCCACGTACCTTGACAGAGACGGCAGCAAGGCATCGAGGCATCAATTCCCGCTCGTTCTCGCCAAAGCCATCTCGATCCACAAGAGCCAGGCAGCTACCTGTAAGGACGGAGCGCATACCCGCCTCGATCACACCATCTTCGCAGAAGGTCAAGCCTACGTCGCCCTGAGCCGCTGCCCCGAACAGGCACTCTGCAGCTTGGAGCTCTTCAACCCCAAGGCTTTGCGGTTCAACGCCAACGCAGAGTGGGCCCTGACCAAGCTGAAGGCGCAGCAAGCCGACCGGGACGGCCCGGATCTCTGGAAGGCGTTGTTCAAGCCGGAGCAGAACAAGGAGTTCTATGAAAGACGACTAGCTGAGATGGGGACGCCCGACTGGAACCGTCTCAAGCCAGACCACGGCGAGCGCATCGAGCGGCCCTGGTGTTGTGCACTATGCGGCACGGAGGCTCCCAACACCAAAGCTGCCATCAAGGCTCATAAGCGCAAGTGCCCGGCCAAGCCACCAGCCAAGACGAACGCCAAAAGCAAAGCAAAGGCCAAAGCAAAATGCAAAGCAAAGTTCGTCTTCATGGGCCTAGGCAAACGGGCTGCAGAAAGCTCTTGCGCGGCCGGGTCTTTGGCCAAGATGCAACGGACAGGCAGCCGACCCGATCAAGACACACCTGCAGGCCTGTATTTTGAGGCGCAAGAGCAAGCTCTCTGCGGCATGCACGCCCTGAACATGGCCTTGGGGGCAGCCTTCTTCACTGAAGCGGACATGGACAACGCCGTGCAGGTTGTCCTCGAAGAAGGTGGGGTGGAACGAGGTGAAGCTGCAGAGGACCACGCGGCGCCAGGTGGCTTCTACTCCTCGGAAGTGCTTGCGCAGGTACTGCAAACCAAAGCCATGGCTGCTTTTGGTCGTGTGAGGTGGCAAATGGACCTTCAACCCGTCGTGAGCAAGCACGATCTGGAAGCAGCTGCCGGGGCGGTGCAGAACCGGGACAACGCACACTGGGTGGCATATCGATATTTCCATGAGAAGATCTTCAGGTTGGACTCCCTGGCTCGTATCCGCAGAGCAGAGCAGATACCGGAAGCCGTCTTCTTGGCGGAGCTCGCTCGACATCCCGCGACCGACTGCATCCGAGAGGTCTAGCCGCGGCTGCCATCTCCTAACAATGTTGTGATGCCGCGAGGACACCTCTGGTGCTCCACGCCAACGTTTCACCCCCCCACAGACCAGCGTTCTCACGCGAGATCGCACAAGGCAAGGCAGAAACCAAGGCGCCAGCTCATGCTCATGTGATGGATGGATGTGTGGCAAGACTGGCGCCCCAGCAAACCTGAGCAACAACTGCGCCGCTCTTCTCTGCGGGCTCAAGATTAGAGTTACCCCAAACAAAAGACATGGTTTTCTTTCAGAAACCTATCCAAAAAGCGAGACGAGGTGTCGAAACAATCAAATCAATATCACCATGACAAGACGAAAGACAAGAATTACAAGCATTGGCTGTCAAGAACCAACATGCTCAACTTCTCCTGGCCCAGAACTGCAGACATGGACA
Source organism: Symbiodinium natans (assembly GCA_905221605.1). Lineage (NCBI taxonomy): Eukaryota > Dinophyceae > Suessiales > Symbiodiniaceae > Symbiodinium > Symbiodinium natans. Next base: position 9,320 of record CAJNDS010001517.1, read on the forward strand.
GAAGACCACCAGACCTTCAAGCATCAGGTCCGTCTCTTCCACGGAGTTCAGAAAGGTTTTAATGAATTGTTATATCAAATGTTGCCGAAGAGACACCTCCAGCAACAAATCAAATTCTTTTTCTCCCCGAGAAGGCTCAAGAGATCGTGGGACCGAAAATATTGCCCTTTCCACCCCAAATAGTCCGGACACAATATCCGATTTCATAGAACTGAAATCCTAATTTGCAAAAACAATACCAATATTAATTGAAATTCCTCTATATTCTCTGAAATTTCGAGGGGGTGAAATGAACCATTATCATTCTAAAGAATTGCAATCCAAAAAATTATTCAAATTACAAGATATGTAATTCAAATATTCGTGGAACCATATCAATTGTAATAATATATCGAAACTTCGAGGCTAACACCCACAGACAAGGGTCAACAAAGATTCGGGACATCAGGAGAATTATAATGAATACCCTCAAAAAGAACTCCCAGATCTTCAAGATTTTAATTCTGGAGGTTTTGATCAATTATCCAGAAGTCCCCAGATCTTCCAAATTTGAATTCTAAAGATTTTTGGAGGACTTATTCAGATATCCAGTATTTATCAAATCCTTCAAAATTTGAATTCCGAAAATTCCAGAGGTTTTGAATCGATATCCAAAGATCCCCAGGCCTTCTAAATTTGAATCCTGGAGGACTGCAGGAGATTTTGATCAATTATCCAGAAATCCCCAGATCTTCCAAATTTGAAATCTAGAGTTTTGGGATCCATATCCAAAGATTCCCAGGCTTTCAAAATTTTAATTCTTGAGGTTTTGGGCCGATACAGACCTTCAAAATTTGAATTCTGGCGCAAGCCCCCCCACCCCAGCCCCCCATCCCCCCCAGCCCCCCCAAGCCCAACCAACAAAAATGTAAAACATTGAAAGGCAAAAAACAAAACCCGGCAAAACCCCCCAAAACCCCCCAAAACCCGACAAAACCCCCCAAAACCCGACAAAACCCCCCAAAACTCCGGACACAAACCCTATACAATTTCTATAAACCCTAAACCCTAAACCCTAAACCCTAAACCCTAAACCCTAAACCCTAAACCCTAAACCCTAAACCCAAAACCCTAAACCCTAAACCCTAACCCCTAAACCTAAACCCTAAACCCTAAACCCTAAACCCTAAACCCTAAACCCTAAACCCTAAACGCTAAACCCTAAACCCTCAAGGCCAGAATAAATAGAAATTGTAAGTGTTTCATTACGAGCAGCTCGTGCAATAATCCTTCATCCTTCACAGTGCAAAAATATTCCCCTCTCAGCCCACTTGCCCCTCCAGCCCCTCCAGCCCCTCCAGCCCCCTCCCGCCCCCTCAACCCCCAGCCCCTCCAGCCCCCAGCCCCTCCAGCCCCTCCAGCCCCTCCAGCCCCTCCAGCCCCTCCCAGCCCCTCCAGCCACTCCGGCCCCTCCGGCCCTTCCAGCCCCTCCAGCCCCTCCAGCCCCTCCAGCCCCTCCACCTCCACCTCCAGCCCTCCAGCCCCTCCAGCCCTCCACAGCCTCCAGCCCCCCTCCAGCCCCTCCAGCCCCTCCAGCCCCTCCAGCCCCTCCAGCCCCTCCAGCGGCTCCAGCCCCTCCAGCCCCTCCAGCCCCTCCAGCCAATCCAGCCAATCCAGCTCCAGCCCCTCCAGCCCCTACAGCCCCGCCAGCCCCTCCAGCCCCTCCCCCAGCCCCAGCCCCACAACCCCAAGGACAAAAGCAAAAAACAAAACCCGGCAAAACCCCCCAAAACCCCCCAAAACCCCCCAAAACCCCCCAAAACCCCGGACACAAACCCTATACAATTTCTATAAACCCTAAACCCTAAACCCTAAACCCTAAACCCTAAACCCTAAACCCTAAACCCTAAACCCTAAACCCTAAACCCTAAGGCCAGGATAAATAGAAATTGTAGTGTTTCAATTTCAATTGCAAATTTCGACCCCAAAACATGCCCCCAAACCCCCTACCCCACTGCCAGCCAACACACATTAGTACTTCGGGAGGGCTTCCAGAGGGGCATCCAAGGGCGCTTAGGGGAACGCAAGGCTCCTTGGCTGCATTCACGCAGGCCTTGATCACATCCCGACCCAATTAGGGAGGGGAACGCAAGGCTCCTTGGCTGCATTCACGCAGGCCTTGATCACATCCCGACCCAATTAGGGAGGGGAACGCAAGGCTCCTTGGCTGCATTCACGCAGGCCTTGATCACATCCCGACCCAATTAGGGAGGGCAACGCAAGGCTCCTTGGCTGCATTCACAAAGGCCTTGATCACATCCCGACCCAATTAGGGAGGAGAACGCAAGGCTACTTGGCTGCATTCACGCAGGCCTTGATCACATCCCGACCCAATTAGGGAGGGGAACACGAGGCTCCTTGGCTGCATTCACGCAGGCCTTGATCACATCCCGACCCAATTAGGGAGGGGAACGCGAGGCTCCTTGGCTGCATTCACGCAGGCCGTGATCACATCCCGACAGGGAGGGGAACGCAAGGCTCCTTGGCTGCATTCACGCAGACCTCGATCACATCCCGACCCAATTAGGGAGGAACGCAAGGCTCCTTGGCCGCATTCACGCATGCCCTGATCACATCCCCACCCAATTAGGGAGGGGAACGCAAGGCTCCTTGGCTGCATTCACGCAGGCCTTGATCACATCCCGACCCAATTAGGGAGGGGAACGCAAGGCTCCTTGGCTGCATTCACGCAGGCCTTGATCACATCCCGACCCAATTAGGGAGGGGAACGCAGGGCTCCTTGGCTGCATTCACGCAGGCCTTGATCACATCCCGACCCAATTAGGGAGGGGAACGCAAGGCTCCTTGGCTGCATTCACGCAGGCCTTGATCACATCCCGACCCAATTAGGGAGGAGAACGCAAGGCTACTTAGCTGCATTCACGCAGGCCTTGATCACATCCCGACCCAATTAGGGAGGGGAACACAAGGCTCCTTGGCTGCAGGGTTTAAGGGTTTAAGGGTTTAAGGGTTTAAGGGTTTAAGGGTTTAAGGGTTTACCGCGCTCTCCGGAGCAGCTGGCAGACCAAGCCTTCTTGCACGACCTCGCCCAATATCCCAACACATTTGCAATCCGAGAAGTCTAGGCCGGCAGGGAAGGGCTTCAACGCACGCAACCACCATGTCTGTAGAGGCAGCAAGAATGCACAGCAACCCCCCACCGCCTGCCAGGTTCCGCGGCTGCCGAGGACACAACGTCCATGTCTCACCGCCTGCAGCAGGGTCTGCGCAGACCAAAGCTTAGGTCAGGACCACCAATGTACGCAAAAGAAGCAACGAGCTGGCGTGGAAGAACATCCAGCAAGCTTGTGTAATTCCTCACAGCAACACATCCACGACAATCCATCCACGCAAAGTTCTTGGCTCAATAGAAGCGAACTCACAAAAAGCGAATCGAACATACATTCTTGTCATAGAAAAAGTCCTAGGTAAGGCCCCGAAAAGTCGTGTCTTGCATTTGCCAAATACTGAATACGAGTCAATATCTGCCCAAGAATTTGCAACCAGCAATTTAGAAAATCAGAACCCATGGCCCGCCAAAACCCCGGACGCAAACCCTGTAAGACCTGGCTGTGTATGACCGTATTCGATGGGAGATGGTCTTGCAGTCCGTCCCCATGAAGGAAGCTATTCGATGGGAGATGGTCTTGCAGCCGGTCACCACTAAGCACGAACTGGAAGCAGCCGCGGACCTAGCACGGGGCAGCTGACGTCCTGCAATTTCCCAACACATTCGATGGGAGATGGTCTTGCAGTCCCTCCCCATGAAGGAAGCTATTCGATGGGAGATGGTCTTGCAGCCGGTCACCACTAAGCACGAACTGGAAGCAGCCGCGGACCTAGCACCGGGGCAGCTGACATCCTGCAATTTCCCAACACATTCGCAATCCGAAACTTGGCACGAAAACAATGCGAACAATGCGAGAAACGAGAAAACCTAAAAAGCTTCAGTAGACAAGTCTCTCAAGCACCAACTTTGTTCGGGCTCTCCAACTGTTTTGCGCAAGGCCTCACCAAGCCTGGAAAGCCATATACAATTCTACCCCATCTACCCACCCCCCCCAACCCCAAAACACCCGTCAAGGCCTGCAGCAAGGATCCCCCTTCCCCCCTCCCCCCTCCCGCCCCCCCGGCCCACCCCCTCCCCCCACCTCCCCCAAGCCTGGGAAGCCATCGCATTTTTGTTCAAAAGCAAAAGAAAAAACCGGTCAAAACCCGGTCAAAACCCGGTCAAAACCCGGTCAAAACCCGGTCAAAACCCCGTCAAAACCGGTCAAAACCCGGTCAAAACCGGTCAAAACTCGGTCAAAACCCCGGACACAAACCCTATACAATTTTCTATAAACCCCTAAACCCTAAACCCTAAAACCCTAAACCACTAAACCCTAACCCCTAACCCAAACCCTGGGGGGGTGTGGGGGGGGGGGTGGGGGTTTGGGGGGGGGGTGGGGGGGGGGTTGGGGGGGGGTGGGGGGGGGGGTTGGGGGGGTTTTGGGGGTGTTAGGTGGGGGGGGGGGTGGTGGGGGTGGTGGTGTGGGAGTGGGGGGGGGTGTGGGTTGGGTTGGGGGGGTGGGGGTTGGGGGGCGGGGGGGTGGGGGGGTGGGGGGGGTTGGGGGGGGGTGGGGGGGGGGGTGGGGGGGGGAAAAAGCCGTGGCCATTGGCAAAAAAGCCGTGGCCATTGGCAAAACAAGCCGTGGCCATTGGCAAAAAAGCCGTGGCCATTGGCAAAAAAGCCGTGGCCATTGGCAAAAAAGCCGTGGCCATTGGCAACTTTCCCGTGGCCATTGGCAAATGCCACTTGCCAATGGCCACGGCTTTTTTGCCAATGGCCACGTTCCCCATTAAGGTTGGGGCCCAACCTTAATGGGGAACGTGGCCATTGGCAAAAAAGCCGTGGCCATTGGCAAAAAGCCCGAAAAGTTGCCAATGGCCACGGCTTTTTTGCCAATGGCCACGTTCCCCATAAAGGTTGGGGGGGTATTTTGTGCGAATTGGGTTTGAAAAACCCATTTTGGCGACCAACCTTAATGACATTGGTGGCCATTGGCAAAAAAGCCGTGGCCATTGGCAACTTTCCCGTGGCCATTGGCGAATTTGCCAACGGCCACGGTTTTTTTGCCCAATGGCCACGGCTTTTTTGCCAACGGCCACGGTTTTTTGCCAATGGCCACGGTTTTTTTGCCAATGGCCACGTTCCCCATTAAGGTTTAAATTATTATATGATAGAGAGAGTTTAGGGTTTAGGGTTTAGGGTTTAGGGTTTAGGGTTTAGGGTTTAGGGTTTAGGGTTTAGGGTTTAGGGTTTAGGGTTTAGGGTTTAGGGTTTAGGGTTAGGTTTAGGGTTTAGGGTTTAGGGTTTAGGGTTTAGGGTTTAGGGTTTAGGGTTTAGGGTTTAGGGTTTAGGGTTTAGGGTTTAGGGTTTAGGGTTTAGGGTTTAGGGTTTAGGGTTTAGGTTTAAGGGTTTAGGGTTTAGGGTTTAGGGTTTAGGGTTTAGGGTTTAGGGTTTAGGGTTTAGGGTTTAGGGTTTATAGAAATTGTATAGGGTTTGTGTCCGGGGTTTTGACCGAGTTTTGACCGGTTTTGACCGGGTTTTGACCGGGTTTTGACCGGTTTTGACGGGGTTTTGACCGGGTTTTGACCGGGTTTTGACCGGGTTTTGACCGGGTTTTGACCGGTTTTTTCTTTTGCTTTTGAACAAAAATGCGATGGCTTCCCAGGCTTGGGGGAGGGGGGGGGAGGGGGTGGGCCGGGGGGGCGGGAGGGGGGAGGGGGGAAGGGGGATCCTTGCTGCAGGCCTTGACGGGTGTTTTGGGGTTGGGGGGGTTGGGTAGATGGGGTAGAATTGTATATGGCTTTCCAGGCTTGGTGAGGCCTTGCGCAAAACAGTTGGAGAGCCCGAACAAAGTTGGTGCTTGAGAGACTTGTCTACTGAAGCTTTTTAGGTTTTCTCGTTTCTCGCATTGTTCGCATTGTTTTCGTGCCAAGTTTCGGATTGCGAATGTGTTGGGAAATTGCAGGATGTCAGCTGCCCCGGTGCTAGGTCCGCGGCTGCTTCCAGTTCGTGCTTAGTGGTGACCGGCTGCAAGACCATCTCCCATCGAATAGCTTCCTTCATGTGGAGGGACTGCAAGACCATCTCCCATCGAATGTGTTGGGAAATTGCAGGACGTCAGCTGCCCCGTGCTAGGTCCGCGGCTGCTTCCAGTTCGTGCTT
>CAJNDS010001518.1:0-15572 GCA_905221605.1 Symbiodinium natans
GTGTGTGTACGTGTGTGTACGTGTGTGTGTGTGTGTGTGTGTGTGTGTGTGTGTGTGTGTGTGTGTGTGTGTGTGTGTGTGTGTGTGTGTGTGTGTGTGTGTGTGTGTGTGTGTGTGTGTGTGTGTGTGTGTGTGTGTGTGTGTGTGTGTGTGTGTGTGTGTGTGTGTGTGTGTGTGTGTGTGTGTGTGTGTGTGTGTGTGTGTGTGTGTGTGTGTGTGTGTGTGTGTGTGTGTGTGTGTGTGTGTGTGTGTGTGTGTGTCCGTGTGTGTGTGTGTGTGTGTGTGTGTGTGTCCGTGTGTGTGTGTGTGTGTCTGTGTCCAACCCTGTAGCCAAGGGTTTCAACCGTCGACCTCATTTTATTTTGTGCAGGGGGGCAGAGGGGGTGTGGGGGGGGGGCTCTGCCCAACGAAGCTCCTCCCCACACCCGAGGAAAACGGACCTGCTTGTCTGCGCCTGGGCCCCGTTGTGGGCAGCTGGCGGGACATTCATTTCATTTCCCTGTCAACACCAGTTTGAAACATCAGAGGTATTCAGGAGCATGATGTACTTCAGTGACAGCAGGCTTAGCCTGTCTAGCTGATGTGGCTCGCAGATCGGAGGTACCAGTATTGGCTGTCAGGAAGGTTGCTTGAGTGTGTTCCAGGCAGTGTAGGGCTAGTCCCTACGTCTTTCAGAGTGCTGCCTGCGGCGGGGTGGCCCGTGCAGTATCCTGCAGATTTCGTCATGACGAAGCAGGGACCCATCCTGCTGACTTGGATGATGCGCAGGGCCGTTGATGCTGTTTGCTGTTTGCTGTTTGTTGTACGGTGGTATTCTGGCGCAAATCAGAGGTCTTTATGACTTACCCTCCTGCAGCCATCAGGTGTTGACGTTTTTTTTCGAGTAGTGTAGATCCCGTCCTTTGTTCTCCAAGCATGTCTTGGTTTGGACAAAACTGGAACTCCCAACAGCAGCAGCCGCGTGAGTGGCAGAAAAAAGAAGTTCTTGCTACGACAGCTGGCAACAGGACGATCAGAACTCAGTGAGCGGGATTCGCTTTTTCCGAAAGGTGCAGACGTCGAGCGTGTGTGTTTAAAACGCCGTCGTCGGAAGCGGTAGTTTTGGCTTGTCCTGTTGTGCATTTCCCGCAGGTCCGCCTAAGGCGCCGGCAGAGTGGGCCGCATGGGTCCATGGCACAGATGTAAAAGGTGCCCAAGGCATCCTAGCGGTGCAATAAAGCCTTTAGGCAACTTGGCCTTCTTGGCTTCGTGTTTGTGTCCAACCCTGTAGCCAAGGGTTTCAACCGTCGACCTCATTTTTTTGTGCAGGGGGGCAGAGGGGGTGTGGGGGGGCTCTGCCCAACGAAGCTCCTCCCCACACCCCAGGAAAACGTACTTGCTTGTCTGCGCCTGGGCCCCGTTGTGGGCAGCTGGCGGGACATTCATTTCATTTCCCTGTCAACACCAGTTTGAAACATCAGAGGTATTCAGGAGCATGATGTACTTCAGTGACAGCAGGCTTAGCCTGTCTAAGCTGATGTGGCTCGCAGATCGGAGGTACCAGTATTGGCTGTCAGGAAGGTTGCTTGAGTGTGTGTGTCCGTGTGTGTGTGTGTGTGTGTCCGTGTGTGTGTGTGTGTGTCCGTCTGTGTGTGTCCGTCTCTGTGTGTGTGTGTGAGTGTGTGTGTGTGTGTGTGTGTGTCCGCGTGTGTGTGTGTGTCCGTGTGTGTGTGTGTGTGTGTGTGTGTCCGTGTGTGTGTGTGTGTGTGTGGTGTGTGTGTGTCCGTGTGTGTCCGTGTGTGTGTGTGTGTGTGTGTGTTGTGTGCCGTGTGTGTGTGTGTGTGCGTGTGTGGTGTGCCGTGTGTCCGTGTGTGTGTCTCTGTGTGTGTGTGTGTGTGTGTGTGTGTCCGTGTGTCCGTGTGTGTGTCCGTGTTTGTGTCCGTGTGTGTGTCCGTGTGTGTGTGTCCGTGTTTGTGTCCGTGTGTGTGTCCGTGTGTGTGTCCGTGTGTGTGTGTCCGTGTGTGTCCGTGTGTGTGTGTGTGTGTGTGTGTGTGAAAGTTTCGTCATCCAGACATCTGACATGTCGAACCCGAGAACAGGTGCCAGATTTCAAACTTGTGTAGTGCATGTGGTTTTGAGTTCAACAGTTAGCATGGACCATGGAAAGAACATGGGAGTACGCTCTCCCGGCAACAGCGGAGCCAGACAGTACACCGTCAGGAACCTGCTGAAGGTCCATTTCATACACGTGACAGTACAGGTGTCAGATTCCGTTGACAACATCCAAGAGCTAGTATGCCCAGTCTGCGAAGCATTGAGTTCCAAGTAGTTGCACAAGCAAAAGAGGACACGTCAGACTTGCGCAGAAGGTCGACTATGCAGCACGTTCCAGTATGGCCAGCATTGCGTTTTGAGTGGGCATAGTTGTGTAGCAGAATCATGCAGTGGTGCATTCAGAACAGCAATTAACTTACGACAGGAACTGAGATGCTGTAGGAACAGGGACCCGTGCGGCATGTCCACGTTTGCCAGCGCAGCATTCCTTGCATGTGATGCAGGGTTGCACGCTCGTCCATGTATGTCAGCACGTGTACATGTGAGCATGGTCTTCCTTCTTTCTTTGAATATATTCTCTTAAACCTTTGCTCTCTACGTCACCATGCGTTTCCTCTTCTCCCTCTGCGTTCACCTCCTCTATGTCTTGAAACCCGACAACGGCGAAGATGGTGCCAGCATCATTCACCTATGCAATAAAAGTCTGCGTGTGTGAGTGACCGAGCGAATGAGCGAGCAAGTGAGTGAGTGAGTTTGCGACTGCGACAGGACGGCTCTTCAGAGCGGGATGCTGTGCGAGAGTTTTGGTCGGACTTGTCGCCAGCAGATCGGGTGCCACTACTCTGCGCGGCTCTCCTCACAAGTGCTGATTTTCTCCCACATGGCAGGTGGAGTTCAGCACAGAGTTTCCGCAGTTCATGCAGCTTGCCAGCAGTTTGATCCTGGGTTTTTTGGATAAGCCCAAAAACCTGGGGCGTCGCAAACATAAAGCAAGGTAAGGAGCGCTGTAAAAACTGATACGGCAGAGCACAACAAGACAAGCGATATAAAACATATCCTACAAAAAACGTACGTCATCCTTCCTTGCTCATTCCTGCCATCTCGCCGGTATCTTCAGGTTCTAAACGGTTTACATAGGTCTTGTGACAGACAGATCCTGGGAATCTGGCTCCCTCAGAAGGGCCGAGGCGAGCTTGTGACAGTATGGAGAGTACGGCATGTCAGCTCCGCCCGTCAATGCCTTGCGCCAGGCATCTCGTCGTTGGACTTCCAAGCTCCGTCGGCATGCCAAAAGCTGGGCTGCCGGCCCCCCTTGCATCCCCCATTACCGTCCCACCAAAGTCGGCAGCGCTTCTTGGAATGCAATGAGGCCAATGTAGCCAACGGCAAAAGCTTTTGCAAGGCCCTGGGCCTTTGGCTCCACGCATTGAAAGTGTCCTGAGGCCGCCTGCACCACAGGCACAGGCAAACGGAAGCCTCCCAGGTTGGAATCCGGTTGGTTGCGAAGTGTGAGAGAGATCGTGTGCGAGATCGAGACAGCAGATACTGAAGCGACAGAAAGCTGCTGATGATGCCTCTTTCTGAAGAATTTGGGTTTGACCAGTTCCCTTGGCTGGCGTGGCGGTGCCAGCGGCTCAGTACGTACACGCTGCGCAGCTTGACTCATGACACATTAGGTGCTTAAAGTTTAGCACATGCGGCCAATGCAGGCCAATCCCCGCGATGGCACGGGGTCCTGATGAACTGGATGAACTTTGTACCTCTGCCATTGGAGAGCGGTACCCAACTTGAGGCTGTGAATGTGCCAGCTTGGCCGAAGAGCAAGGCTGGAGTGGATTGAGTCGGCATGGGTGGACCACAAACGCAGGACACGTGCGCTTTCCCACGGGCCTTAAGTGCAGGCGTCGGCGCCAGCGCTTTCCGCAGAGGTTCTCAAGAAGCAAGAGGCGCGGAACAGCGAGCAAGACATAGCGGAACACCTTGGGGCACTAAGTCATGAAATCGATTGTCGCGGCCTCGCTGTGCAAGTGGAAGTGCCCCCAAAGGGGTCGCCGAAGCCCTCTTGAAAAGGGGCTTGGCATGGCTTTGGTCCCAGGCAGTGCAGTTATTTGAGTTGAAGGGTGTGTCGACAGCATAGGTCTCGGCCAAAGCTGAAGACTTTCAGGGGTTCTGATTGATACGACATGCCCAAAGAAATCGAGAGGTGTTTGACACAGGGGTGTCTCCCTGTCATGAGCGCTACACTCTGAACATGTAAACGTAAAGCCCGAAGCTCTTTTAACTCCAAAGCTCGCGTCCAACAGGATTGTTCGAAAGGGCACAGGCCAACTATATTGCATCTTTATATAGCTGTACAGGCAGGCTCATGAGGCTCGTGGGGCAGCATTAGCCAATCTGCATTCTCCGGTGCACGGGGGCCCATGGCTAGAACTCTAGAGGCAGGTGGAGACCCCGAACCCGCAGGCACTTCACCAACAGGCGGACTCCACCAACCTACTCGTAGCTTTATTTGGGTGAAGCAACCGATCAAACATCACCCTTGCATGTGGGCGGCAGGCGCTCAGAGAGAAGAGGAACTGTGTGCAAGGCAGCGCGAACCAGCTGTGACCAGCTAAACTCGTAAACTTGGGGGCAGAAAAGGCAGCGAAAAACAAATTGCAGACACGTGACTTGGTGAATCCAGAGCCCCAAAGCAGTGACGACACTAGTTTTGAGGACACGGTCCAAAACGCGAGAGCAGGCTTCGAGAAAAAACACATGGTCCGGGCCGCGCGTGACAGCCTCGCGGCGCGGCTTCACCGACCTAGTAGCCCCGCCTAGGAGCTTCTTAGTGGCGGCACATTTTTTAATTGTAAACGCTTGCGCGCGCCGCCTCGGCAGCCGGGCCGGCCCCAGGACGGGAAAGGAGGAAAGAGGGCTTCGCGAAAAAAGGGGAGGAAGGGCAGCGGGGGTTAAAGGGAGGGGGGAGGCTGTAGGAGCCACCGACAGGCGGGACCCTCCACGCCATCGGTTTGCAGCTCCTCCAAGCGATTGGGGGGGGTCCCACAGGGGGGGGGGGGTGGCGTCACAAAATTTTGCACGGGGGGAAGGGTTGGGTTAGGGGGAAGGCGCCCGATCCGGGTCTGCTTGTTCCAGACGCTTCTCGGCAGGAAGGCGAATTAGGGCTCAAGACAAGGCACAGTTTGTGCATCAGGGCAACAGGTTCCGCTTGATTGCAGGAAGCACAAGACAGCACGATTTGGAGATTTGCCGCAGTTGGCAAGGAATCATGGGCAAACCGCTTGACCTTCCATGATGGCATCCTTCGAGCAGACATGAGCTTGGGCCTTTCTTGGCTTCTGTGAACGGCAAAAGATGGGCGGCGCCTTGCAGCGCCTCCTGAGGCTCGCTGCAGATGACAGATGCGGCCATGGCTCGTGCCTCTGCGAATGGGGCTCGACTTGACCGTTGCGCTTAGAGCCTTAGAGCCGCCAAAGCAGGCGCAGTGGTGCCTCTGGGCCCCGGCATTGCTGCAGACTCTTGGACGCCGGGCACTCGTTTCTCCACCTGGAGAGAACGTAGGGAATCCTTATACAGGCAAGCCACAGACTCACAAAGGAGTTCCAGCAGTTCCAGCTGGGAAGCCATGCACCCCCTTCCAGTGCACCCAGGCAAGGCCAACAGGCAAGGCCAAAACAAAGATCAGGGCTGAAACGTGCAAACCAGTGGCGAGCTTCAGGCTTACACGGATCTTACACGGCTCAGCTCACAAGAGCGAGACGTTTGTGCACTGAGTTTGTGTTCTCTTGAGTTCTCTTGTCCTTCTAAGGTGCCGGCGGCAGTCTGTCGGAGGCAGAACTGGACTTCTCGGGCAACGCGCTCGAGGCACGATCGGCTCCTTGAGCTGCTGTTGAACTCTGTTGAACACGCAAATATCCTTTTCTTTGCAGTCTCCCAAGAGCTTGCCAGGCTTCTGGCTATATTATGTACAGGTATATATGTGTATGTGCAAATTGTTGTCCTGGATATGCTCAATAACTTTGTGCAGGGTGGCGAACAGGGTTGTTAAGCGTGGGTATCCGGGTATCCCTGGACACAGTATCTGGTGCTCGCGGTCTAAGCTTTTTCACCTGGCATGCCGTCGCCTGGCATGCTGCCATGCCTCCAGGACGATGCGAGAATGCTTTGCCACGGTACTTTGCGGTGCCTGATGGCATATGCTGCTTCTCATCGTCAGTTGCGATCAGCTGCGTCCGGTTCATTCTCTAGCCGGCGTGTGGGAAAGATGCGCCACTTGAACGGCATGTTGGCAACTCTGGGCTGCGCAGCCGGCTTGTTGGCAAAAAGGACGACCTCCTCCTCCTCCTCCCCAAGTCCAAGAATCTGACATGCAGAGCATAGGCTGCAGAAAACTTCACCCCAAATTGGATTGAGGCCGCGCGTGGGGTCGTTAACCGCGCAGCAGGCATGCAGACATGCAGACACAGACACTCAGAGACGCAACACTCAGACATTCAGAGACTTGACGGTATGGCTGGTTTTGCCGTTTGCGCATTCTGGACTTCAAGGTTCTCAGATGAACCTGTCTGCCTGTTCTAGGGTAAGACAGTAAGACTTGCCTGCCTTTCTGACTGCCTGGCCGCCTGGCCTGTTCTGAGGTAGTACTGCAGACACTCAGACGCTTCAAACTTCAAGCGTCCCACATCCAGTCCTGCAACTTCCATATCTGACAGTCTGAGTAATGACTGTTTGAGCGTCTGACCGTCTGACTGTCTGCTGCTCAGTTTGCGCCCCCCCTTTGCACGTTCTCTCCGAAGATGTGCAGGATGTGTCTTAAGTCTTTTGAGCAACTTAAAGAGTGAGCCAACTTCAGCATTGCGCAGTCTTATCGGGACTACACGCTTTCAAGGGTACGGTGCAACATTTACAAACGGAGGCCGTCAGAAGAGTCATGAGCAGCCCATTTTGATTGCATGACCTGCTCTTGCGGGGCAAGGGCCAGGAATGCAGTGCTGCTTAGCAAGCAAGTCAAATGGCTTTCTAGTTTGTGTTGTTTATGAAGTTCCTCCATCTGTCAACTTCAAGAGTCTTCTTGCCACAAAAGGTTGTATCGGGTCCAGGACGTGTCAGACTGAGAAAGTGGCTTTTCCCACACCTGCCAGAGTTCTCGCATGTTGGGAGGCTTTAAAGGTAAGGAGAACATCGTTGATTCAAAGAGGCTCCAAACTGCTGTGAAGGAAGGCATTAGAAACAGGAAGCAAGTTCCCAGTCAAAGCCGCTGAGATGCCGAGGCCTGTCGGTCTACAGTTCGTGCCGCTTAAGCATGGCTGGGGAAGACGTGGTGGGGCCCTGGCCACCCGGGCGAAACAGCACCGACCGAGAAGGTCAACGCTGGTGCAGACTTTGAGTATCACGCTTTGCGACGCGAGAATGAGCATGCAGTAGTGGGCAAGCCAGGATGTGACTCTGGTGCCGCCACTGTCCGGCCCTCCCGCAAACAAGACAACGGAGCAGCAAGCCACCCACAGAGCGCAAACTGTTCGGCTGAGCCCGATCCGCAGTTTGACGTCTTCCTGGGAGCTCTTAACAGCAAGATTTCACAGTAGGACTACATCAGTGCACATATAGCGGCTCCTGTAAAGCTTCTGCGTTTGTCCGGCGATCATGTCCTGGCAAACTCGATCGTTTTCTGAGCACCAGAGTTTTGCTTGCGGAAACCGGTACAGCACATCTGCGCTTCAGGTGTGCAAACTCAAGATTTCTGGTGCTCTGCTCGTTTGCGGGGTTGTGAAATGTTGGTGAAAGTGTTGGTCGAGGCGCTGCTTTCGCCCCGAAGGGCTTCAATGAGTGTTGGGAGGGGGGAGGGTTGTCTGTTGGGCTCGGAGTCATCGGCCGGGAAGAACACATACTTGGGTGGCGGAAGGCTCAAGTACTGACCTAATTACCACATCCCTCCCCCAGCCCCCGAAATCCCAGATAAGGGAAAAGCACCGCGAAGCACCACGGTCTTCCTGTGGCCCCCGTCGCGTCTCCAATTGGTTGGCCCGCCACGTCACCGAGAGTTACTGCTCCATCCTGCCGTGGTTTGCTGAACGCCTCCCTAGTTTGCAGGACGCAGGGTTGCGTGACCTGCTGGCCCTGCTGCAGAAGTGCGATGTCCACGTACGCATCTTGAACCTGAATGGCAATCGCCTCACAGAGGCGTCAGGAACTTATGAGTACGCACTTCCTGTCGACTTCATGGGGGTTCCTGATGGTGCCTGTTTCTCCTACTCAGTCCTACTCTCAACGTGTTACAGCTGTGAGGTCGCTTGTTGCAATCTCGGACATCATCTCCAAATCGCGCTTGCCCATCTCGGCGGCTTGGCCCTCGATGCTTCTGCACCTGTGGCTAAGCCGGCTAAAGTCGGCTAAAGTCGGCTAAAGCCCTTAAAGGTCTCAGTAGGTTGTGCAGTTGCAGTATTGCCATATCGCACCTCCTCCAGGTCTTGATGGAGCACAACAGGGTCCAGGCGGATAAAGCCGCGGACTTCGGTAGCATTGTGTTCCGCGTTACTGGGCCCTGGCTCAGGGATCGTACGGGTTGATGAACCTGGTCCGGTCGCTGAAAAGCAATGCCCGTCGCCAAAGAACAGTTCACCAAAGGACCTGAAGGTTCCGCCCAAGACACATGCCAGGCCCAGTACCCCATATTCAAGGAGGACACAAAACGCTACACGCCTCTCATGCTTCACCTGGCTTGGGCCCTACTGTACTGCACATTGAAGCGTGTTGGCATGGAGAGCGTATTGACAGCCGCTCCTGCTGCTGCTGCAGGCTGGCAACATGATCGAGCGCCCGATGCAAGTGACACAGCTGGTGAAAGAAGCTTTTGACAACCGGTTCCCCTCTACATTCGAGGCCAGGCTTGAGGATGCAAGCTGCGTGCCTTTTTTTCATGTTTCGTCCCAAACAAATCTGCAGGAGCGACAGTTCTGGGAGGTCAAGCAGCAATGCCCGCCCCTGCAGCTGCCAAGAACTGAGAGGTGTGTGATGCGGTCAAAGAGGAACAGGTTTAACAGGATGCTTTTGGATCTGTGCTAGCAGCACATTATCTGTAATACATTTTGTGTATGAAGCCGCAACACTGAGCAAATTAGATCCTACATAATGGGACACCAAGCCAACTTACTCCCTACATAGAGGGACACTAAAATCACGGTCTCCCTCTATGTATGTATGTATGTATGTATGTATGTATGTATGTATGTATATAAATAAATAAACATATATATATATATTGTTCTTGTTTTACATAAGGACGCTTGTGGGTCACCGCTCTTGCAATGCATCAAAAGGGTGCCAACCTGGCCAGGGCGCGGGCTTAGGCCCGGGAGGGGCCTGGAAGGATGACTGGGATGGCAGGCCTAGGGAGACCTCCCGCAGGTTGTACAAGGTGAGGCCCAACTAAGTCTTTGAAAAGGGGCCCTCGGTCAGTGAAAGGACCGCACGAATGGGGTCGTGAGTGAAAGGGGTGAACGAAGCGCGGGCACATTACCAGAGACGGCTTGTGGCGTGCGAACAAGATTATGAATCATGAAAGTAAGTAGTTGAAGTAAAAAATCATCAAAAGCCTACAAGATGACGTAGAATGTGAGGGTCATGGCGTGTTCACTTCTGTCACAGGCGTACACCATGATATAAGTACGGGCGATATGTTAGTGGAGACCATTGCATTTTCTAAACATGCACCACCCCCTAGCACCCAAACCAAACCATAGCAACCTACGCCTCACCTTGAAAACCATACTATGGAACCACACATACAAATAATTTAGAATAGGAATAAGGTTTAGGAATACGGTTGCCAAATTAGTCGCATCTGAATGTTCTTAAAGGTGGGGAGAGCGTAATGATTGCAATGACAAGGAAACGCATGACACAGGTGAATGCGTGAATTGCATGAGCGCACGAACGCTCACGAGGAATCCAAGGTTGACCGTGTACTCGCGAATCATTCGCTGAGTTGAGCCGCCGATCAAGATATCTCCAACATCATCCCCCTTCCCTCGCCTCCTTCTTCTAATCTCACCGCAAGGCAAAGGACACGGGCCCGTAATCATACAAAGCTCACACGTTGTTCGTTCGCTGTTACTCACTTTGCTGCCTAAACAATCATAGGTGTATTCCTGTCCTTTCGGTGTTTTATCGTATTGGATGACTTCGGGATTTTCCTTAGTAAATAAATGAATCGAAACCAGTACAAGACAATCATAAAGTGAACGAAGTGAGCACAACAATACTTGTCTTTGCGCACGACGTTAATGCTGCAAGCGCTAGAAAGGCGTTTGTGGAATTCTGTAAACTTAGCTCATTTTTTTATTCTTCTTTAATCAGTGAAATACAGTACTCTGAAAATGCCCAGGCCAGTTTTGAAGCTATTCAAGTTACCTGGCCGGCATGCCGAGCGAAAACAGTTGGACAATCATCCTGCTCTAAGGGCTCCACATCCAAGAATCCTTTGGATCGTGTAACAGTGTAAGGGAATGAACCACACGTGAGTCCATATGAGGCCCGGGTTCGAGAAGCAGGAGGCATCGCTGTGGCAGTGACCTGGTCAAGCTGTCACAGGCCGGGCAGCTGGTCACTTTGAGCTCAAACACCAACATTCTCGGTAGCTGCTTTGGCTGTAGCTGTTTAGCTGGACTCTAGATGCCTTTGTGGTGTCTGTGTGCTTATAGCGAAAATCGGGAGAGCACCGACGGCTGACTAGTTGGTGAGGCGGCGTCCTTCCGAGTCGGGCGGAGTCGGGCCAGGAAAACAATGCGGAGGGCCGAAGCCGGCCGAAGCTTTCGCAAGCTTCGCGCACCAGATCCACAAAGCACAGGTCGCAGCAGCCGCGGTGCAAAAAGCAATGCCCTTGCACGGCTACGTGAGCTGTCGAGAGAGCTGCCAACTGCCGTAAAAAGCGAGTCTTAAAGGAAGGAGAGGAACACTGTGAATCATACCAAGAATGCCGATGCCACTTCAATGGCTCATGCAAACAAGCAGCCCGTTTCAGAGGACAAATTGTGGCAGACCACGGATCAAGACGTGGACTCCAACAAAGTCTGAGTTACGAGTTTAGCCGTTTAGCATCAGCAGCACCTCTGGCAATTTTGCTATTCGGAGCTATGGCACGTGCGATGGCGGACTCAGAGGTCTGGTCGATCGGAAGCATCGACCCGATGACCGAAGAGATGAACCCCACACGGGCGCTCCAGTCTCGTCGCCTGCAAGCTTGTTTCTATTTTACAGGCGTCGCATCACTTCTCGGCTGGCAAATTATTCTGACGCTTGGACTGAATGGTGACGCCCGGAAGGGTCCGAGCAAGTGGGCACCTGTTGGGTACCTGTACCAATTACCAGAGTGGAAAAGGCAAGGTTGTGTCTTCGCATAAGTTTTTGCTAGCTTTACGCAGGAGCATGAGCCTTGTGTGATGAGTGTGATGATGCCATGCAACGGAATGGAATCAATGAGGAGCTTTACTCACAGCTTCGACTGCACGCTTTTCCTTGGAAAGCGCTTTGCTGGAGCTGGTTGGGCCTTTTGGTGCTCGATGGCCTACTCGCTGGCCGTGAACATTACCCAGCTCGTTCTCACCAGTCGCAGGGTCTTGTCCCGAATCCCTTTTGCAGTGCGGTGGAATGTAGCTGCGATATGTGTTGCGTTGTCGCTGATCGGCCTTTTGCTATGCCATATCTACACGACCCCCGACACACTTGAGATGGGCTCCTTGGCTCATTCATAAGCGTGCCGAATCGCTTGGAAGACTTGGAAGTGGCATAGAGCGGCGGATCAGTTCTGAGGCTTCGCGATGGCCGTGGCATGCGTGTCGTCCCTCGCGATTTTGGATTCGGGTCTCTACCTCTCCCTCTCCCTCTCCCTCCCTCTCCCTCTCCCTCCCTCTCCCTCTCTCGCTCTCTCCCTTTCTATTCTCTGTGATGTGCTGTTGAGTTTTGTTAGCTAACTCCTTTTGGATTTTTAAAAAGAAAGGCTCACGGGGGCGGCCTCGGGAATCTGGCAAGCCTGTGCCTTCGGCTTGGCTGGATGCCTTTCCCCGTGGTTCGCCCAGGCCCTGATGTTTGGTCAGGGCCTGGGTGGGGTGCCAGGGCCTTAGTGCCTCCGTGCCTTAGTTCCGCCAAGTTCCACAGATCAAAGTCAGCAGACGGATGTGTCACAGTCTGAGACACAGTAAAGTCGCCATAAAATCGTACAGTATCACAAGACCCTCCTTAATGTTAAGGCCTCACAATAGAAGTTGAAAGCGTGACAAACTCAGAGAGGTTCTCCAGCATCATCGGCGCCGCCTTCAGTACCAGCAGGTCCGGGCTCATCTTCAGCTTCACTTTTGCCGCCGTCTTTGAGCTGCTGGGCATCCCAATTTTTTATCAAATGATCCGCAACCCGCCCCTCGGCACCATCAGTTGTTCGTCAGTTCAGCCTTCCTGCACGATGCGCACAATGTCTTCTGCCAGTCTGGCCATTCCCCTTGCCTCGCAGGATCGTGCAGGAAGCGGGGGCGTTGAAGCCCTGCGCGCCTGCTGAGAGCCAGGCCATGCCATTTAGCTCATCATCGTCTTGCCATCGCTAAATGTAGCCCATTGCTGCAGCCAGGAGCTGGAGGATGCAAGTGCAAAAAGAACTTAGGACTCCAATCTGCGTGGCCTTCCCAGGTGACGCCCTCCAGCAGCCCTGTGCTGACACGTGCACGGTCTTCACGCGAGATCTTGGTTCAGAACGCCTGGCCACAGGCCCTGAGACAGAGCATGTCACGGAAATGGCAGCACCCGCATGGGCAACTCCTGCTTGTGACGATATGGTGGGAGGCCTTGACGGTGATGGCTGTCTTCACTGTCAGCTTCACCGTATTCCCAGGCAGGAATAGTGTTTTTAAGGATTTCTGTTGCGAGATCCAGCCATCTACGCATTTGCCCAGTGAGGTGTCACTTCCAGGCTTTCGCCTGGCGCCAGGGTTCCAGTGCTCATTTCACTTTTTCAGATAATGGATCCCGTCGGCCGCTTTGCGCCGAAATGGTCAGTGACTGAACTGCACTAGTTCGAGAAATTTGTCGGCATGTCGGTGCTAGCAGCCATTAGCAGCCGGTTTCTTGCCCAAAGTTGTCAGGTGCTGCGCATCAGTGAAGGGTACGTTGTCTCGTTCCTTGCTGGTCTGCGAATCCTTTTCATACCACTGTTCATCGCTATGCAACGCGAGAGTTTGCAGAGTTGGGCGCAGAGTGATGTCCTGCAGTTTGCTGTGATGGCACCTTGGCAGAGTCTGTGAGATTCTCCGAGATTCCAGTTGCAGTTTGGATTGTATTCTGGGCGCTTGGGAGCAGCTAGGTTGCCTTCGCGTTTTCCAACGGCTACGCGGGGGACCGAGAGCAACAAAGCACAAGACATGTGTAAGGGAGCCGAAACGCCTGCACCCGTATTGGGAGAAGAAAGCTAAAAGAGCTGAGGTGTCAACATTATCTATGATGCTTGGGCCAGAGCAACGTGGCGTTTCCGCCGATGAACGGGAACCAGTGGGTACCATGATGCCGCCCTGCTGCAAGCACACGTCCTCCGCCGCATCAACAGGTCAAATGCTGCGCTAGCTCTATGCGTCTAAGGTCTTTGTCGCTGGTCTTCGGAATTTGGCTTGGAAGTGTGCTGGGTCTCATGACCCAAGTTGGCGTACAGGACGTCAACACATGTTGATGAAAGACATCATTAGTTTCGAACTTTCGAACATCTTGACAAGTGCCAAATGTGAGCACTGTGACAAATTTGCCGCCGAGAAAGTTCATCATGCGGGAATCTTGAGTTGTATCGCGGTCCGCCCAAGCGCATGTTCTTACATCATCTCGCATATTGCTCAAAAATCTGTCGTTTGCACGTCCTCCTTCTCTTAATCGTGTGTTTTGGCTAGGCCTCGAGGTTCGGATCGCGATCTCCACACAGTTTTTCCATTATTGCACATTTCCGCAACATTTGGATCAAGCGGGGATCTTGAGAAGCAATACGCCGCTGACGTGACCTCCGTGAGCGTGTGTTGCTCCATTTGTTCTCTCTCAATCGCGTGTTTTGGATACCTCTTGAAATCTAGACTGCGCACATGTTCTCAACAACCGCAGAGTAAGCAAGGATGCACCAATAAGCAAAGCAACCGCACATAGAAAGCGGACGCACCAACCGGCAAAATAACCGCATGTATAGCAAACGAAGTCAAACTCCAAAGGCGAAACAACCCGTATATAGTAAGCGAAGACGCGCCACTAAACAAAAGTCAAACAAAACAACCGCATACAATGAGCGAAGACATTCCCATAAGCAAGACAAACGCACACAGAAAGTGAGGACGTGCCAATAAGCAAAGCAACATTATCGAGAACGCCTTGCGAGTCAGCGGCCGCTCCGAAAAATTGTTCGCAGATGCTCTGAGTCGACGCGGGGCGTGATTATCGACATGTGTCGACTCCTTATAGGGAGGAAGTGTACGGAAGGAAGGGTGGGGGGGGTGGGCGGGAGGTGGGGCGGGCACGGTCACTTGTAAAGCGGGCTTCCAGAAGTAAGACAGTCACTGTTGAAGTGGCTTACAGCCGTTCAAGTGGTCCATAAACGGAACTTTTGGATTTCTCACCGCCTGGCTTGCATGAAACCATCAGAGAAAAACTAGCAGTAACTAGCAACAAAAAGAAGTTCTGTCACCGCCCCGGCTTGCATCAATCAGACAGTCAAATCACCACTAAGACTAAGAGTTTTTTGTCATAGCCGGGCCGTAGGGCTGGCCCAGGGTTTCGGGCTTGGGGTCCTGCCTAAGCGGGTCCAGGGCCCAGGGGTGCAAGGCCCAGGCATTTTGCCCACAGGGTTTCAGGGATAAGGTGTTGCTGTTGGTCCCTAAATGAGCGATGTATACGGATGGAGTGAAACAGTCTCAATGTTATGGGATTGACTCTTTGGGCGAGTGGGTATTTTTCCAACGCTTGACAAGCTGCCTGAGTAGCGAATGCCTGGACTTGAGATGCATGCTGTGCCCGAGAACCTAAACCCGAAAAACCGAATCTGGGTACGCGAGGAGGGGAGGGGGGGTGGGGAGGGGCTGTGGTGGGGCTGTTTTGGTAGACATCGTACAAGTAAATCATAGACACAAACAACCAACACCAAAAACACAGGACAAAACATCCCAAGCTGCCGAGACCGTGCCGCCTGAAACCCTTGAGTTCGGTAGAAAGCGTAAGAAAAGCATTTACAGAAGCTCCCAACGCCAAAAGACAGGACAAATCCGAAGTTGCCGAGAAAGACCCTTTTGCTTGTGGTGAAGCTCAACTCACATAGACAAGCTTCCAAGGTCAAAAAAAGCAAGGCAAAACCGAAAGCTACTTGTAAGGTTACGGGCATCGGGCTCATGCTCATGATGCGTGCCTTCTTTGGGGTGGCGAAACAGGTGATGCTCATGAAAGCTTCTTTCCATGAAAATAGCACCAGCCATCACATGTAAAACGTGCAAACAAATCCGGCGGGGGTGGTGAAGCTTGGGAAAGGAGAGGTCGTG
>CAJNDS010001519.1:0-15485 GCA_905221605.1 Symbiodinium natans
TATAAATATATAAATATATAAATACAGAAAACGTCATACTGCAGGCCCGAGTTTTATGTACATGCCTTTTCGGTTTTTTTTTATCAGAAGTATTTGCAACATAAACAATGAGATGGATGGGTTTACGTCGGGAGGGTGGGCTGAGCAATGAGATAGATGGGTTTAAGTATGGAGTGTAGGCTGAACTACATCAGCTACGTTACCTCTAGTCTTTGGTCATAGAATCCTTACTCTATGACTGGTTATAGAAGGGGGGGAAAGGAAAACAAAAATCGTGGGGGGGTGGGGAGAAAAAAAAAAAAGGGGGTGGTGAGGAGGGGGGGGGGTGGGTGGCAATTTTTTTTTTTTCCTTCCCCCCCCCCTCCCTCACTCTCCCCCCCCCCCCCTCCCCACCCCCCGAAGAAAAAAATCCCCCCCCCTCCCCCCCCCTCCCCCCCCCCCCTCCCCCCCCCCCTCCCCCCCCCTCCCCCCCCCCCCCCCTCCCCCCCCCCCTCCTGCCCCCCCCCCTCCCCCCCCCCTCCCCCCCCCCTCCCCCCGCTCCCCCCCCCTCCTCCCCCGTGTGCAGCTTAAATAGGGTCTATCTGGAAGCTGGGAATCGTATTTACAAGAGGAAAACAGGCCCCAAAACGTATACTTATTCACAAGAGCCATGTTCCAAATAGACCCTATTTTAGGTCCTGTAGGGTTGCACAGACAGAATTTAATTCATTAAATTCTTTAATTTCCACTTTCCCCCTGGAATTTAATGAATTTAATCAATTAATTCAATTAATTCATTTATTTCCAAAGGGGGGGGGGGTGGGGGCTGGGGAATCCCCCCCATTTGGAAATAAATGAATTAATTGAATTAATTGAATTAATTGAAATAATTGAATTAATTCAATTAATTCAATTAATTCCACCTCCCCTTTGGAAATAAATGAATTAATTGAATTATTTGAATTAATTGAATTAATTCAATTAATTCAATTAATTCAATTAATTCATTTATTTCCAAAGGGGGGGGTGGGGGCTGGGGAATCCCCCCCATTTGGAAATAATTGAATTAATTGAATTAATTGGAATTAATTCAATTAATTCAACTAATTCCACCTCCCCTTTGGAAATAAATGAACTAATTGAATTAATTGAATTAGTTGAATTATTTCGATTAATTCAATTAATTCAATTAATTCATTTATTTCCAAATGGGGGGGATTCCCCAGCCCCCACCCCTTTGGAAATAAATGAATTAATTGAATTAATTGAATTAATTCAATTAATTCAATTAATTCAATGAATTCAATTAATTCAATTAATTCAATTAATTCAATTAATTCAATTAATTCATTTATTTCCAAAGGGGGGGTGGAATTAATTGAATTAATTTAATTAATTGAATTAATTCAATTAATTCCTTTTTTTTCAATTAATTCAATTAATTCAATTAATTCAATTAATTCATTTATTTCCAAATGGGGGGGATTCCCCAGACCCCACCCCCCCAGCTCGATTTGGCCAAATTTTGCCCGCAGACTGCCCGGCAAAATCTGGCCAAATCGAGCCGCGCCTTTCTGGAGGCCCGAAATTATTTAAACTATCGCGGCTCGATTTGGCCAAATTTTGCCGGGCAGCCTCCGGGCAAAATTTGGCCAAATCGAGCCACGCATTTCTCATCGCATACGAAGGGCAGCCCGATTTGGCCAAATTTTGCCCGGAAGCTGCCCGGCAAAATTTGGCCAAATCGAGCCGCGATAGTTTAAAAATTTCGGGCCTTCAGAAAGGCGCGGCTCGATTTTGCCAAATTTTGCCCAGAGGCTGCCCGGCAAAATTTGGCCAAATCGAGCCGCGCATTTCTCATCGCGTTCGACGAGCAGCCCGATTTGGCCAAATTTTGCCCGCAGACTGCCCGGCAAAATCTGGCCAAATCGAGCCGCGCCTTTCTGGAGGCCCGAAATTATTTAAACTATCGCGGCTCGATTTGGCCAAATTTTGCCGGGAAGTCTGCGGGCAAAATTTGGCCAAGTCGGGCTGCTCGTCGTACGTGCTGAGAAATGCGCGGCTCGATTTGGCCAAATTTTGCCGGGCAGCCTCCGGGCAAAATTTGGCCAAATCGAGCCGCGCATTTCTCATGGCATACGAAGAGCAGCCCGATTTGGCCAAATTTTGCCCGCAGCTGCCCGGCAAAATTTGGCCAAATCGAGCCGCGATAGTTTAAATAATTTCGTTCAATTAGTTCACTCATTTCCAAATGGGGGGGACGGGGATTCCCCAGCCCCCACCCCCCCCCTTTGGAAATAAATGAATTAATTGAATTAATTCAATTAATTCAATTAATTCATTTATTTCCAAAGGGGGGTGGAATTAATTGAATTAATTGAATTAATTGAATTAATTGAATTGATTCAATTAATTCAATTAATTCAATTAATTCAATTATTTCCAAATGGGGGGATTCCCCAGCCCCCGCCCCTCCCCCCCCTTTGGAAATAAATGAATTAATTGAATTAATTGAATTAATTGAAATAATTGAATTAATTCAACTAATTCAATTTATTCCACCTCCCCTTTGGAAATAAATGAATTAATTGAATTAATTGAAATTCAATTAATTCAATTAATTCAATTATTTCAATTAATTCAATTAATTCATTTATTTCCAAAGGGGGGGGGGGTGGGGGCTGGGGAATCCCCCCCATTTGGAAATAAATGAATTAATTGAATTAATTGAAATAATTGAATTAATTCAATTAATTCAATTAATTCCACCTCCCCTTTGGAAATAAATGAATTAATTGAATTAGTTGAATTAATTCAATTAATTCAATTAATTCAAGTAATTCATTTATTTCCAAATGGGCGGTGGGGGCTGGGGCATCCTCCTCCCCCCAATACTAAACCACGAGCCCGGGCCTCCCCCCAATACTAAATCACGAGCCCGGGCCTCCCCCCAATACTAAATTACGAGCCCGGGCCTTCCCGCAATACTAAATCACGAGCCCGGGCCTCCCCCCAATACTAAATCACGAGCCCGGGCTAAATCCCGAGCCCGGCCTCCAAATTACGAGGCCGGGCCTCCCCCCAATACTAAATCACGAGCCCGGGCCTCCCCCCAATACTAAATCACGAGCCCGGGCCTCCCGCAATACTAAATCACGAGCCCGGGCCTCCCCCCAATACTAATTTACGAGCCCGGGCCTCCTCCCAATACTAAATCACGAGCCCTCCTCCCCCCAATACTAGGGCACAGTTTTTGCTCCAAAAAGTGACATCGCAAGCCCTGGTCCTTAAGATTTTGAGCTCATTTCTTGCCCCAAAGAGTAACATCGCAAGCCCTGGTCCCTAAGATTTTGGGCTCATTTCTTGCCCCAAAGAGTAACATCGCAAGCCCTGGTCCCTATTATTTGGGGCCCAGTTTTTGCTCCAAAGAGTCAAATCGCAAGCCCTGGTCCCTAAGATTTTGGACTCAGTTTTTTGCTCCAAGGCAAGCCCTGGTCCTTAAGATTTTGGGCTCATTTCTTGCTCCGAAGAGTCAAATCGCAAGCCCTGGTCCCGAAGATTTCGGGTTCAATTTTTGCTCCACAGAGTCAAACCGCAAGCCCTGGTCCCTAGGATTTGGGGCACAGTTTTTTGCTCCAAAGGGTCAAATCGCAAGCCCTGCTCCCTAAGATTTTGGGCTCATTTCTTGCCCAAAAGAGTGACATCGCAAGCCCTGGTCCCTAAGATCTTGGGCCCAGTTGCTCCAAAGAGTCAAATCGCAAGCCCTGGTCCCTAAGATTTTGGGCCCATTTTTTGCTCCAAAGGGTCAAATCGCAAGCCCTGGTCCCTAAGATTTTGGGTTCAATCTTTGCTCCAAAGAGTAACATCGCAAGCCCTGGTCCCTAAGATTTGGGGCCCAGGTTTTGCTCCGAAGAGTCAAATCGCAAGCCCTGGTCCCTAAGATTTTGGGTTCAATTTTTGCTCCAAAGAGTGACATCGCAAGCTCTGGTCCCTAAGATTGGGGGCCCAGTTTTTGCTCCAAAGAGTGACGTCGCAAGTCCTGGTCCCTAAGATTTTGGGTTCAATTTTTGCTCCAAAGAGTGACATCGCAAGCCCTGGTCCCTAAGATTTGGGGCCCAGTTTTTGCTCCAAAGAGTAACATCGCAAGCCCTGGTCCCTAAGATTTTGGGTTCATTTTTGCTCCAAAGAGTGACATCGCAAGCCCTGGTCCCTAAGATTTGGGCCCCAGTTTTTGCTCCAAAGAGTGACATCGCAAGTCCTGGTCCCTAAGATTTTGGGTTCAATTTTTGCTCCAAAGAGTGACATCGCAAGCCCTGGTCCTTAAGATTTTGGGTTCGTTTTTTGCTCCAAAGAGTGACATCGCAAGCCCTAAGATTTGGGGCCCAGTTTTTGCTCCAAAGAGTCAAATCGCAAGCCCTGGTCCCTAAGATTTTGGGTTCATTTTTTGCTCCAAAGAGTGACATCGCAAGCCCTGGTCCCTAAGATCTTGGGCCCAGTTTTTTCCTCAAAGAGTCAAATCGCAAGCCCTGGTCCCTAAGATTTTGGGTTCAATTTTTGCTCCAAAGAGTCAAATCGCAGGCCCTGGTCCCTAAGATTTTGGGTTCATTGTTGCTCCAAAGAGTGACATCGCAAGCCCTGGTCCCTAAGATCTTGGGCCCAGTTTTTGCTCCGAAGAGTCAAATCGCAAGCCCTGGTCCCTAAGATTTTGGGTTCAGTTTTTGCTCCGTTTGACTCTTTGGAGCAAAAATTGAACCCAAAATCTGAGGGGCCAGGGCTTGCGATTTGACTCTTTGAACCAAAAACTGGGCCCAAAATCTTAGGGACAAGGGCTTGCGATGTCACTCTTTGGAGCAAAAAATGAACCCAAAATCTTAGGGACCAGGGCTTGCGATTTGAGTGTTTGGAGAAGAAAACTGGGGGGTGGGTTTTGCAAGCCCTGGTCCCTTAGATTTTTGTGTCGATTTTTGCTCCAAAGAGTCAAATGGAAAGCCCTGGTCCCTAAGTTTTCGGGGTCGATTTGTGCTCCACAGAGTCAAATCGCAAGCCCTGGTCCCTAAGATTTCGGGTCGATTTGTGCTCCACGGAGTCAAATTGCAAGCCCTGGTCCCTAAGATTTTGGGCCCAGTATTTGCTCCAAAAGGTGAAATCGCAAGCCCCGGTCTTTAAGATTTTGGGCTCATTTCTTGCTCCAAAGAGTAACATCGCAAGCCCTGTTCCCTAAGATTTTGGAATCGATTTTTGCTCCAAAGAGTCAGATCGCAAGCCCTGGTCCTAAAATGTTGGGCTCAATTTTTGCTTTTCCCTTCTCTTCTGCTTCCTTTTAACTGATAAAACGCAAGAAAGGAACTCATATGATAAAGCAGTGGAAAGGTAAGCAGAGGGTGACTCCTTGCGCGTGAGCCTTTCCATAATACTCCATCATATTCATCCTCTCGGCCTATCTCTTCTGTTCCTTTCCTTACTCTTCTCCTTCTCATAGTTCTTCCTTTTTGTTTTTCTCATTTCGAAAAGAAAGAGGGAAGGGAGAGACAAGGGAGAGAGAATAGATAAAGAAGAGTGCCATCTTCTCTGCGCCTTGTTTTGTCTCTCCCTCTTCTCTATTCATCTGTCTTCTATTCTCTTCCTTGCTCTTCCCATTAAATATCCAATCCTTGGTATCTCTCCTCTCTCCTTCTCTCTTCCTCCAACAGATGTGCTTTTGGATCGTTTTCTGCATCTTCAAGCGAGAAAAAAGGACACAGACTGCGATTAAACGGGACGCCCATGTTGGATTGGCAGCAAGCCCAGCTGATGCTCATGATTCTCTCTCTTTCCCTACACATGGGCGATGGAACGGGTGTCCTTTTCAATCGTTTTCTGCATCTTCCAGAGAAACAGGGACACCCCACAAGAAGGAAAAGCAACATAAGAGATAGGGAGGGAAATTGACCCTTTCCTCTCTTCTTATCTGCTATTTTTCTTATTCGCTTCAAAAAGCAACATAAGGGAAAGGGGCTTTCCTGAAGAGGAGAGAGGGAACCTATCTGTGAAAAGCAAGAATGGTTTTTTCTAGTTCGAAAGGGAATAGGGAGAGACAAGGGAGAGATGATATGTACAGCTTTGCGCCTTATTTTGTGATTCCGTCTCCTTGCTTCCTGTCTCTTCTATTCCTTGCAGCACGCTTCGGGAAACATAGCATCCTTGTTATCTTTCCTCTCTCACTTCCCTTTCCCTTCTCTTCTTCCGCTTCCTTTTAACTGATAAAGCACAAGAAAGGAACTCATATGATAAAGCAGTGAAAAGGTAAGCAGAGGGTGACTCCTTGCGCGTGAGCCTTTCCATAATACTCCATCATATTCATCCTCTCGGCCTATCTCTTCTGTTCCTTTCCTTACTCTTCTCCTTCTCATAGTTCTTCCTTTTTGTTTTTCTCATTTCGAAAAGAAAGAGGGAAGGGAGAAACAAGGGAGAGAGAATAGATAAAGAAGAGTGCCATCTTCTCTGCGCCTTGTTTTGTCTCTCCCTCTTCTCTATTCATCTGTCTTCTATTCTCTTCCTTGCTCTTCCCATTAAATATGCAATCCTTGGTGTCTCTCCGCTCTCCTTCTCTCTTCCTCCAACAGATGTGCTTTTGGATCGTTTTCTGCATCTTCAAGCGAGAAAAAAGGACACAGACTGCGATTAAAAGGGACGCCCATGTTGGATTGGCAGCAAGCCCAGCTGATGCTCATGATTCTCTCTCTTTCCCTACAGATGGGCGATGGAACGGGTGTCCTTTTCAATCGTTTTCTGCATCTTCAAGAGAAAAAGGGACACCCCACAAGAAGGAAAAGTAACATAAGAGATAGGGAGGGAAAATTGAAGAACTCTCATTGTACTTGGTCATTCCCTTTCCTCTCTTCTTATCTGCCCATTTTCTGTGCGCCTTGTTTTGTCTCCCCCTCTTCTCCCATCATCTCTCTTCTGTTCTTTTCTTTGCTCTTCCCATTAAAAATGCAACCCTTTTTATGTCTCCTCTCTCCTTCTCTCTCCCTCCTCTTCTCCTGTTCCCTTCTAAACGACAAAAACGCAAGAAAGGAAGAATAAGAGGGGAATGGAGGCCCTTCCTTTTCCTCTTTCAATGGATGGGGGAAGTGGGCGGAGTTGGCCCCTTGCCCGTACACCCTCCCCATGCTTCAGCAAACCCCTCCTCTCGCCCTATCGCCTCTGTTTTTTTCCTTGTGCCCAAACGGAAAACGAAAACGGGTTCCTTTATATGTTCATTGTCCTTCCTTTTGTTTTTTTATTTCACAGGGAAAAGAGCCAGAGAAGAGGAAGATAAGAACGAGAGGTGAGATGAAAACGGCACCATCTTCTCTTTGCCTTATTTTTGCACCTCCCTCTCCTGTCTTAATTTCTCTTCCACTCTTTTTTTCCATTGCTCTTCCCATAATATTGCATTCCTTTTGATAACTCACAGGAATTAAAATGGCCTCCTTGTTGTCTCTCCTCTCTCACTTCCCTTTCTTTCCCTTCTCTCCTTCTGTTTCCTTTTAATTTTAACTGATAAAACACAAGAAAGGAGCTTGTAAAATCAAGCAGTGGAAGGGTAAGCAGAAGGTGACTCCTTGTGCGTGGACCTTTGCCGTACTTCATCATACCCCTCTTTTCGGCCTATCTCTTCGGCTCTTTTCCTAACCCTTCTTCTTTTCATCTTTCTTTTTGTTTTTCTCATTTCGAAAAGACAGAGGGAACGGAGAGATAAGAGAGACAGGATAGATAAAGCAGAGTACCATCTTCTTTGCGCCTTGTTTTGTCTCTCCCTCTCCTTTATTCATCTCTCTTCTATTCTTTTCTTGGCTCTTCCCATGAAAATTGTGTTCCTCTTATCTCTCCCTCCTTCTCTCCCTTCTCTTCTCCTGTTCGCGAGAGCCTTCGACTTTAGGGTTGAGGAGAAAAAGAAAAGAGAAAAGAGGAACTACCTGGTTCTTGTTCCTGAGGCCACCATAGTACGACTGACGTGACAGCAGCGTACCCTCGTGGAACTTGATATAATGCTATAAGAACCCCCGATTTCCGAGCTTCCAATAGAGCGCGACGTATTTAAGCCACGCCACGGTGGGGGTGGGGGGGGGCAGGGCCTAAAATCAAATAGTAGGATTCCCTTGCAATACGGACCCCAATAAGGTCCCCCTAAATTCGGAAACCCTCATGTACAACTCTAAACCCTGAACCCTAAACCCTAAACCCTTAACCCCAATCAAAGCAGACGTCCCTAACCAAACGGCCAGCATTGCATCGTTGGCTACGCCCGGCAGGTACGACCTTCAGAGCTCCCCAAAGCTTGATGCTAAAGTTTACAAGGAGGGCACCCCGAGCTATCCTTGCAATGCTGAAACCTCAGCTCGGAAACTTGCAAAAATCCAAACTTTCGAGTGGTTGGCTGCTACAAGCAGGTGGAGCCCGCCCTAGTAACAGTAGAGTTATAATAAGGGCCTTAAATTGGGTTATCAGGTCCTTAGCTTAGGTTAGAACTCAGAGGTTGTTCTCGTACAATTATAAATGGACCATAAGGGGAGACTATTAATAGCTATTCCGACCCCTCTAGTACTCTGGGTCCTAGAGAATCTCAGAGTTCACCAGATGGGTAGTTCTTTAAATTGGGGTCCCTTTTTGGGGCTCCTGATTTTGAGGGTGCCGTACTATGTAGAGGACCCAAAAAGGGACCCCAATTTAGAGAACTACCAGATATTGCGGACGCTTTCGAGCTGGAGAGCTGCTAGTGGAGGATATGGGTTGGTGGTGGAGAAGGCTTATTGGGGTTGAGAGGGTTGTTTGTTTAGGGTTTAGGGTTTAGGGTTTGGGGTTTCGGGTTTCGGGTTTACGGTTTGGGGTTTAGAGAGTTGGGCATGGGATGTTCCCCCTTACACTAACCGTCCTTATAATAGGGATTATCGTGGGGGGCGATCGGAATCCCTATTGAGGACTGGTAGTCTTGAGGGGGAACATCTGAAGGTTGGGATGAAGGCCGAGGGGTTTTGTGGTTGGGCCTTGCAGGAGGCTCTACGAACCTGCAGTTTCCATTGGTTGCAACTGCCTGCACAGCCTGTAGGTATAGGGTAGGATTCAGGACATGGAGCATGGATAAAATAATCAGTGCAAACCTTTCCTGCAAGTCCATGTAGCTCAATATCTAAACATCGAGCCTTGAAGTCGTTTGATGGGAACTGCTGCACAGCCCAAGTACACCACATTGTAAGTATCACTACCATGGGCTTCCTGAGCTCCATGCAGGACATCCCGCAGCACCACAGCAGCAACACGCCAGCACGTGGTGGGGGCGGGGATGTCGGGTTTAAGGTTATAGGCTATGGCTTGGGTATTTCGGGCCCCTTCTACTACACCCTAAAGGCTAAACCCCACGGTTCAGGGCTCAGGGCTATAATAGGGTTTAGGAGTTTAGGTTAAGTTTCCATCTTTGCTCCATGAAAGCGAGCAGCTCTGAACAGATACAGCTGCAAGGTGGGCCTCAACTAACTAGATGCCCCAACCAAAAAACTCTAAGGGTAGCTTCATGGGCCCTTCATGTGGTCCCTAACCTCCTTCAGAGGGTTCTGATGTATGGGCTCTTCATTTATATAGGGTATATATGGGGTCCCTCTTAAAGGGCCCATACTGAGAGACCATGAAACTACCCTATGATACACCTTCAACCCTACACCCTGAACCCTAAATTTTGACCCCTCCTTGAGGGTACCCAAGCTAGAACGCAAGAAGGAAGCATGACTCGCAAAACCTTACACATTTCTTGGTAGGGACTTCGGGAAATCGGTGCCTTCTATTCCCCTCAGAACCGTTTAAAAGATGATACAGCCTAAACCCTAAACCCAAAACCCTAAACCCTAAACCCGAAACCCTGGGAACCTATTTCCAAAATTCCCTACTAACAGCCAGTACGGAATTGCACAATATCCGTCGGAGGCCGATTCTGTCGAGAAGCGGTTTAGGGTTTAGGGTTTAGGGTTTAGGGTTTATGGTTTAGGGTTTACGGCAAAGAAACCCAGAATGGTGGCATTGCAAGCCCACAAGACCCTACAAAACCCCGCAAACAAACCTACAACACCCCACAAAACCCCACAAGACCACGAATTCAAAACTCAAACCCTCGAGCTCCAACTATACAAAATAATGCCCAGATTGGGGTCTGAAGTCTATAAATAACACCTACTTTGCGCGATTTGGGCATTTCCCAAAAGAGGCATACCCCTAATGTACCCCCAAATACGATACTCC
The DNA here is from genome assembly GCA_905221605.1 of Symbiodinium natans. NCBI lineage: Eukaryota > Dinophyceae > Suessiales > Symbiodiniaceae > Symbiodinium > Symbiodinium natans. The sequence continues at coordinate 10,231 of CAJNDS010001519.1, forward strand.
TTATTGTAGGAACCCCCTAAAAGGGTACCCCTCTTATCGGAAACCCCTTATATGGTTGCTGGCCCCTAAACCCTAAACCCTAAACCCTAATGGCAGCTTGGAGCCTTAGGGAAAAGACCCTGCAAAACCCAATCCAGCAGCGACCCAGAACCAGAGCGCTCTGCCACACTCGCCTGCCAGCTCTGGAAGTTCCACCTCAATGCACGCACTGGGAAGGTTTAGGGTTTAGGGTTTAGGGTTTAGGGTTTAGGGTTTAGGGTTTAGGGTCTAGGGTTTAGGGCTTAGGGCTTAGGGTTGAAGACTGTTACCTGAAACACTAAAACACAAACCCCGCACAGCCGCGCCGAGACCCCAAACCCAAAACCCCGTCACTCCTAGAGCCCCCCCAAAAAACTAAAGCAACTGCAAAACCCCCCCCCCCCCCCGGCCGCACATCCCCCCAAGACCCCAAACCCCTGTATGCCCAAACCCTAACCCCATACCCCATGACCCTGGCTCCCTATTACCCTATAACCCGAGAATGCTAGAATCCCCAGAACCCCCCGGCCCCCTCCCAAAAAAAGAACAAAGAAATCCTAAACCCTAATTAAACCCTAATTAAACCCTAAACAAGAAAAACCCTAAACCCAAAGCCCAAAACCCATCCCCCACCCCCCCCCCCGTAAACAAACAAAGAAACAAAAAAGGTGTCTGAGCCCTTGGCTGTTTTTGGGGCAGCACCGAGGCGCTTGGTTTGGGATGGCCAGCCGTGGGTCGGCGCCTTGGGCGTTTCACATGCCCCAGGGGTTTAGGGTTTAGGGTTTGGGGTTTAGGGTTTGGGGTTTAGGGTTTAGGGTTTAGGGCTTGGGGTTTGAGGTTTAGGGTTCATGGGTTTTAAGGGATGAGGGTCTAGGGTTTAGGGCTTAGACGAAGCATGCCTGAAATTGAACTTAAGTGCTGGGTGCATTTCCCGTGTTCAGAATATACCCAGGGTAGCCTGTATCCCCTTAGAAAAGAGAACTGGACCCAAGGATTCAAGTACTGTCCCTTAAAGGGAATATGGTCATTTCTCAGCATGATGGTCCCTTTTGGGGGCGCCCTAAATATGAGGGGCCGTAATGTAATAGTAACCCGAGAGGGGCTATTCCTCAGAGAAGTGATCATATAGCAAGACCCACCCAACGAAAGCCCGCAGACTTATACTAAACCTCCTGAACTCCCAAACCCTAACCCCTAAACCCCAGAATCCTCAGAACCCTAAACCCCACATACCCGCAGAACCATGACACTGGGAACCCGGGTTTCCCCTTGACACCTAAACCCTAAACCCTAAACCCCAAACCCAAAACCCAAAACCCTAAACCCCAAACCCAAAACCCTAAACCCAAACCCTAAACCCTAAACCCTGAACCCTAACAGCAGCAGCCTAGCGGAGGCAGCTTGGAGATCGGTATGAAGTAGCGGTTCAGAGGACTGGTCCTTGCCGGCTTTACGTTTGGGGGTCTTCTTAGGACAGCCAAGGTTTAGGGTTCAGGGTTGAGGGTTTAGGGTGTAAGGTTTAGGGTTTAAGGTTGTTGCATGGGCCCTCAGTATGGCCCCCTTTAAAAGGGGACCCCGTTTATACCCCTATCAACCCAAAGGCCCATACGTCAGAATCCTTTAAAGAGGGTCAGGGACCATATTCAGGGCCCATGAAACATGAAACAACCCGGGATTAGGGTTTAGGGTTTAAGGGTTTAGGGAGTTTAGGGTCTTCAGTCCTTTTGGACTTCAAGACCCCTCCTGCAATGCCATGCTCATGCCGAAACCCCAGCTCGAAAACCTGCTAAAACCCAAACTTTGGAGTTGCTGGCTGCTACAAGGAGGGGGGGGGGGCCCCCGGTACAACTAGAGTTACAAGGACCTTAAATTGGGTTCCAGAAGTCCCTTAACTACAGTTACTATATAAAGCGGGCCCCCCTGCAATGCCCTGAACATGGCCCTGAACCCCAAAACCCTTTCAAGGAAATCATTTTCGGGAGCTCAAGTCCTCAAAGCCTCACCCTAAACCCCACAGGTCCTGGAACCCCAAACCGCCAAGAAAAACCCAAACCCTAACCTCATCAACCTTGTACGGCTTTGAGCTCTTCCCTAAACCCTAAACCCTAAACCCTAAAACCTAAACCCTAAGTTCCCAGAAGATTGCTTCGCATCCTCCACAGCCTCTGCAGCTCCTCTTGCGCGATGCGAAGCCTGCCAGCATGCCGAGTCCCCGCAACTTGAACTTAGTGTTTAGGGTTTAGGGTTTAGGGTTTAGGGTTTAGGGTTTAGGGTTTAGGGTTTAGGGTTTAGGGTTTTGGGTTTAGGGTGTGAAATTAGGGTTTCAGGTTTAAGGTCTAATTCAGCCTACGCTCTTACTCCCAGCAGCTGGTGAGTATGTATCTAGGACAAATGATTTTCTCAGCCTCTTCATTATAAGCAACCTGTTCCTGAGAGAGGAGGGTACATGAAGATTCATGTGATATCCTAAGTGATTCCCAGGTCTGCTGATTTCTCCCGTAAGATAGGAAGAACATCAACAGCGGCCAGAAAGTGGAAGACGAACAAAACCAGCAAAACAGCATAATGACCTTTGTTAGCCGATGTACGCTCATGGATTTCCTAAATTCGTCACGTTGAAAGAGCTCGAACACAATAGTGCTAACTGACTGACATTGTGGATGCACGAGCGATACAAGTGTGGGTTTTACTGTGTCCTTTCCAATCTCTCCTCTATTCCCCCTCTCGGTGAGGTAAGCGACTCAGTTAGGTACGGGAACAGTGAAGTTGTCAATCCCAAAAGGTCTTCTTAACGGAGCACCAAGAAACAAACAGCTTTTTCAACAGTCTTATGAGATTAACCACAGGAGCCCCATTCATAAGGAATGATCCACGAGCTTGGAAGTCAGTTCGTCTTCAGGAACATAATACCAATGCCAAGAAGTAAACACAAAAAAACTGTCCATCCATTGTTCGCCTCTGTGATAGAATATCCTCTACAATAACATCCTGAGCACATGACCTTTCCTTCCTTAATGTCGTGTTTTGCTCTTTTTCCTTCAGTACTAGTCATTACAAGATATGCCCATTCATAAGAGTGAACCCTGTGAGCTACCGACTTTCTTGTATGTATAAGGAGTATTGTGTATCAAGCAAAGAACAAAAATTATACGGCGAAGACCCCAAAACAGCATGGACGCCAAGTGTTGGGAGACGGCTCCGTACCTGTCCCAACCCAGGCGATTAATCCCCCTTTTCTTCCCTAAGCCCTGAACCCAAAAGTCCAATCCCAAAACCCAAACCCTAACCCCAAAACCCTAAACCCTAAAACCCCAAAACCCTAAACCGCTAAACCCCAAAATCCTAAACCCTAAAACCCCAAAACCCCCTAACACCCTAGCAGTCTGGGCCAAGAAGCTCGTGGTCGCCCATCAGCGACAGGAAGGCTCCGGCGGGCTTCTTTGTCTTCAGGGTCCCCGCCTGTCTTAAGGGTTTAGGGTTTAGGGTTTAGGGTCTAGGGTTTAGGGTTTAGGGTTTAGGGTCTAGGGTCTAGGGTTTAGGGTTTAGGGTTTAGGGTTTAGGGCTATAGCCGTAGCATGGGCCCTTACATGGGGACCCCTTATGCAACCCCGTATATACCCCTTGAAAGAAGGTAAGGGACCATACTAGTGGACCATGTAACTGCCTTGGAACCCTAAACCCTAAACCCTAAACCCTAAACCCTAAACCCGGGCTTATATCAAGGGTTTATATCGGGGTTTACATAGGGTTGACATAGGGCTTATATGGGCCAGCATAGGCGCCACCCCCCCCCCCCGGTCCCCCCCCGCTCTGTGGTTATGGTGGGTTTTTGGAGTCCACCCCCCCCCCCCGTGGGTGGCTTAAATAGGGTCTATTTGGAAGCTGGGACTCGGGTTTTCTTATAGCCATACACGTTTCCACGAGGGTACGCTGCTGTCACGTCAGTCGTACTATGGAGGCCTCAGGAACAAGAACCAGGTAGTTCCTCTTTTCTCTTCTCTTTTTCTCCTCAATCCTAAAGTCGAAGGCTCTCGTGAGGAGAAGAGAAGGGAGAGAAGGAGGGAAAGATAAGAGGAACACAATTTTCATGGGAAGAGCCAAGAAAAGAATAGAAGAGAGATAAAACAAGGCGCAAAGAAGATGGTACTCTTCTTTATCTATCCTCTCTCCCTTATCTCTCCGTTCCCTCTGTCTTTTCGAAATGAGAAAAACAAAAAGAAAGATGAAAGGAAGAAGGGTTAGGAAAAGAGCCGAAGAGATAGGCCGAAAAGAGGGGTATGGTGAAGTACGGCAAAGGTCCACGCACAAGGAGTCACCTTCTGCTTACCCTTCCCCTGCTTGATTTTACAAGCTCCTTTCTTGTGTTTTATCAGTTAAAATTAAAAGGAAACAGAAGGAGAGAAGGGAAAGGGAAGTGAGAGAGGAGAGACAAGAAGGAGGCCATTTTAATTTCCTGTGAGTTATCAAAAGGAATGCAATATTATGGGAAGAGCAATGGAAAAAAAGAGTGGAAGAGAAATTAAGACAGGAGAGGGAGGTGCAAAAATAAGGCAAAGAGAAGATGGTGCCGTTTTCATCTCACCTCTCGTTCTTATCTTCCTCTTCTCTGGTTCTTTTCCCTGTGAAATAAAAAAACAAAAGGAAGGACAATGAACATATAAAGGAACCCGTTTTCGTTTCCGTTTGGGCACAAGGAAAAAAAACAGAGGCGATAGGGCGAGAGGAGGGGTTTGCTGAAGCATGGGGAGGGTGTACGGGCAAGGGGCCAACTCCGCCCACTTCCCCCATCCATTGAAAGAGGAAATGGAACAGGGCCTCCATTCCCCTCTTATTCTTCCTTTCTTGCGTTTTTGTCGTTTAGAAGGGAACAAGAGAAGAGGAGGGAGAGAGAAGGAGAGAGGAGACATAAAAAGGGTTGCATTTTTAATGGGAAGAGCAAAGAAAAGACCAGAAGAGAGATGATGGGAGAAGAGGGGGAGAAAAAACAAGGCGCACAGAAAATGGGCAGATAAGAAGAGAGGAAAGGGAATGACCAAGTACAATGAGGAGTTCTTCAATTTCCCTCCCTATCTCTTATGTTACTTTTCCTTCTTGTGGGGTGTCCCTTTTTCTCTTTAAGATGCAGAAAACGATTGAAAAGGACACCCGTTCCATCGCCCATATGTAGGGAAAGAGAGAGAATCATGAGCATCAGCTGGGCTTGCTGCCAATCCAACATGGGCGTCCCTTTTAATCGC
>CAJNDS010001520.1:0-15449 GCA_905221605.1 Symbiodinium natans
AGGGGTGGGTGGGGGTGGGGGTTGGGGGTTGGGCGAGGTATGGACCACACCCATGCATGGGCCGTGGACCATGAGCCAAGGGGCCAGGAGCCATGGGTTCAGTGGGGGGCGGGGTGCGTGGGGGTGGGGGTAGGGGTTGGAAGTGTGGGTGGGTGGGGGTGGGGGTTGGGGGTTGGGCGTGGCAGCCTGCGACAGGATGGGGGTGGGGGTTGGGGGTTGGGGTGGAGCAGGGGCCATATATAGGACCAGCATTGGCAGCCATGCAGGTCGAGGGATGAGACTGGGAGCATGGGCCAGACAAAGTTAAAGTCAGCTGAGAAGCCACACCCATGGGCCGTGGACCATGAGCCAATGGGGCCAGGAGCCATGGGTTCAGTGGGGGGCGGGCCCATGACAAGCACAGGCGGCGGGGAGGGGGGTTGGGCGTGGCAGGGTGCGTAGGGGTGGAGCAGGGGCCATAAATAGGACCAGCATTGGCAGCCATGCAGGTCGAGGGATGAGAGTGGGAGCATGGGCCAGAGGGGGGTAGGCGGAGCTGGAAGGGCGGAGGGCGGAGCGGGCGGAGGGCCCGGGCTTGCACTGGGGCCTTTAAAGTCAGCTGAGAAGCCACACCCATGGGCCGTGGACCATGAGCCAATGGGGCCAGGAGCCATGGGTTCAGTGGGGGGCGGGCCCATGACAAGCACAGGCGGCGGGGCAGGGTGCGCGCGGGGTGGGGTGGGGGTGGAGCATGGCGGGGTGCGTGGGGGGCTTGGGCAGGAAGGGCGGATGGGCGGGGAGCAGGTGCGTGGGTGGTGGGGGTAGGGGCGGAGGGGAGACATGGGGCCAGGAGCCATGGGTCCATGGCCCTGCAGGTCGAGGGATGAAGAATGGGTGCGTGAGGGGTAAGGGGTAGGGAGCTGGGTCCATGAGGGGTAGGTCAAGGGGATGGAGAGTGGGAGCATGGGCCAGAGGAGAGTGGGCGGAGCTGGAAGGGCGGAGGGCGGAGCGGGCGGAGGGCCGGGCTTGGGCAAGGGGAATGTATGCGGAGCGGGAAGGGCGGATGGGCGGGGAGCCGGTGCGTGGGTGGTGGGGGTAAGGGCGGAGGGGAGCCGTGGGGCCAGAACCCATGGGTCCATGAGGGGCATGGGCGGCGGGGCAGGGTGCGTGAGGGGTGTGAGGGGTAAGGGGTAGGGAGCTGGGTCCATGAGGGGTAGGTCAAGGGGATGGAGAGTGGGAGCATGGGCCAGAGGAGAGTGGGCGGAGCTGGAAGGGCGGAGGGCGGAGCGGGCGGAGGGCCCCGCCATGCACTGGGGCCCTTTAAAGTCAGCTGAAAAGCCACGGGCCAGGAGTCATGGGTTCAGTGAGGGGCGGGGTGCGTGGGGGGTGGGGGTAGGGGTTGGAAGTGTGGGTGGGTGGGGGTGGGGGTTGGGGGTTGGGGGTGGCAGGATGCGTGCGGTATGGGGGTGGGGGTTGGGGGTTGGGGTGGAGCAGGGGCCATATATAGGACCAGCGTTGGCAGCCATGCAGGTCGAGGGATGAAGAATGTGACCAACACCAATGGGGCCAGGAGCCATGGGTCCAGTGGGGGGGCGGGGTGCGTGGGTGGTGGGGGTGGGGGTTGGAAGTGTGGAAAGGGTGGGGTGTTGGGGGTGGGGGTTGGGGGTGGGGGTGGAGCCATGACGCCAGGAGCAAGGGGCCCATGACAAGCACGGGCGGCGGGGCAGGGTGCGTGCGGGGTGGGGGTGGGGGTTGCGGGTGGGGGTGGAGCAGCTCAAGGGATGAAGAATAGGACGGGCGGAGCGGGCGGAGGGCCCGGGCATGCACTGGGCCCTTTAAAGTCACGCCCATGGGCCGTGGACCATGAGCCAATGGGGCCAGGAGCCATGGGTTCTGGGCGTGGCAGGGTGCGTACGGTATGGGGGTGGGGGTTGGGGGTTGGGGTGGAGCAGGGGCCATATATAGGACCAGCATTGGCAGCCATGCAGGTCGAGGGATGAGAGTGGGAGCATGGGCCAGAGGGGGGTAGGCGGAGCTGGAAGGGCGGAGGGCGGAGCGGGCGGAGGGCCCGGGCTTGCACTGGGGCCCTGTAAAGTCAGCTGAGAAGCCACACCCATGGGCCGTGGACCATGAGCCAATGGGGCCAGGAGCCATGGGTTCAGTGGGGGGCGGGCCCATGACAAGCACAGGCGGCGGGGCAGGGGGTTGGGCGTGGCAGGGTGCGTACGGGATGGGGGTGGGGGTTGGGGGCTGGGGTGGAGCAGGGGCCATTTTCAGGACCAGCATAGGCAGCCACGCAGGTCGAGGGATGAGAGTGGGAGCATGGGCCAGAGGGGGGTAGGCGGAGCTGGAAGCGGAGGGCCCGGGCTTGCACTGGGGCCCTTTAAAGTCAGCTGAGAAGCCACACCCATGGGCCGTGGACCATGAGCCAATGGGGCCAGGAGCCATGGGTTCAGTGGGGGGCGGGCCCATGACAAGCACAGGCGGCGGGGCAGGGTGCGCGCGGGGTGGGGTGGGGGTTGCGGGTGGGGGTGGAGCATGGCGGGGTGCGTGGGGGGCTTGGGCAAGGGGAATGTATGCGGAGCGGGAAGGGCGGATGGGCGGGGAGCGGGTGCGTGGGTGGTGGGGGTAGGGGCGGAGGGGAGACATGGGGCCAGGAGCCATGGGTCCATGGCCCTGCAGGTCGAGGGATGAAGAATGGGAGGGGTAAGGGGTAGGGAGCTGGGTCCATGAGGGGTAGGTCAAGGGGATGGAGAGTGGGAGCATGGGCCAGAGGAGAGTGGGCGGAGCTGGAAGGGCGGAGGGCGGAGCGGGCGGAGGGCCCGGGCACGCACGGGGCCCTTTAAAGTCAGCTGAAAAGCCACGGGCCAGGAGCCATTGGGTTCAGTGGGGGGCGGGGTGCGTGGGGGGTGGGGGTAGGGGTTGGAAGTGTGGGTGGGTGGGGGTGGGGGTTGGGGGTTGGGGGTGGCACGGTATGGGGGTGGGGGTTGGGGGTTGGGGTGGAGCAGGGGCCATACATAGGACCAGCGTTGGCAGCCATGCAGGTCGAGTAATGAAGAATGTGACCAACACCAATGGGGCCAGGAGCCATGGGTCCAGTGGGGGGGCGGGGTGCGTGGGTGGTGGGGGTGGGGGTTGGAAGTGTGGAAAGGGTGGGGTGTTGGGGGTGGGCATGACGCCAGGAGCAAGGGGCCCATGACAAGCACGGGCGGCGGGGCAGGGTGCGTGCGGGGTGGGGGTGGGGGTTGCGGGTGGGGGTGGAGCAGCTCAAGGGATGAAGAATAGGACCAGGAGCCATGGGTCATGAAAAGCATGGCGGGATGCGTGGGGGGCTTGGGCAAGGGGAATGTATGCGGAGCGGGAAGGGCGGATGGGCGGGGAGCGGGTGCGTGGGTGGTGGGGGTAAGGGCGGAGGGGAGCCGTGGGGCCAGGGGCATGGGCGGCGGGGCAGGGTGCGTGAGGGGTGTGAGGGGTAAGGGGTAGGGAGCTGGGTCCATGAGGGGTAGGTCAAGGGGATGGAGAGTGGGAGCATGGGCCAGAGGAGAGTGGGCGGAGCTGGAAGGGCGGAGGGCGGAGCGGGCGGAGGGCCCGGGCATGCACTGGCGCCCTTTAAAGTCAGCTGAAACGCCACGGGCCAGGAGCCATGGGTTCAGTGGGTGGGGGGTGGGGAAGGGGTTGGAAGTGTGGGTGGGTGGGGGTGGGGGTTGGGGGTTGGGGGTGGCAGGATGCGTACGGTATGGGGGTGGGGGTTGGGGGTTGGGGTGGAGCAGGGGCCATAATAGGACCAGCGTTGGCAGCCACGCAGGTCGAGGGATGAAGAATGTGACCAACACCAATGGGGCCAGGAGCCATGGGTCCAGTGGGGGGGCGGGGTGCGTGGGTGGTGGGAGTGGGGGTTGGAAGTGTGGAAAGGGTGGGGTGTTGGGGATGGGGGTTGGGGGTGGGGGTGGAGCCATGACGGGCCCAGGACAAGCACGGGCGGGGAGCGGGTGCGTGGGTGGTGGGGGTAAGGGCGGAGGGGAGCCGTGGGGCCAGAACCCATGGGTCCATGAGGGGCATGGGCGGCGGGGCAGGGTGCGTGAGGGGTGTGAGGGGTAAGGGGTAGGGAGCTGGGTCCATGAGGGGTAGGTCAAGGGGATGGACAGTGGGAGCATGGGCCAGAGGAGAGTGGGCGGAGCTGGAAGGGCGGAGGGCGGAGCGGGCGGAGGGCCCGGGCATGCACTGGGGCCCTTTAAAGTCAGCTGAAAAGTGACGGGCCAGGAGCCATGGGTTCAGTGGGGGGCGGGGTGCGTGGGGGGTGGGGGTAGGGGTTGGAAGTGTGGGTGGGTGGGGGTGGGGGTTGGGGGTTGGGGGTGGCAGGATGCGTACGGTATGGGGGTGGGGGTTGGGGGTTGGGGTGGAGCAGGGGCCATAATAGGACCAGCGTTGGCAGCCGCAGGTCGAGGGATGAATGGGGCCCTTTAAAGTCAGCTGAAAAGCCACGGGCCAGGAGCCATGGGTTCAGTGGGGGGCGGGGTGCGTGGGGGGTGGGGGTAGGGGTTGGAAGTGTGGGTGGGTGGGGGTGGGGGTTGGGGGTTGGGGGTGGCAGGATGCGTACGGTATGGGGGTGGGGGTTGGGGGTTGGGGGAGCTGGAAGGGCGGAGGGCGGAGCGGGCGGAGGGCCCGAACATGCACTGGGGCCCTTTAAAGTCAGCTGAAAAGCCACGGGCCAGGAGCCATGGGTTCAGTGGGGGGCGGGGTGCGTGGGGGTAGGGGTTGGAAGTGTGGGTGGGTGGGGGTGGGGGTTGGGGGTTGGGGGTGGCAGGATGCGTACGGTATGGGGGTGGGGGTTGGGGGTTGGGGTGGAGTAGGGGCCATAATAGGGTTGGAAGTGTGGAAAGGGTGGGGTGTTGGGGGTGGGGGTTGGGGGTGGGGGTGGAGCCATGACGCCAGGAGCAAGGGGCCCATGACAAGCACGGGCGGCGGGGCAGGGTGCGTGCGGGGGGTGGAGCCATGACGCCAGGAGCAAGGGGCCCATGTCAAGCACGGGCGGCGGGGCAGGGTGCGTGTGGGGTGGGGGTGGGAGTTGCGGGTGGGGGTGGAGCAGCTCAAGGGATGAAGAATAGGACCAGGAGCCATGGGTCCATGAAAAGCATGGCGGGGTGCGTGGGGGGCTTGGGCAAGGGGAATGTATGCGGAGCGGGAAGGGCGGATGGGCGGGGAGCGGGTGCGTGGGTGGTGGGGGTAGGGGCAGACATGGGGCCAGGAGCCATGGGTCCATGGCCCTGCAGGTCGAGGGATGAAGAATGGGTGCGTGAGGGGTAAGGGGCAGGGAGCTGGGTCCATGAGGGGTCGGTCAAGGGGATGGAGAGTGGGAGCATGGGCCAGAGGAGAGTGGGCGGAGCTGGAAGGGCGGAGGGCGGAGCGGGCGGAGGGCCCGGGCATGCACTGGGGCCCTTTAAAGTCAGCTGAAAAGCCACGGGCCAGGAGCCATGGGTTCAGTGGGGGGCGGGGTGCGTGGGGGGTGTGGAAGTGTGGGTGGGTGGGGGTGGGGGTTGGGGGTTGGGGGTGGCAGGATGCGTACGGTATGGGGGTGGGGGTTGGGGGTTGGGGTGGAGCAGGGGCCATAATAGGACCAGCGTTGGCAGCCATGCAGGTCGAGGGATGAAGAATGTGACCAACACCAATGGCCAGGAGCCATGGGTCCAGTGAGGGGGCGGGGTGCGTGGGTGGTGGGAGTGGGGGTTGGAAGTGTGGAAAGGGTGGGGTGTTGGGGGTGGGGGTTGGGGGTGGGGGTGGAGCCATGACGCCAGGAGCAAGGGGCCCATGACAAGCACGGGCGGGGAGCGGGTGCGTGGGTGGTGGGGGTAAGGGCGGAGGGGAGCCGTGGGGCCAGAACCCATGGGTCCATGAGGGGCATGGGCGGCGGGGCAGGGTGCGTGAGGGGTGTGAGGGTTGGAAGTGTGGGTGGGTGGGGGTGGGGGTTGGGGGTTGGGGGTGGCAGGATGCGTACGGTATGGGGGTGGGGGTTGGGGGTTGGGGTGGAGCAGGGGCCATATATAGGACCAGCGTTGGCAGCCATGCAGGTCGAGGGATGAAGAATGTGACCAACACCAATGGGGCCAGGAGCCATGGGTCCAGTGGGGGGGCGGGGTGCGTGGGTGGTGGGGGTGGGGGTTGGAAGTGTGGAAAGGGTGGGGTGTTGGGGGTGGGGGTTGGGGGTGGGGGTGGAGCCATGACGCCAGGAGCAAGGGGCCCATGACAAGCACGGGCGGCGGGGCAGGGTGCGTGCGGGGTGGGTGGGGGTTGCGGGTGGGGGTGGAGCAGCTGATGAAGAATGGGATCAGGAGCCATGGGTGCATGAAAAGCATGGCGGGGTGTGTGGGGGGCTTGGGCAAGGGAATGTATGCGGAGCGGGAAGGGCGGATGGGCGGGGAGCGGGTGCGTGGGTGGTGGGGGTAGGGGCGGAGGGGAGCCATGGGCCAGGAGCCATGGGTCCATGAGGGGCATGGGCGGCGGGGCAGGGTGCGTGAGGGGTAAGGGGTAGGGAGCTGGGTCCATGAGGGGTAGGTCAAGGGGATGGAGAGTGGGAGCATGGGCCAGAGCTTTGGATGGGGTGGAGTAGGTGGTAGGGGCAATGGGTCTTCACTGACGCCGCCCCCGGCTGGGGTCGGCGGATAAGGTTTAGGGTCTGTGTTTTTCCGGCTTGGAGCTCAGCCCCGGTTTCAAGAAGGCTTGTACTTTGAGGAAGTTGCGCCTAGAAGGGGTGAAACACGTATGCTCACCAGCACCTCATGAGCGTGGTTCAGGGTTCTCCTTGCTCATCCCGGAACATACAGGTGCTTGGAGTCTCCCGCAACACTTGATGAGCAACCCAAACTTCAAGCTCCAACCCACATCCCTCAAAGCCCAAGAAGCCCTGAAACCTCACAACCCCATATGCCTTCATGCCCTAGAACCCTAAACCCCTTCGCGCCCTAACGCCCTCCAATCCAAAAACCCGAAGACCCCCAAAGCCCTAAACATCCCAAAGGCGGCCCTCAAATCCCTAAACCCTAAACGGCAAACCCTAAAACCCTAAAACCCTAAACCCTAAACTCTAAACCCTAAAGCCTAAACCGCCAACACGCCTGCAAGCCCAAGTTCTCAGGACTGCAGGTGGCGATGGCAAACCCCGCCGCAGGGGGCACGTTTGAAGCCTTCTACCTGGGTTGAGACACTTAGTAGTAGAGTAGGTAACCTTTAACCTTTTTGGGTTAATATAATTCCCCTTATAATCCCAAAGGTTAACCTTTAATTCCCCTAGGTTACTGGACAACTAAGGACAAGCTTATCAAAAGCTCCCTGTTTGGGGTTTAGGGTTTGGGTTTTAGGGTTTAGAGTTTAGTAATTTAAGGCTCAGGGTTCACACCGGAGAGCAACAATTGGGTACGGTCCAACATCGTTCAGGCTCCCTTATATGCCCCTTTAAACCTAAAAAAGGCATCCTTTGTGTTCCTAGGTTACTCTTGGGCCACCCTAAACCCTACACCCCAAACCCTTTTCTATGTTATGGTACCCAAAAAAACGAAGTTTTTGCCAGGACATGTTCCCCTACAAGAGTGCCTTGGGACGCTTTGACAGCACTGGGGCCTTCCTTCTGTTGCCAAGGTCAGGTTTTTAGAGTTGAGGTTCAAACAGGGTTTAGGGTTTAGGGTTTAGGGGGATTGCAAGGATATGTAGGCAGCAGCGTGCGTCTTGCGGACGGCATGTGATTTTCAGTTTCGTGAATTTTCATTCATATGGTTGTAGGATTTGGCGGTTAAGTCTTAGCTGTCCGCAATATCCACAAGTTGACTTAACCCTAAACCCTAAGCCCTACACCCTAAACCCTAAGCCCTAAGCGCCTGTAAGCGTTTCCGCAGATAAGGGGCAGAGGATCGGTATGCTCGTGATTATTTGCCGTCCCTAATATCCCTAAACCCCAAATCTGCGACCGGCTCGCTTGTCAGCATCGCCCCCTAAACTTACAAGGGGTGTAGGGCTTTAGGGTTACCACTCTAAAATTAACAGGGGGTTTAGGGGTTTAAGGGTTTTAGGGTGTGAGGTTTAGGACCCAGAACCTACTTTTTTTGCTTATAAGAGCTTTTCCAGTAATAACTTACGAAACGGTAGGTTTGGGCTCTTAAGGTATACCCTAAACCACAAGCTTCAGGGTTTGTAGGGCTTCGGTGGTGCGTGCTACCATGTACAAGTCGCACGTATCGGGCCATCTATTAATGTTGGGCGCGGTGTAGGTGCATGGTTTTGCGAGGGCTTACTAAACCCTAAACCCTAAACCCTAAACCCTAAACCCCAAAATCCCAAAAAAACCTCCATGTTCTTGGACCCGATGTCCGAAGCGGGGCGTCAGAGCCCACAAACATCGCAAAACCCCTCAATTAAGGATTTTAGGGTTTAGGGTTTAGGGTTTAGGGGTTCCAGAAACTTACAAGGTGCGGCAAAACACTTGCTGCAGCACGAGGGCCACTTGGGCAGCACCGATGCTTTCGATTCTTTCGGTGAGCCGAGATCAGATCTCAGACCTGAACCCTAAGCCCTAAACTCTACTTTGTGGCACTTTACTGTAACTTTAGATCCTTACCTGTTTTGGGTTTAGGGCTAAGGTGACTAAAAGTTGAATTTTTAGCTACCCTCCTAAGTGCAGCCAAGTCTAGACCCTCAGCCCTTGTGTTGAAGCAGAGTTTTAGCCACGGAAACCCCCCCAGAACCCATCACCCCCTGAGCCCTCAGAGAACCCCTTTTCTGAGCCCAGAAGCCCCAAAACCGATTCATAAACCATCAGCCCGGTTTAGGGTTTAGGGTCTAGGGTTTAGGGTTTAGGGACCCTACACCCCTATAAAACCCTACTAAACATCATAAACCCTTAAAACCCTACAATAAAATGACCCTAAAAACCGCTATTCAACCCTAGTGAACCCTATTGACGCCGATAAATCCTATAAAACCCTATAACCCTATTAAATCTTATAAACCCTAAATAATCCTACAACTCTATAAACTCCATAATAACCCTATGAAACCCTGTAAGAACCCTCAATAAACCCTATTAAGCCCGGTTAAACCCGTAAAATCCTAAAAAAAACCCTAAACCCTAAACCCTAAACCCTAAACCCTAAACCCTAAACCCTAAACCCTAAACCCTAAACCATCCTCGAGGTGCTGGAGCGTTGATGGACGGGGCGTTCGCCCGTGTGTCCTGGCTTACACCAAGGCGGCCTCAAGGGCGCTTAGGGCCTGGGTAGTTTAGGGCTTAGGGTTTCGGGTTTAGGGTTTAGGGTGTAGGGTTAGGGTTTAGGGTTTAGGGTTCGGGTTTCGGGTTTTAGGTAACCTTTCTAGCCTTTTTGGTTGTGTGTCGAATCCTACTCTACATAAACGGTCAACCTTTTGTTTTGGCTAGGGTATTCAGCCCCTAAGTTAACGCGGGGTTTGCACGGTTGTTCAGGGTTTCAGGATTTAGGGGGTGGATGGTTTGGGGAAAGTTTTGGGGTCGGGGGAGGTCATCCGACAAAATTGGAAAGACACGGAGAAGTTCAGCATGGCCTGAGCACCAGGATGACACGCACACATCGAGAAGTGTGCCGAGACTTTTTTAAATGTCGCTGCCTCCCAGGCACATGCTTTACATAGAGTTGCCAGAGGAACTACATGGGACACATCCTCCGCCAGGAGCCCCATCATATTACAGTAGAAGCCAAAAGTTGGAAACATAATAGCCTCCATCCCTAGGAATCCCAGCACTATTTGTCCTTAAGGTTTCCAACTTTTTGGGGTTTACTGTACAGTCACCTTAACTCCACTAGCCCGGCCTCCTGTCAGCATGTTCGGCCTGGACCCTGGAATACCGCATGGGTATGGGGTGCACAAAACCCAAAGGGTCCTAAGTACCTATATCGTAGACAGTAGGGTCTATATAGTAGGAATTACGATTCTGGGTTTGGGTAAGTGTGGGTTTAGGGTTTAGGGTTTAGGGCTTAGGGCTTAGGGCTTAGGGCTTAGGGCTTAGGGCTTAGGGTTTGGGTAAGTGTCCCCCCATATGGGTACTTGGGACCCTTTGGGAAAGTTTCGGGATGCTTGGGTGGTCCACGGATGCCTCGGAGGTGCGACATAGAGGAACTGAGGGAAGGGCATCCGTCTGCGGATACTAAAACCCTAAACCCAAACCCCAAACCCTAAACCCTAAACCCTAAACCCCAAACCCTAAACCCTAAACCCTAAACCATGCCATGACTGCGCCTTTGGGGCATGCTCACCCGTGGGCTAGCTGGCGAGATGCAGCAAGAGCCACAATGGCGTGGTTTCGCACGGGTTTCCTTGCTGCGTGATGTCCCGGCGATGCTGGCAATGGTAGCGAGTCGTGCTACTGTATTTCGCTTGATTCCGACTTCGGGTGGCAGTACTTGATTGGGGGATGTCCTCACCGCTTGCGATACCTGCACATGCTGGGCGGCATGCACATTCTTCATGTCGCTTCTAGTGGCTTAAGAACCCCCGGAAAACTAATAATATTCTTCCTTATGAAGGGTAGTATAGGGATCATTACTTGTTTACTCTTTTGTGGGTTCTTAAGCAAATATTAGGTCATGTGTGACGGCGAACTCATGGATGTCATCTTGCGTGATGTTGCGGCAGTGAGAGCGGTGCAGGGTTTAGGGTTTAGGGTTTAGGGTTTAGGGTTTAGGGTTTAGGGTTTAGGGTTTAGGGTTTAGGGTTTAGGGTTTAGGGTTTAGGGTTTAGGGTTTAGGGTTTAGGGTTTAGTCCTGGTCTCTTTTTCTGTAGTCCCCGATAGTTGGATGATGACAGTACAGAATCGCACTCTTGATTGACTGCGGATGAGCTATTATTAGCAAGTTCTTGCTCTTGTGGCTTGCACAGTGCAAACACTTTCGCGTCACATGCCTCGGCCTCAGGACGGGTTTGGTTTTCTGGGTTTACGGGTTTTGGGTTTTGGTACTAAGAATGTGCTCTAGCTCATGCTCTTGCAACAGCTCTAAAGGATCTGCATAAGCTGCCACACCGGAGGCTTCGCAGATGTGCGTGGGGTGTAGGGCCTGAGTGCGGAGGCTTACGATCTGTGTCTTTGCGTACGAGCGCATCAAAGGGAAGCTGTGCGAGCCTTGGTGCATTCCGCCGCCACAGGATCTGAAGAAGCCTAAACCCCTAAACCCTAAACCCCTAAACCCTAAACCCTAAACAAGAATATGTTTCCTCCTGATGGCCCCTGCTATGTTGCGAATCATGTCGGCTGGAGGCCCCCAGAAGGAAGCCCGAAGTATAGTCTTGCCAACTAGGGGAGAGCCCCAAGAACCTTCTACTTGTTCTGGTCGCCGTGAAGCGAACCCTGCTCTTCCAAAACCCTCAACTAAGGACCATGCCCGAATTCAGAATCATGATCCTTATAGTATAAAAGTAGGGCATATTCCTTAATTAAGGGGTCTCTGGAAGATCCGGGAACAAGCCGCTAACCCCCAAACCCTAAACCCCTAACCCCACACCCTAAATCCCAAACTCCAAACCCTAAACCCCAAACCCTAAACCCCAAACCCTAAACCCCAAACCCCAAACCCCAAACCCCAAACCCAAAACCCCAAACCCTAAACCCCAAACCCTAAACCCCAAATCCAAAAAAAACAAACCCCAAAACCCGTGCGCGCCCGTCGCCGCGGCTCCCAGGACCTGACTTTTCCCCACGCAATGTCACAAGAGGCGCCCCGCCGCCTTGTAGGTTAAGGGTTTAGGGTTTGGGGTTTCGGGTTTAGGGTTAAGGGTGTAGGGTTCAGGGTATTAACAGTTTAGGGCTTAGGGCTAGGGGTTTAGGGCTTAGGGCTTAGGGTTCAGGGTACTATAGGGCTTTGTAAGGCTGAGGGCTTAGGGTTTTCTAGTGCTTTATAGGGCTAAGGGGTGTTATGGGGCTTTATAGGGCTTTACAGGGCTTAGGGCTATCGGGTGTAGGGCTCTATGGTTGAGGGTTCAAAAGACGACCGTGGGCTTTTGCTGGGGCTAAGTTTCTAGCAGGGTGAATGGCGGCAGGCACTACTGTGCTCTGGTAGAAAACATAGCAGCTCTGGCACAATCGGGAGGTTTACAAAATACGGGGCCCCTGAAAATCGTCCCCCAAATAGTAGCATTCCCTTATAATAGGAACCCCAATAAGGACCCCTAATTTCGGAAGCCTAGCGAGGACTTGAAAACCAGTTCGGTTGATGTCTCTACTGTACTGTATATATATATATATATATATACAAATATAAATATGAATACAATATACAGACACCTACATACACACACACATACATCTGCTTACAGAAACAGATGGGACCATGGAGACTCGGAAAACCCTAGGAAAATCCCAAGGTGTTGGGCCAATGGATCATTCATTCTGGGTGAACCCCCACTCAGGGCAAGAATTTCAAGAATCAAGTTGACCCCCTGGCTCTATCTTTCCAGTTGCTGTCGCTTTCGAAACTACCGGGGTTTCAGAAAGGGGCCCCCCTAAACCCGAGACCCTAAAAACCCTAAACACTAGTCATAGCCACCACCCCCCCCCCCCATGTGTTGATGAGGACGCAATTGGCTCCTCCTGTGCTCGTGGCCCTGGCTCAGCGTCTGGCTCAGTCCTTCCCACGTTGTGGGTTTAGGGTTTAGAATTTAGGATTTAGGGCTCAAGTAGAAAAAGGGTTTAGGGTTTAGGGTAAGAATCATCCCTAACGTACAGGGTTTTAGCCGAGCTTGGTATCCTTTCCTGGCAGTTGTCCGCAGTCCAGTTGCAAAAAGGGTAAGAATTATGGTACTCCACCTTGGCCCCCTTGAGGTTGTACCCTTGGGTTTGGGGACCCTTTTTCACAGATCCTCTAAGGGAGTATCAGGGCCACATTCGGAGTGCATTAAGGTGAACCCCTTGGAGGGCGGTCCGAGTATGACTCCCTTGCAAAACTGGCTTCAGGATTTATGGGTTGGGAAGATGTCGAGAAATTCAATTCCAGCCTCGAGGCCTGCTGTAGCTACTATCGCATAGTCTTCGCACCCTAAACCCTGAACCCTAAACCCTAAACCCTAAACCCTAAACCCTAAACCCTAAACCCTAAACCCTAAACCCTAAACCCTAAACCCTAAACCCGAATCGCTGGGAGGCTGGGGTCTCTGAACACCACCCTCGAAATCGGCCAAGGACAGCCCAGATCCAGAGACTCGCAACAGCGACGACGGACTGGAAAAAAGCAGCCTCCTTGGGGGGGGGGGGGGGGGGGGGGGGGTGAGGTTTCGGGTTTAGGGTTTAGGGTTTAGGGTTTAGGGTTTAGGGTTTAGGGTTTAGGGTTTACGGCGCTGTGGTAGATGGTCGAAGATGAGCTTCGGAACGGCGTGTTAAATGGGGGAACAGGAAATAGGGGGATACCCTTCTTGGAGCGTTTCAGAACAAAGGACTGGCTGCATCTTTGAATTCTACATGGGGACCACGACTTTTGGAAAAGGCCCGCATGCTTACGAATGCCTCCAGTGGCTGGCGCAATCATATTCTGATTCGGTCTATGTCATTTTCCCAAAGAGCCCAATACCCCTATATACCTGAAAGCACATAACGGATCATTATATGACTTCAGGTATATTCCTTAATTAAGGGGTATCTCAAGGGCCCTCGAGTTAGTGGTACTAAGTTGAAAAATTCGATTCTGTTGTAGGAAGCCACTCTTCTGGGCCGGTGTCAGAATGTGGAAAGGCACCAGGCCTATCCAGGTTTGCCGAAAACCGCCTGAAGCGGTGTTCGCACCAGATATGCCGTTGACAAATGGCTCGGTACACATCGGCAACGTATACGAGCATGCCCTGCCATCTTCTCATCAGACAGCCTAATACCCCCTTCTTAAGGGTGGTTATATATACGTTAAATTGTATATAGGGACCCTTGGTATGATTTTAGGTTAAGGGATACCTAAGCGGCTCTTTGGCCGCGGTAGGGCGCCTCGCCATGCAGTCGGCACGGTTGCCGGGGCGAAGGTGCCAGGTGCAGCTGCCACTTTTGAACCCTAAGGCTAAGGGTCCCAAGTACCTAGTTATTGTATACTTGGTCCCTATATATAGCAAGCACTTTAAGGCCCGAGTATTCCCTATTTAGGTACATGGCCCCTTTAGGGGAAAATCGCAGTGAAGGGTTGAACCCGTCAACGGATGTTGCGTCGTTAGAGGCTCTTTGGGAGGGGGGGGGGGTGTGGGGGTAGCCCCATATCCTGCACCTTGACACATGGATCTCCTTTCAAGAGGTTTTCTGAACCCCACGCCCTAAACCCTAAACCCTACACCTTTCACGCAGGGTTGAAGAGGTTTTCCTTCTGACCCGGAGTTGCTATT
Organism: Symbiodinium natans; assembly: GCA_905221605.1. Taxonomy (NCBI): domain Eukaryota; class Dinophyceae; order Suessiales; family Symbiodiniaceae; genus Symbiodinium; species Symbiodinium natans. The sequence continues at coordinate 14,341 of CAJNDS010001520.1, forward strand.
ATGCCTTCTAATCCCCATAATCAACGTGATAGGGTGTAACTAAGGCCGTAACATGTTCATAGTCAACCCTAAAAAGGGCCTGTTTCAGGGGATATAGGGTATCATCACCCATCCTGCTTATTCTTAGGTTACTTACTCTGTTTAGGGTTAACCCAGGTATGGCCCTTCGAGATTGTAAGTTGCGACGGCGCCCGGCCGCTTTTGAGGTGGCTCCACTGCGCGAGATCAACGATCTCGATCTTTGTGGGTGGTTTTTGTTTAAGCCCCGAGTCGATCACCCTTTGCCGCCATGAAGAAGAAGCTGCGCAGTCCGAACCCTGACCCCCCCCCCGAACCATGGACCTCGGTTTGATGAGTTGGTGGTCTCCTTAAGAAGGGGTTTCTGCTTCATAGGGCCATATACCGGGGTTCTTATCAGGGTATCTAGGAATCTGGGGGCTCTATCTAGGTATAAGGGTAGCAGATATAGCGCCTGCCGGCCTGTATCATCCTTAGGGTTAATAGGGCGTCGAGATTCGGAGGGCTTCCCAGAGACTCCAAAATCCCTTAAGTAAGGAATATACCTTAAACTATAGTAGGACCCCAAATATGATTTAAGGTCTGTTCCTCAATTATCAGTGATATTGGAGTCTTTGGGTTCTTGGGCCAGCGAGCGTTTGAGCCATGGTCCGAGCCCACTCCGAAAAAGCCCCGGTGGAGACCTCCCTGCTGCTGAGGGTGGAGCTTCCTGCAGTTGGCCCCATGACGGTTTAGGGTTTAGGGTTTAGGGTTTAGGGTTTAGGGTTTAGGGTTTAGGGCGAGTCCCAAGTATCAGCTAAATCTTGGTAGCCCAGTGGTGCTCTTTTGCCCCCTTTTTTGGTGGGTTCAAGGTTCCCTTGCAGAGTAACCAACCCGAAAAAAAGGGTACCCTTCTCATAATATGGCTACTGGGCTACTGAAAAATTGAAGTGAAAAAGGACCAGAGTTTAGGGCTTAGGGAGCAGTTGCATGTGTGCCGGTAGCCTCAGAGTCCGTTGCTCAAGAAAGGGTTTTTGGGTTTCAGGGGTGTGTGGGATTTTGGAATCTGGGTCCGGACTCGAGAAGATCAAGCAAAAACAACAGTGGCCTTA
>CAJNDS010001521.1:2500-15417 GCA_905221605.1 Symbiodinium natans
GGCTTTTGGGGTTTCTTCTATCGCTGTACTTTGGCCCTGAACCTCAGAGAGGCCGTTCCCAAAGCCTAAACAAACCCTAAGCCTTGAAGCCTACAACCCTAAACCCTAGAACCTAAAACCTAAAACCTAAAACCTAAACCCTAAACCCTAAACCCTAAGACCCTAAACCTACACTCTCGACCCGACCACACGGACTTCGAGGCCTCACAGCTTCCTAGGCCCGGCAACCCTTCCGGTATTGGGCTTAGGGTTTAGGGTTTAGGGTTTAGGGTTTAGGGTTTAGGGTTTAGGGTTGAATTTGTGGAGTGTCAGGCCTGTGGTTTGCTGAGGCTTAGAGTTTTTTGTTGGCCCTTTCGTGCTTTTGAAGTGTTGGTAGGGTCCTGGTTTGTGTTAATTGCGTTTGTTCAAGTTGTTTTTGGCTATTTTGTGTTTCTTTTTGGGGTTGAGGGTTTGAGGGTTTTGTGGCTGACTCCCCAACGTCGTCATCAGGGTCCCGCAGCAGCAGGAAAGGGGGGTTTACGAGAACAGGGGCACCTGATTGGGGTCCTTTTAAACAGGGGATCCTATTCTTTGGGAGTCTATATGAGCGTCCCTTCTTTGCGTAAACCCCCAAATGTTTAAACTCAAGAGCGTAATGTGAGCACAACATCGCGGGGCCCTGCGTAAGGAAAGGAAACAAGACCCCCAAACCCTTAAGCCCGCAAACCCTAACACTTGAAATTAAAAAAAGCCCAAAATCCAAAGCCCCTAAAGCCAAAGCCCTCTAACCCCTCTAAACCCTCTATACCCTCCAAACCCTCTAAGTCCTCTAAACCCTAAAGCTCACACCCCCGAAACCCTCTAAACGCTAACGAACTCGCAGGTGGGCGAGCGCATGACAGGGAAGACCGCCGTGGTGGTGAACAGGCACTGTTAGGGTTTAGGGACTGATAGGGTTTAGGGTTTAGGGTTAGGGCTTTAGGGCTTCAGGGTTAAGGTGTAGGGCTTCAGTAGGGTTTTGGTTTTTAGGCCGTGGAATGGGGCTGAGGGATATGGCATTCGGGGTTCTGAATTTCAGGGGTTTGTGGGACTTTAGGGTTATTGGTTGTCAGGGTTCAGAGTTTCGGGGTTTCAGGGTTCCAGGGGTTTCAGGGGTTTAGGGTTTTTGGGCTTCAGGTTTTGTTGGGCTCAAATTGGGCTCAAAGAGGTTGTAAAGCTCCACTTGGGCGAGCTGCTCGCACCATCCTAATCCCTGCACTACCCCACAGACAGGCCCATACATGTCTAAACCCTGTTACTTCAGGGTTTAGGGCAGAGGGTGTTTAGGGTTTAGGGTTGGGGGTTGCTTAGGGTTTAGTAGGGTTTAGGGCTGAGGGTGTTTAGGGTTTAGGGTTGGGGGTTGCTTAGGGTTTCGTACGTTTGGAGATTTGGGCGTCCTTCCCGCTCCTCTTCTGTGGCAGGTCCGAGGTGGTCGGTCGACCAGTGGCCGCGATGCTGGCGTGCCTTTAGCTTCGTTTGGCGTTGTCTGATCTAAACCCTAAACCCTAAACCCTAAACCCAAAACCCAAAACCCAAAACCCTAAACCCTAAACCCTAAACCCTGAACCCTGAGGGTTGAGGGTTGAAGGTTTTAGGGTTTAGGGTTTATGGTTTAGGGGGGGTGGAGGTTTCGGGTGAGGCTTTCAGGAATTCAAGGGTTCTTCAAGGCCCCCGCCTTCGACCAACCGATGCTCTGATAGCTGCCCCACCTAAAACCCTAAACCCTAAACCCTTAAACCCTTAAACCCTAAAACCCTAAACCCTAAACCCTAAACCCTAAACCCTAAACCCTAAACCGTAAACCCTAAACCCTAAACCCCAAACCCTAAACCCCAAACCCTAAACCCTAAACCCTAAACCCTCATGGACCTCCTTGCGGCCGCGGATATGGGTGGCACTGCCGAAGCGAAGAACGCATGGGAGGCTCACCGAGCCGACAAAACAAAAAAAGCCGCCGGAGTCGCGCCGCACGTGCCATGAAGGTGGAGAAGGAGTGTTACTCTTTGTGATGGTTGGGTACCATTTTACATGGGTACTTAAACCCAATAAAGAATATAACTGGGTAGTTAACCCCCAATAAAGAATATAACTATATACATGCTTGATATTAGCCCAACCAGTGGTTTGTCTGGCAGCACCCGATCTGCCGAAGGGCCCGAGGCCACCCTGAAGCCTGCCTGGGCAAGGGAGGAGTTTAGGGCTTTTGAGAGGCTAGCGTTTCGGGCTTGGGGTTTTGAGGGTTCAGGGTTTAGGGTTCAGGGTTCAGGGTTTAGGGTTCAGGGTTTAGGGTTTAGGTCTTTTGAGCTTATAGCGTTTTGGGCTTGGGGATAGGGTTTGGGGTAGTTTGGGGTTTAGGTGTTAAAGCTTACGGGGGAGTGTAGAGTCCAGGGTTCAGGGGTTTGGGTGTGTGTATGTCCTTGATTCGTGCGGTGTTGCACCCCTAAGGAAGGCACACGCACCTTACTTCGTGCCAAAGGTTTGGAATTTAGGGTTTATGGTTTATGGTTTAGGGTTTAGGGTTTAGGGTATTGGGCTGTTGTGTCTGTTTCCAGGATGCCCGGCAGCTTAGGAGATCCGCCATACCAAATGGGGGTTTTCGAAAATAAGGGACCCCCCAAAGTAGTCCCCCATAGTAGAATCCCCTTACAGTAAGGACTCCAACAAGGCACCCCTAATCTCGGAAACCCTCAACTCTCTTGACACAGGACCCGACCCACCCTGACAGCCCCCCCTAAACCCTAAACCCTAAACCGAAACCCTAAACCCTAAACACTAAACCCTAAACTAACTTTACAAACCCTGCTTCTGGGCTCAAGTCTGATGTGGGACTGGGTCGGTAGACGAGGTTTTAGGGGTGTAGGGTTTGGGAGGGTTTGAGATTCGGACTTGAGCTTACCCTAAACCACTAAAACCCTAAAACCCTAAAACCCTAAACCCTAAACCCTAAACCCTAAACCCTAAGCCCTAAGCCCTAAGCCCTAAGCCCTAAGCCCTAAACCCTAAACCCTAAACCCTAAACCCTAAACCGGCACTCAGGAATGATGGGGCAAAAGTTTGGAGCGTGGACATCGACTCCGTGTGGCTCCTGCCGTGCTTGCTTCGGGGCCTTTAGGGTTTGGGGTTCAGGGTTTAGGGTTTAGGGTTTAGGGTTAGGGCTTTAGGGTTTAGGGTTTAGGGTTTAGGGTTTAGGGTTTAGGGCTTTAGGTAGTTTGAGGGTTCGGGTTTCGGGTCTAGGGTTTCGGGCTTTTGGTAGTTTCAGGGCTCGGGGTTAGGAGTTCGGGATTAGGGTTTAAGTAGTTTGAGGGTTCGGGGGTTTAGGGGTTAGGGCGTAAGGGTTTCGGGGCTCTAGGGGCTTTAGGGGCTTTAGGGTCTTTAGGGGCCTTAGGGGCTTTGGGGGCTTTTGGGGCTTTTGGGGCTTTTGGGTGGGGATGTAGGGACGCAGGGCCCGAAACCCTCAACATGATGCAACCTTCGGCTTGCCAAGAAAGACCCGACCTCCCCAGGCTCTTTCAGATGCCCTGAAGCGTAAGATGAGATGTTCCCCCTTATACTAGCAGTCCTTAGTAGGGATTATAGTACCCCTCGCCCGCCCCCATCATAGTCCAAGGACTGTTAGTACCAGGGGGAACATCCCAACCCCTCAGCCTTGAACCTGACAGTTGACGGCTTAGTATTCAGGGCCAAAGGTTCTAGGCTTTGTGTGGGGTCCGCCTTCTGCAATGGCTCTTAGGTTATCTAGAAGACCCTGGTCCACCTATACGTGCTTTTTGTAGTTCCCTAAAGCCCTCAACCCCAAACCCTCAACAACCGCAAAGCCGCCCCCAATGCCAGAGTCATGGCCAGGTACCCCTAGACCCTAAACCCTAAACCCTAAACCCTAAACCCTAAACCCTATAGCCGTGGCCAGGTATATCTTCACTCGCGGCAAGTTGGTGATGCCTTCCACAGACACATCCGTCGAGGCTCGGCCTCCCACCCTAAACCCTAAACCCTAAACCCCAAACCCCAAACCCTCAACCCTCAACCCTAAACCCCAAACCCTCAACCCTCAACCCCAAATCCCAAACCCCAAACCCTAAACCCTCAACCCTCAACCCTCAACCCTCAACCCCACTGGGGGGGCGAGATGGCGGCAAGAGGCTTCCAGATTCCATGAAGCCGAGAGAGGTGGTAGAGAGCCTCGCAGGGCCTAGCTCCCCACAGACTGCTGTGGTGGTGGTGAACTGTTTGGGTTTAGGGTTTAGGGTTTAGGGTTTAGGGTTTAGGGTTTAGGGTTTAGGGTTTGGGGTTTGGGGGTTAGGGTTTAGGGTTTAGGGTTTAGGGTTTAGGGTTTAGGGTTTGGGGGAAAGGAGCCACGGAGTGGCCCAAGGGCCACGACCCTCAACCCTAAACCCTAAACCCTAAGCCTAAGCTCCAAACCCTACTTACACCTACACCCGTCCTCAAATGGCCCCAGGGGTTAGCGCCTAAGGTGTAGCGTTCAGGGTTTGCAGGGTCTACTGGAGGGTTGTAGGTTTAGGGTTGAGGGTTTAGGGTTTAGGGGTTTAGGGGTTTAGGGTTTTAGGGATTAGGGTTTTGGGGATTAGGGTTTTGGGTTTAGGGGTTAGGGATCTGGGCACGAGGCGGCTGTGCGGGAAGCCGACATTGTGATTTTGGGCGTGCCCAGCGCGCCTTGTCATGCATGAAGCCTTTAGGCCCGCGAACGCCCAGGAACTTAAACCCGAAACCCCAAGGCCCCAAACCCTAGAAGCCCTGGAAGGCCTGGACACCCTAAACCCTAAACCCTCGCTCGTAGTTCTTCACGTGGTTGTTTCGGGGCTTGGGGCATAGGTTTTAATTTTAGTTTCTTTTGATTTTAGTTTCTTTTGATTTTGGTTTCTTTTGATTTTAGTTTCATGTGGTGTTTTATTTTTGAAAAGTCTTGTTTGGGGCTTCAGGGGTTTAAGGCCTGTTTAGGGTGTGGCGGATTGACCACAACCCATCAAACCCTCAGTTCAGGAGCAGTTGCTCCTTGAAGTACTGTAGGGTTTAGGGTTTAGGGTTTAGGGTTTAGGGTTTAGGGTTTAGGGTTTAGGGGTTTAGGGTTTAGGGTTTAGGGAAGGTTTGGGGCGGGTTTAGGGTTTAGGGTTTGGAGTTTAGGGCCTAGGGTCTAGGGTTCTTTGTGGTTACGGGAACCTTAGGGAAGCTTAGGGAACCTTAGGGAACCTCAGGGAATTTTCGGGGAGCTTCATGGAAGTTAGTGAACGTTAGGGAATCTTGGGGCACCTTAGGGAGCGTTAGGGAACCTCAGGGAACCTCAGGGAACCTTAGGGAACCTTAGGGAACCTTAGGGAACCTGAGGGAACCTTAGGGAACCTTAGGGAACCTTAGGGAACCTTACGGAAATTTAGGAAACGTTACGGAGCAGTGGGGAGTATTAATACCCCCCTCAAGCCCCCTCCTTTCGCTCCCAAGGACAAGTACAAGATGGATCCCACGTGGATCAAGGAGGGGGCTGTTGTCATCAATGTCGCCAGACTCTTAGATCGTCTGTACAGCCCTCAACCCTGAACCCTATACCCTCAACCCTATACCCTCAACCCTAAACCCTCAACCCTAAACCCTAAACCCTAAACCCTATACCCTCAACCCTCCACCCTAAACCCTGAGCCCTCAAGCCTTCAAGCCTAAACCCTGAACCCCAATTCCCCTGACCAACCCTAAACACTGGACCCTAACCTCGGGTTGAGAGGGATTTCGGGTTTCGGGGTTCGAAGATGCTTTTGAATGCATCCCTTGTCGTGCAACAGTGGGTCCGAAATCAATCGAGTATGTATTCTACGAGCATCGTGGCGAAGCCCATCCTCAAACATCCTGCTTCAGTCACGTTGGAGGGAAGCTTTCAGGGGCAAGATGCCATGTGCAAAGGTGAGGAAATACAAACACACAATTACAAATACATATATATATATATATATATGTAAGAGGAACCTCTATGTACTATTTGACATGGCTGCTTTCTGTATTAAAGTTTTAATAGTTTTAATAGTTTTGAACTTTCAAAACAACATCCTAAACTATTAAAACTTTAATTTTCCTTTTTAAGTTTTAATAGTTTTAATAGTTTTAATAGTTTACACTTTTAAAAAGGCTCCTAAACTATTAAAACTATTAAAAAGAAACGGCCTTGCCCAGGAGATTCCTGAACTTTTAAAACTATTAAAACTATTAAAACGATTAAAACTATTAAAACTATTAAAACTATTAAAAAGGCTTCTTTTGAATAGTTTTAATAGTTTTAATAGTTTCAACTTTTAAAAAGCTTCCCGAACTAGTAAAACTATTAAAAAGAAGCCTTTTTAGTAGTTTTAATAGTTTTAATAGTTTTAATAGTTTTAATAGTTTTAAAAGTTTTAAAAGTTCGGGAATCTCCAGGCCAGGCCTTTTTCTTTTTAAGTTTTAATAGTTTTAATAGTTTCAACTATTAAAAAGGCTTCGAAACTATTAAAACTATTAAAAAGAAACGGCCTTGGCCAGGAGATTCCTGAACTTTTGAAACTATTAAAACTATTAAAACTATTAAAACTTTTAAAAAGGTTTCTTTTTAATAGTTTTAATAGTTTTAATAGTTTCAACTTTTAAAAAGCCTCCTAAACTATTAAAACTATTAAAAAGAAACGGCCTTGCCCAGGAGATTCCTGAACTTTTAAAACTATTAAAACTTTTAAAACTATTAAAACTATTAAAACTATTAAAAAGGCTTCTTTTTAATAGTTTTAATAGTTTTAATAGTTTCAACTTTTAAAAAGCCTCCCGAACTATTAAAACTTTTAAAAAGGCGCCTTTTTAATAGTTTTAATAGTTTTGAAAGTTTTAAAAGTTCAGGAATCTCCAGGCCAGGCTTTTTCCTTTTTATGTTTTAATAGTTTTAATAGTTTTAATAATTTCAACTTTTAAAAAGCCTCCCAAACTATTAAAAACTAGCGGCTCGATTTGGCCAATTTTTCCCGGGCAGTCTGCGGGCAAAATTTGGCCAAATCGGGCTGCTCGTCGTACGCGATAACAATTAAATAATTTCCGGCCTCCAGAAAGGCGCGGTTCGATTTGGCCAATTTTTGCCGGGCAGGCTCCGGGCAAAATTTGGCCAAATCGGGCTGCTCGTCGTACGCGATGAGAAATGCGCGGGTCGATTTGGCCAAATTTTGCCGGGCAGCCTCCGGGCAAAATTTGGCCAAATCGAGCCGCGCATTTCTCATCGCATAACGAAGAGCAGCCCGATTTGGCCAAATTTTGCCCGGAGCCTGCCCGGCAAAATTTGGCCAAATCGAGCCGCGCCTTTCTGGAGGCCCAAAACTATTTAAATTATGTAAATAATAAAAATAAAAAAAACAATGAAATAATTCCGGGCCTCCAGAAAGGCGCGGCTCGATTTGGCCAAATTTTGCCGGGCAGGCTCGGGCAAAATTTGGCCAAATCGGGCTGCTCGTCGTACGCGATGAGAAATGCGCGGCTCGATTTGGCCAAATTTTGCCTTTTTAATAGTTTTAATAGTTTTAATAGTTTCAACTTTTAAAAAGCCTCCCGAACTATTAAAACTATTAAAAAGAAGCCTTTTTAATAGTTTTAATAGTTTTAATAGTTTTAATAGTTTTAATAGTTTTAAAAGTTTTAAAAGTTCCGGAATCTCCAGGCCAGGCTTTTTCCTTTTTAAGTTTTAATAGTTTTAATAGTTTTAATAGTTTCAACTTTTAAAAAGCCTCCCAAACTATTAAAACTATTAAAAAGAAGCCTTTTTAATAGTTTTAATAGTTTTAATAGTTTTAATTGTTTTAATAGTTTTAAAAGTTTTAAAAGTTCGGGAATCTCCAGGCCAGGCCTTTTCCTTTTTAAGTTTTAATAGTTTTAATAGTTTTGATAGTTTCAACTTTTAAAAAGGGGCCGAAACTTTTAAAACTATTAAAACGAAACGGCCTTGGCCAGGAGATTCCTGAACTTTTGAAACTATTAAAACTTTTAAAACTATTAAAACTATTAAAACTATTAAAAAGGTTTCTTTTTAATAGTTTTAATAGTTTTAATAGTTTCAACTTTTAAAAAGCCTCCTAAGCTATTAAAACTATTAAAAAGAAACGGCCTTGGCCAGGAGATTCCTGAACTTTTAAAACTATTAAAACTTTTAAAACTATTAAAACTATTAAAACTATTAAAACTATTAAAACTATTAAAAAGGCTTCTTTTTAATAGTTTTAATAGTTTTAATAGTTTCAACTTTTAAAAAGCCTCCCGAACTATTAAAACTATTAAAAAGAAGCCTTTTTAATAGTTTTAATAGTTTTAATAGTTTTAATAGTTTTAAAAGTTTTAAAAGTTCGGGAATCTCCAGGCCAGGCTTTTTCCTTTTTAAGTTTTAATAGTTTTAATAGTTTTAATAATTTCAACTTTTAAAAAGCCTCCCAAACTATTAAAACTATTAAAAAGAATCCTTTTTAATAGTTTTAATAGTTTTAATAGTTTTAAAAGTTTTAAAAGTTCGGGAATCTCCAGGCCAGGCCTTTTCCTTTTTAAGTTTTAATAGTTTTAATAGTTTTAATAGTTTCAACTTTTAAACAGGGGCCGAAACTATTAAAACTATTAAAACGAAACGGCCTTGGCCAGGAGATTCCTGAACTTTTGAAACTATTAAAACTTTTAAAACTATTAAAACTATTAAAACTATTAAAACTATTAAAAAGGTTTCTTTTTAATAGTTTTAATAGTTTCAACTTTTAAAAAGCCTCCTAAGCTATTAAAACTATTAAAAAGAAACGGCCTTGGCCAGGAGATTCCTGAACTTTTAAAACTATTAAAACTTTTAAAACTATTAAAACTATTAAAACTATTAAAACTATTAAAAAGGCTTCTTTTTAATAGTTTTAATAGTTTTAATAGTGTCAACTTTTAAAAAGCCTCCCGAACTATTAAAACTATTAAAAAGAAGCCTTTTTAATAGTTTTAATAGTTTTAATAGTTTTAATAGTTTTAAAAGTTTTAAAAGTTCGGGAATCTCCAGGCCAGGCTTTTTCCTTTTTAAGTTTTAATAGTTTTAATAGTTTTAATAATTTCAACTTTTAAAAAGCCTCCCGAACTATTAAAACTATTAAAAAGAATCCTTTTTAATAGTTTTAATAGTTTTAATAGTTTTAATAGTTTTAAAAGTTTTAAAAGTTTTAAAAGTTTTAAAAGTTTTAAAAGTTCGGGAATCTCCAGGCCAGGCCTTTTCCTTTTTAAGTTTTAATAGTTTTTTTAATAGTTTTAATAGTTTCAACTTTTAAAAAGCCTCCCAAACTATTAAAACTATGAAAAAGAAGCCTTTTTAATAGTTTTAATAGTTTTAATAGTTTTAATAGTTTTAATAGTTTTAATAGTTTTAATAGTTTTAATAGTTTTAAAAGTTTTAAAAGTTCGGGAATCTCCAGGCCAGGCCTTTTCCTTTTTAAGTTTTAATAGTTTTAATAGTTTTAATAGTTTTAATAGTTTCAACTTTTAAAAAGCCTCCCAAACTATTAAAACTATTAAAAAGAAACGGCCTTGGCCAGGAGATTCCTGAACCTTTGAAACTATTAAAACTTTTAAAACTATTAAAACTATTAAAATGGTTTCTTTTTAATAGTTTTAATAGTTTGAATAGTTTCAACTTTTAAAAAGCCTCCCAAACTATTAAAACTATTAAAAAGAAGCCTTTTTAATTGTTTTAATAGTTTTAATAGTTTTAATAGTTTTAATAGTTTTAAAAGTTTTAAAAGTTCGGGAATTTCCTGGCCAGGGCCCCGGGCCTCTTCCCAGTACTAAATCACGAGCCCGGGCCTTCCCCCAATACTAGATGACGAGCCCGGACCTCTCCCCAATACTAAATCACAAGCCCAAGCCTCTACCCAATACTAAATTACGAGCCCGGGCCTCCCCCAAATACTAAATCACGAGCCCGAGCCTCCCCCCAATACTAAATCACGAGCCCGAGCCTCCGCCCAATACTAAAACACGAGCCCGGGCCTCTCCCCAATACTAAATCACAAGCCCAAGCCTCCCCCCAATACTAAATCACGAGCTCGGGCCTCCCCCCAATACTAAATGACGAGCCCGAGCATCCTCTCAATACTAAATCACGAGCCCAGGCCTCCCCCCAATACTAAACTACGAGCCCGGGCCTCACTCCAATACTAACCTGCCATGAGATTCCTGAACTTTCAAAACTTTTAAAACTTTTTTTACTATTAAAACTTTTAAAATTTTTAAAACTTTTAAAAAAGCATCGGGCCATCTCCCAATACTAAATTACGAGCCCGGGCCTCCCTCCAATACTAAATCACGAGCCCGGGCCTCCCCTCAATACTAAATCACGAGCCGGGCCTCCCCCCAATACTAAATCACGAGCCCGAGCCTTACCCCAATACTAAATCACGAGCCCAGGCCTCTCCCCAATACTAAACTACAAGCCCTGGCCTCCTTCCAATACTAACCGGCCATGAGATTCCTGAACTTTCAAAACTTTTAAAACTTTTAAAACTATTAGAACTTTTAAAACTTTTAAAACTATTAAAAAAGCCTCGGGCCTTCTCCCAATACTAAATTACGAGCCCGGGCCTTCTCTCAATACTAAATCACGAGCCCGGGCCTTCTCCCAATACTAAATCACGAGCCGGGGCCTCCCCCCAATACTAAATCACGAGCCCGAGCCTCCCCCCAATACTAAATCACGAGCCCGGGCCTCCCCCCAATACTACATCACGAGCCCGGTCCTCCCCCGGAAGCGGGCCAGCCCCCCCTCCTTTTCCATTTAACTTATTTAAATTATTCAAATTATAAAAATTATGTAAATTATATAAATTAGGGTCGCGTCACTTTGGTCAGATTTTGCCGGGCCCCGCGTAGATCCAGGCAGATTTTGTCCATGGTGATTTCTCCAAAAACACAAAGGACAAAATCTGCCTGGATCTACGCATCACTTTTTTTTGTAAGAAACAGCGCCGCGTAGATCCGGGCAGATTTTGTCCATGGTGTTTTCTCAAAAAACACGAAGGACAAAATCTGCCTGGATCTACGCGGCACTTTTTTTTGTAAGAAACAGCCCCGCATAGATCCAGGCAGATTTTGTCCATGGTGTTTTCTCAAAAAGCACGAAGGACAAAATCTGCCTGGATCTACGCGGCACTTTTTTTTGTAAGAAACAGCCCCGCGTAGATCCAGGCAGATTTTGTCCATGGTGTTTTGTCAAAAAACACGAAGGACAAAATCTGCCTGGATCTACGCGGCACTTTTTTTGTAAGAAACAGCCCCGCGTAGATCCAGGCAGATTTTGTGCGTGGCAGCCCGATTTGGCCAAATTTTGCCCGGAGGCTGCCCGGGAAAATTTGGTCAAATCGAGCCGCGCATTTCTCATCGCAATCGAGCCGCGCATTTCTCATCGCATACGAAGAGCAGCCCGATTTGGCCAAAATTTGCCCGGAGGCTGCCCGGCAAAATTTGGCCAAATCGAGCCGCGCATTTCTCATCGCATACGAAGAGCAGCCCGATTTGGCCAAAATTTGCCCGGAGGCTGCCCGGCGAAATTTGGCCAAATCGAGCCACGCATTTCTCATCGCGTACGAAGAGCAGCCCGATTTGGCCAAATTTTGCCCGGAGGCTGCCCGGCATAATTTGGCCAAATCGAGCCGCGCATTTCTCATCGCATACGAAGAGCAGCCCGACTTGGCCAAATTTTGCCCGGAGGCTGCCCGGCAAAATTTGGCCAAATCGAGCCGTGCCTTTCTGCAGGCCCGAAATTATTTACATTACTTAAATTATTCAAATTTTATCTAAGTTATTTCAATTAGTTGGGACTGGATTTTATCTAAATTATTTCAATTAGTTGGGACTGAAATGAGTCACGGCTCCGTGCCCCCTCAACGAAAGCAGTGACTCATTTCAGGGCCTGAAATGAGTCACGGCTCCGTGCCCCCTCAACACACACAGTGACTCATCTCAGGGCCTGAAATGAGTCACGGCTCCGCCCCCCCACAAACTCTTTAAATTCCTTCAAATCCTTAAAATCTGGAAAAATCATTTTTCCTAGGTTTTAAAGTCCCTCTTCCTGGGAGACTGCAAATTTCAGACCCATTTCAAGGGCCTATCTCTTCTGTTCCTTTCCTTACCCTTCTCCTTTTTTCATGGTTCATCCTTTTTGTCATTTTTGTTGTCCTTATTTCGAAAAGAAAAAAGGAAGGGAGAGATATGGGAGAGAGGATCGCTAAAGAAGAGTCCCATCTTCTCTGTGCCTTGTTTTGTCTTTCCTGCTCCTTTATTCATCTCTCTATTCTTGCCTTTGCTCTTCCTGTTAAAAATGCAACCCTGTCTATGTCTCCTCCTCCTTCTCTCTCCCTCCTCTTCAACGACAAAAAGCACAAGGAAAACATAAGAGGGGAATGGAGGCCCTTGTCCTTTCTTATCCTTTTTCAATGGTTGGGAACGTGAGCGGGGTTAGCTGCTTGCCCGTGGCCCCTCTCCATGCTTCAGCATATGCCTCCTCTCGCCTTATCTCCTCGGTTCTTTTCATTGTTCCCAAACGGAAAAAGAAAGCGAGTTCCTTTCATTTTCATTGTTCTTCCTTTGGGTTTTTGTTTCAAAGGGAAACGAGCAAGAGAGAAGAAAGAGGAGAAAGAGAGGAAAGATGAAGACGAGTACCATCTTCTTTTTGCCATGGGCGATGGAACGATTGTGCCTGTGGATCGTTTTCTGCATCTTCAAGCGAGAAAAAGGACGCCCCCGAACAAAAGCACTCTCTCTCTGTCTGTATCCCTGTCGCTATCTTTCTTTCTTTCGTTCTTTCTTTATCTTGCTCTCTTTCCCTGTCCCTATCTCTATCTCTCACTCATTCATTCCAAGTCTCACTCTCTCTCTCTCTCTCT
>CAJNDS010001522.1:0-15322 GCA_905221605.1 Symbiodinium natans
CGAGTATTGTGCGGGTTTTGGGCGGGTTTTGAGCGAGTTTTTCGTTTTGCTTTTTCTTGAAAAAGCCGGCTTTTTCAGCCTTTTTTCAAGCCCTCGAAAAAAAGGCAGCGGCTTTTGGGGTCCTTTTGGGAGACTCTTCAGATGGCACATTTTTGTAATTTTTTCGTCTGAAAAGCAGGCTTTTTCAGCTGTTTTTTTTGCCCAGAGTGCCCAAAACGGTCACAAATCGCAAAAAATGTCATTTTGGGTGTTTTGGGTGTTTCCACGGCTGCAAAACTAGCGAAAATTTTAATGTTTTTTTTTTTGCCTGGGTTCAGGGTTTTTGAAGGCGCAAAATGGTCAAAAATCACCAAAATTTGCCATTTCTATTCAGGGTTTGTGAAGGCCCAAAACGGTCATTCTGGGGATTTCCAAGGCCGCCAACCTAGGGAAAAACCTTTATGGTTTTCCCTTAATTCAGGGCTTGTGAAGCCCCAAAATTGTCAAAAATCGCAAAAAATTGACATTTTGTGTGTTTCCAAGGCCGCCAAACTAGGGTAAATCCTTACGCGTTGGCCTTAATCCAGGCCTTGTGAAGACAAAAAAACACAAACAATTGCAACTTTGGGGGTTTCCAAAATCGCCAACCTAAGCAAAATCCCTATGTTTTTTGCTTGAATTCAGGGTTTTTGAAGGCCCAAAATGGTCAAACATCGCTAAGTTTGGCCATTTTGGGGTTTCCAAGGCCGCCAAACTTGGGAAAATACCAACGCTTTGGCCTTAATTTAAGGTTTGTGAAGGCTCAAATTGACAAACACTTGCCATTTGGGTTGCAAAATTTGGCTTGCTGCAGATCGACATGTCAGGCAGTGGTTGTCTCAATTCGTGACTGCTGGCGCGCCTGTTCCTTTTCCATGGATGGCCAAGAAGTCTGCACGTACTTGCGTGCTGTGAGCTGGGCTGTCCAGGGCTCGGTCTGTACCGGCGAGCTCCTTCAAATAAGGCTCACAGCATAGGTTGGGTGAGACAAAAAGAGATCTTCCAGCTGGCCGACCGTCAGACGCCGCGGATGCATCTCCATGGAGTCCAGGTACCAGATGACATCCTCCTCAAGGACTTTCACGGCCACCCAATGCCGACCATGGAGGTTGACCACCGCGCCAGTGCAGCCATGCAAGTCCCTGATTGTCATGGCACGCCGGTCCCCCATCTGCCAGCGAAGCTGCCCAAATTCCTCCATGGCCTTGGTGCGGAGGGCCATACCCATGATTTCGATGGAGTAGTCTCCTGCAGGGGCCAAGTGGTCCTGAATGTTATCAGCCAGCTCGCGGTTCTCGAAGAGGAATGCATCAGCCGCTCGAGCCATGTCTTCCGGGTTGAGCAAGTGGAAGCCGAGGACATGATTCAGCGCGTGGATTCCACAGCGAAGATCTACTTGCCTTTCGAAGTAAGGTGCTTCAGCCTCACGCATGTGTGTCGGGCTGTTTGTCCTGGCCAGCTTGGGAGGAGGCGTGCTGTCTGAAGCTGTTTCTGCAGGGCGCTTCTTGGTGATTGTTTCTGCCTTGGGCTTGGCCTTGGCCTTGGCCTTGGCCTTGGCCTTGGCTTTGCTCTTGCCCTTTGCTCTGGCTTTGGGCTTGGCTTGGCACTTCCTTCCATGTGCCTTGATGGCGGGCTGAGTATTGGGAACCTCCTCGCCGCAATGCGGACAATGCCAGGGCCGTTCGCCCTCTTCTGCGTTCTCCTTGTCTGCTCTCAGACCAATCTGGAGCGCCCATCTCGGCCAGCCGGGCTTCGTAGAACTCCTTGCTCTCGGCGGGTCGAAAAAGTTGTTTCCATAGATGAGAACCGTCTCGCCCGGCCTGCTGGGCCTTCAGCGTGGTCAGCGCCCATTCTGCGTTCGCGTTGAATCGCAGCGACTTCGGGTTGAAGAACTCCAAGGTGCACAAGGCTTGCGAAGGGCAGCGGCTCAGAGCCACGTAGGCTTGTCCCTCTTCTTTGCACGTCGCATCAAGGCGGGAGTGGGATCCATCATGCAAGGTTGCCGCCTGGCATTTGTGAATGGTGGTGGCCTTCGCGAGCACCATGGGGAATTGCAGTCTAGAGGCCTTGCTGCCCTCCTTGTCCAGATATGTGGCTGACCTGCGGGCGACGGCAACGAAGCTGGTCTCGTTTTCCGCACGCCACTTGGCACCTGCATTCTTCTCGAAGGCCACCCAGATCAGCTCGATCTCGCCAGTGTCCTCGTCCGCGTCGATGTGCTCTACGAAGCCGCAGGCGCCATTGACGAGGCCGTCCTGGACGTCGAGGTTGTGCCGGAGCATCACTCGAACGCCGACGGCGACCCGAAACAAAGCCTCCAAGCCACCGGTGTTCTCGGGGTCGGCCCAAACCACTTCCGGGGATAGCGGGGCGCCTGTCTTGACGCTGACATCCAAGGCAGGGCTTTCGTAGAGCCGAGCGCCTGTCCTGCTGATGTGCTCCTCGATGTAGGTGCTGTTGCTTTCTGCCACAGCCCTGCGAGTGGGGTACAGGTGCACTGCTTTAGGGGCGGGCTGCCTGCTGCTGTTCTTCTTGACCACCATGCCACGCAGTTCCTGGACGTCTTCGTCTGTCCAAGTTCCGACGCGAATTCGTGCGAGAATGGCTGCCCATTTCGGATCCTCTGCTGCGCGCTGGTTCCCTTCCAGTTCGCAGAGTTGGAAAAGAAGCCACAGTTGACTTGCAAAGGCTGGCAGGCCGCCGGGCGGCGGCAACTGGTAGAGATCCCCTGCAAAGACGACGTGGAGTCCACCAAAGGGTACATAAGGCATGTCCCGGGCCAGACGGAGGTGTTGATCGAGGCGCTCCAGCATGAAGGAGGAAATGAAGCTTACCTCGTCCACAAACAGCACAGATACCAGGTTCCAGATGCTGCGCAGGGTTGCCAACAATGGGCCGCTTGGGAGAGGCACGTCGCAGGCCTTGCCATAGCTTTGGTTCACGACCGGCAGCAGGCAACAGGAATGGAGGGTGACCCCGTTGATGTTCCATGCTGCCACGCCTGTTGGAGCTGCTATGATTGTCCCGACGCCACCCTGTCGGAGCATGTGCGCGGCGGCGCGTACCACCACCGACTTTCCGCAGCCGCCAGGCCCGTGGAGGAGCATGTTCAAGCGCTCCGCGTTGTTGGCATCTTTGGTGTTGGGACGCTTCAGGACAGTCTGGATGATGTGCTCCATAGCCTGGCGCTGGTGCTCTGTCTGGGGGCTGGGGTTTTCCACAGTCAACTTCTCGAAGCTTTCCTCCCCCTCTTCCACTGGTGCAAAGGCATCGCCGGCCGCTCCCGTCGGCACATGGTCTGGTGCCGCGAAGTCGATGTCGTCTCCGTACCGCTCCTTCAATGCTTCGAGAATCTTCATGGAGTCTTCATAGTTCTCCTGTGCCACCTTGCTATTGGCCCACCCGTCCCGCAAGTGTGCTGGATGAATCTTGGCCTTCATGTACATGGTCGCCTGCACGGCTTGCAGCTTTCGGGCGGCCTCCAGGGTCCCATCCATGCGGGGAAAGCACCGCGACTGCAGGAAGTCGGGGTGTCCGTCTTTGTCACGGGCGATGCGTCTGAAAGCTGCCGCGTGACTACCGCCATCCTCCTCCTGCAACCAATCGCCCGGCTCCTTCCACACCGAATTTAGCAGCAGCCTCGAAAAGTAGAATTCCTCGGGCTCCTGATCGGGGCTGAAGTTGCGGTACGCCACGATAGCTGGTCTTTTGCGCGGCTGCGGGAAGTCCACGCCGATGAACTTGAAGGCCGCGCAGAAATCCAAGAAGATCAGGTCCTTGAACCGAGATGTCACAGGCTGGCTGCCCTCCACCGGCACTTCCACTTCTATGTCGCCGAAGGAGACCTGCATCTCTCGATACCATTTCTGTGCGACTGGCATGTACCCATCTTGCTTCAGCTTCTTGTTGCGGTAGGCATCGGGCTGTCCCAGGGCCACTTTTTCCTCATGTTTGGGCACCGACAAGGTCCACGTTTCAGGAGGCCCCACCTGGATCCACTCGTTGTCCCTGGAGAACTCGACGACGGGGAAGCCCAGCAGCAGATGGCACGCTTCGAAGGTTGATGTGGTCCTGCCCTGCAGCGCTGCGTGCGCTGCCTTGTACACCTGCTGGTTGCCTAGCCCGACACCGTCGTTGTTACCAGAAGTGAGGTTGGCAATGATGCTCTCGACGCGACGCTGGCACTCCCTGTCTTGCTCGGACTTCAACGCATAGCCGAGGATGTAGCGGCTGGCGCTGGTCAGTTCACAAATGACCTGAAGGTCCATGCTGGCTCGCCAGCAACGCAGGATTTTGATGTTGTACTGGCCAACGTTTTGATCGGATTTCTTCCGCCTCGTGGCCAGGCTACTTTTCCAGCGGCTGTTGGCATACTTCTCCTGGGAGGTGCGGCGCCTCGTCCTATTTTCTTCGCCATGGGGAAAGCCGAAGCGGCAGGAGCCGTGCGTTTTGATGCCACAGTACTCACTGCAGTGGTGCACCACCAGGCTGGCCAGCTGTGCGTTCACCTCCCTGTCACGAGGCCTGACTTTCGTGGACTGTCGCCATGTGTTTGGGGATTTCGTGCAAATGTACTTGTCGCTCCAGTCCTCTGCAGATTTAGGAGTGAACTTCTTCATGGCCTCCTCATCTGACCAGTCGGGATCGGGCGCGGTCTTGTCTTGCTTTTCTTTTTCGCCATCTTTGTCATTGAACGCTGCTGCTGCCGCCTGCTTGGCCTTCTCCTCGTCTTGTGGAGAGGTTGGTTCTTTCCACTCCTCCACCCACAGAAGAATGTGAGCGTGGGGGTAGCCTCTCTTTTGCCACTCAATGCGTATGATGTAGTCGAGGACCCTGAAGGGTGGATCCTCCTTGCGGACGCCACGGTGTCGGCCCGCCCGATCAGTGGCTGGGGCTCGGAGGAAGTCTTCGCCTTTGTCCCCAGGCTCATCCTGGGCGTCCGCATCTCGGTCCAGATGTGTCTGTGCATCACGTTTGGCGCCCAACCACCACATGAGCTGGCTCACCTGATGCATAAACTGTCTTGACACAATGGCCGGATGCTGATTGCAGAGCTGGTTGGGAGAGAGGCCGTCCCAAGTGAAACTCTCGTCGGCCTGGTATTGCTGCAAGATTTCTGCGGCTTCGCGCTCGATCTCTTCTGGCGGGCTGTCCGGTCGGAGTCGCAGCAGCCGGGCGGAAATGACTGCGACGAGGATATCCGGTTGCCGGGCATGGCAGGAAAGGGTCATGAAGAACTTCGGCGGGCCGAGCTGCTCGTACATGTTGAGGGCAACGTTTTTCTTTGCAAAGACGTAGGGATGCGTGCCGGGGATGTCCCTGAGGGCCGCGAAAACCTGGTTTTTGCCATCGTGGTACTTCGTCTTAGCACATGGGGCCCTTTGGCTGCCGATGCGCACATTGATGTTGCCGGACAGGCGTTTCTTAGTGTGCATCTCCAATAGCCACATGATGTACGGCACCGATGACTCAAAGCGCATGTCCAGGCCTAGCAGACGCTTGCGGGCATATTGCGAGAAGCTTGCGTACTGGTTCTGCCACCCGCCCGTGCCGGTGGGGAACAAGTGCGGGAAGAACTTCACATCCATGTCGTCGTCGAGCGCCGAAATACCTCGGGCTTTGCGCAGGTCCAGGGCTTCCGGTTTGGGGGCTTTCAGTTCCTTGGGGATCAGGTACGCCACCTCCAGCTCTGCTTCCTTCGTCTGGTCTTGCTGATTCTGCCCCCCCAAGGCCGAGGAGTGTGAGCCACCGGACTCCCCCGTTTGGCGCCCTTGAGGGGATTTGGAGTCTTGAATGGCTGCCATTCTTGCAGGACCTTGTCCACCGCCGGGTTCGCTTTGTAGAGGCGATGTTGGTGCTTCAGCTCCTGCAAAGCTTCATAGACGCAATCCAAACGAGCAGGCGAAGCTGCCATGCCCTGGACCCCTTCCACGAAGATTGTGCCATCGTCTTCAAGCGTGGCTCCCTCCAGGACATCGCAGATGAGGGGGTCTTCCATAAGCACGGCGTACATGCGACCCCACTGTGCGCTTGGGCCACCGGCCGGGAGCTTGTCGAGCAACACTTGGGAGATCCTCCCCATGGCTATCAGATGCTGTTCAAGAGGCTGCAGGGCCTGGAGGGCTTCCGGGATGGGCGCCGGGGCTGGCAAGACCAGCTTGGTGTTGTTCTCGCGGCAGCTTTTGCACAGCATCTTGCCGGTGGCTTTGGCTAGCCTGTAGTGCTTTGCTGTCGTGAAGGTTCGGCACATCTCACACGCCCTAGACAAACCAAATCTGCCCCAGCTGCGGGCGAAGGCTAGGTAATCGGCCTGCGCCTGTTCCGGTGTGAGTTCGTCTTCGTCTGGAAAGGGATAGCCTTGCTTTTGGATTTCGGTGGCTACAGGCCTGGGCCCACGAATTCCAACTCCATCCTCTTCTCGCTGGGCTTGGAGCTCACGCCGCTGGGCCCGATAGCTGTCCTTTTCGGGAACTGGGCCACGTGAGCCTGCTCCATCCTCTGTTCTTCTTGTTTGGAGCTCATGCCTTTGGGCCCGATAACTGTCCTGCTCGGGAAATGGGCCACGGGAGCCTGCTCCAACCTCTGTCCTTTTGGCTTGGAGCTGCTGTCTCTGTCCACGGAAGCTGCTTGATACAGGAATGGGTCCCCTACTCCCGGCGCCTTTTGCACTTCGCTCTGTCTGTTTTGCACTTTGCTCTGCCGCGCGCTCTTCCTTTTCGGCTTTGCGGCATTGAGGGTCACTGCACCAGCCCTGACCGCGGCCGCTCCTTTGTCCCACGCCACAGCGCTGGCAGGGCCCCATGGCAACTGCTAATTTGCAACACTCGGCAACCTACAGCCCAATTCGCTTACCGATGAAATGCTACGGGAGCAAGCCGAATCCACAAGTGCACGAAAGCAGCTCACTCAACTGAACAAGAACATGTCGGAGCTGCCATGTTGCAGAAGCTCACAGGCTTTTTTTTCGGCTCTCGCTGCGGTTCAGACCTTCACTTCTAGGAGCCATGCGCATTCCCATTCGGGATCAAGACCCAATCTGCGGAACCAGCCCCTCAGGCGTGTGTCTTCGCGGCACACGCTGATCTTCTGGGTTGCAACTGTTCACAGCTGCCACTTGAAAGAAGAACCTGAGAAAGCTGAGCTCGCGACTGTCTGGCCAAGGATTCTGGCAGATGTTGTCGTTCCATGCCTAATGCCCTCGACCCGGACCTGTAAGGAGGATGTCTGGTTCTTTTTAGGGCGCAGGACGAATCGTGGCCGGCTCTGCTTCTTCGGAGTGTAGCCCGCTGTGATTCGCAGAGCTGCTTCGACGGTCGGGTCCAGACCTCGCCTCAGTGTGCTTCGGTGCGAGAATTCCAGAAAGGTTAAAAAAATCTGGGTCCCTGACTCGAATTTGTAGGCGAAAGGATACTTGAAGCCAGCTCCGCTTGCTTCAGATTGTGTTTGAGCACCTGAGACAGGAGGCGGGATTGCTCAAAAAAGATCTAAATTGTTTTCCCAATGCCTGAGCCCCTGACCCTGTGAGCCACTATGTCGCACATGGCCAGGGGGAGGGATTAGAAATTTGAGAATTCAGCTCGAGCCTCAGCTGAAAGTGAACACAACATTGTGTAAATGCAGCCAAGGAGCCTTGCATTCCCCTGGTGATTCCTAGGCATCAGCCGGCACATGTCTCCAGCAATGATTGTTGCTCTCTAGAAAATGCTCAGTGATAAGGCTGCTCTAGTTGCTGTTTGAGGCTCTGGACTGGGCTTGTGGTGACTCCGAGCCAGCAGCGGGGACATGTTGCCAGCCATGGTTGTTGCTGTCTAGAAAATGCTCTCTAGTTGCTGAATGAGGGTCTGTGCCGGGCTTGTGGTGTTCCTAGCCATCAGCCGGCGCGTGTCTCCAGCTATGGTTGTTGCTCTCTAGAAAATGCTCAGTGATAAGGCTGCTCTAGTTGCTGTTTGAGGGTCTGGGCTGGGCTTGTGGTGACTCCTAGCCCGGACATGTCTCCAGCCATAGTTGTTCCGCTTTGAAACATGCTCAGTGATGAGGCTGCTCTAGTTGCTGTTTGAGGGTCTGGTCTGGGCTTGTGGTGACTCCTAGCCATCGGCAGGCGCATGTCTCCAGCACTGATTGTTGCTCTCTAGAAAATGCTCAGTGATAAGGCTGCTCTAGTTGCTGTTTGAGGGTCTGGACTGGGCTTGCGGTGACTCCTATAGAAAATGCTCCGTGATAAGGCTGCTCTAGTTGCTGTTTGCGGGTCTGGGCTGATGTCTCCAGCAATGAGTCCATCCGCCGGCGCATGTCTCTAGCCCTCGTTATTGCTCTCTAGAAAATGTTCAGTGATAAGGTTGCTCTAGTTGCTGATTGAGGGTCGGACTGGGCTTGTGGTGATTCCTAGGCATCAGCCGGCACATGTCTCCAGCAATGATTGTTGCTCTCTAGAAAATGCTCAGTGATAAGGCTGCTCTAGTTGCTGTTTGAGGCTCTGGACTGGGCTTGTGGTGACTCCGAGCCAGCAGCGGGGACATGTTGCCAGCCATGGTTGTTGCTGTCTAGAAAATGCTCTCTAGTTGCTGAATGAGGGTCTGTGCCGGGCTTGTGGTGTTCCTAGCCATCAGCCGGCGCGTGTCTCCAGCTATGGTTGTTGCTCTCTAGAAAATGCTCAGTGATAAGGCTGCTCTAGTTGCTGTTTGAGGGTCTGGGCTGGGCTTGTGGTGACTCCTAGCCCGGACATGTCTCCAGCCATAGTTGTTCCGCTTTGAAACATGCTCAGTGATGAGGCTGCTCTAGTTGCTGTTTGAGGGTCTGGTCTGGGCTTGTGGTGACTCAGCAATGATTGTTGCTCTCTAGAAAATGCTCAGTGATAAGGCTGCTCTAGTTGCTGTTTGAGGGTCTGGACTGGGCTTGCGGTGACTCCTATAGAAAATGCTCCGCGATAAGGCTGCTCTAGTTGCTGTTTGCGGGTCTGGGCTGATGTCTCCAGCAATGAGTCCATCCGCCGGCGCATGTCTCTAGCCCTGGTTGTTGCTCTCTAGAAAATGTTCAGTGATAAGGTTGCTCTAGTTGCTGATTGAGGGTCGGACTGGGCTTGTGGTGATTCCTAGGCATCAGCCGGCACATGTCTCCAGCAATGATTGTTGCTCTCTAGAAAATGCTCAGTGATAAGGCTGCTCTAGTTGCTGTTTGAGGGTCTGGACTGGGCTTGTGGTGACTCCGAGCCAGCAGCGGGGACATGTTGCCAGCCATGGTTGTTGCTGTCTAGAAAATGCTCTCTAGTTGCTGAATGAGGGTCTGTGCCGGGCTTGTGGTGTTCCTAGCCATCAGCCGGCGCGTGTCTCCAGCTATGGTTGTTGCTCTCTAGAAAATGCTCAGTGATAAGGCTGCTCTAGTTGCTGTTTGAGGGTCTGGGCTGGGCTTGTGGTGACTCCTAGCCCGGACATGTCTCCAGCCATAGTTGTTCCGCTTTGGAACATGCTCAGTGATGAGGCTGCTCTAGTTGCTGTTTGAGGGTCTGGTCTGGGCTTGTGGTGACTCCTAGCCATCGGCAGGCGCATGTCTCCAGCAATGATTGTTGCTCTCTAGAAAATGCTCAGTGATAAGGCTGCTCTAGTTGCTGTTGAGGGTCTGGACTGGGCTTGCGGTGACTCCTATAGAAAATGCTCCGTGATAAGGCTGCTCTAGTTGCTGTTTGCGGGTCTGGGCTGATGTCTCCAGCAATGAGTCCATCCGCCGGCGCATGTCTCTAGCCCTGGTTGTTGCTCTCTAGAAAATGTTCAGTGATAAGGTTGCTCTAGTTGCTGATTGAGGGTCGGACTGGGCTTGTGGTGATTCCTAGGCATCAGCCGGCACATGTCTCCAGCAATGATTGTTGCTCTCTAGAAAATGCTCAGTGATAAGGCTGCTCTAGTTGCTGTTTGAGGCTCTGGACTGGGCTTGTGGTGACTCCGAGCCAGCAGCGGGGTCATGTTGCCAGAGCCAGCAGTTGCTGTCTACATGTGTGCCAGCCATGGTTGTTGCTGTCTAGAAAATGCTCTCTAGTTGCTGAATGAGGGTCTGTGCCGGGCTTGTGGTGTTCCTAGCCATCAGCCGGCGCGTGTCTCCAGCTATGGTTGTTGCTCTCTAGAAAATGCTCAGTGATAAGGCTGCTCTAGTTGCTGTTTGAGGGTCTGGGCTGGGCTTGTGGTGACTCCTAGCCCGGACATGTCTCCAGCCATAGTTGTTCCGCTTTGAAACATGCTCAGTGATGAGGCTGCTCTAGTTGCTGTTTGAGGGTCTGGTCTGGGCTTGTGGTGACTCCTAGCCATCGGCAGGCGCATGTCTCCAGCAATGATTGTTGCTCTCTAGAAAATGCTCAGTGATAAGGCTGCTCTAGTTGCTGTTTGAGGGTCTGGACTGGGCTTGCGGTGACTCCTATAGAAAATGCTCCGTGATAAGGCTGCTCTAGTTGCTGTTTGCGGGTCTGGGCTGATGTCTCCAGCAATGAGTCCATCCGCCGGCGCATGTCTCTAGCCCTGGTTGTTGCTCTCTAGAAAATGTTCAGTGATAAGGTTGCTCTAGTTGCTGATTGAGGGTCAGACTGGGCTTGTGGTGATTCCTAGGCATCAGCCGGCACACCAGCAATGATTGTTGCTCTCTAGAAAATGCTCAGTGATAAGGCTGCTCTAGTTGCTGTTTGAGGGTCTGGACTGGGCTTGTGGGGACTCCTAGCCAGCAGCGGGGACATGTTGCCAGCCATGGTTGTTGCTGTCTAGAAAATGCTCTCTAGTTGCTGAATGAGGGTCTGTGCCGGGCTTGTGGTGTTCCTAGCCATCAGCCGGCGCGTGTCTCCAGCTATGGTTGTTGCTCTCTAGAAAATGCTCAGTGATAAGGCTGCTCTAGTTGCTGTTTGAGGGTCTGGGCTGGGCTTGTGGTGACTCCTAGCCCGGACATGTCTCCAGCCTTAGTTGTTCCGCTTTGAAACATGCTCAGTGATGAGGCTGCTCTAGTTGCTGTTTGAGGGTCTGGTCTGGGCTTGTGGTGACTCCTAGCCATCGGCAGGCGCATGTCTCCAGCAATGATTGTTGCTCTCTAGAAAATGCTCAGTGATAAGGCTGCTCTAGTTGCTGTTGAGGGTCTGGACTGGGCTTGCGGTGACTCCTATAGAAAATGCTCCGTGATAAGGCTGCTCTAGTTGCTGTTTGCGGGTCTGGGCTGATGTCTCCAGCAATGAGTCCATCCGCCGGCGCATGTCTCTAGCCCTGGTTGTTGCTCTCTAGAAAATGTTCAGTGATAAGGTTGCTCTAGTTGCTGATTGAGGGTCGGACTGGGCTTGTGGTGATTCCTAGGCATCAGCCGGCACACCAGCAATGATTGTTGCTCTCTAGAAAATGCTCAGTGATAAGGCTGCTCTAGTTGCTGTTTGAGGGTCTGGACTGGGCTTGTGGGGACTCCTAGCCAGCAGCGGGGACATGTTGCCAGCCATGGTTGTTGCTCTCTCAAAAATGCTCAGTGATAAGGCTGCTCTAGTTGCTGCTTGAGGGTCTGGGCTGGGCTTGTGGTGATTCCCAGCCACCAGCCGGCACATGTCTCCGGCAATTGCTCTCTAGAAAAATGCTCAGTGATAAGGCTGCTCCAGTTGCTGTTTGAGGGTCTGGACTGGGCTTGTGGTGATTCCGAGCCATCCCAGCCATGGTTGTTGTTGCTTTCTAGAAAAAATGAACCAGAATAGGGATTTCCAAGGGCAATTTTGCAAATACGTTCAATTTACTTAAACCTCTTTGTGTGCCAGTCAGGTATGTTGAGTGCGCGAAAATTTGCCCAGTGGAAAGGGAGTCAGTTCACTTCCAGGTGATGGTACAGACTATTTGCGAGCGATTCGTTCTGCAACACATACAATTTCTATTTATCCTGTCCTTGAGGGTTTAGGGTTTAGGGTTTAGGGCTTAGGGTTTAGGGTTTAGGGTTTAGGGTTTAGGGTTTAGGGTTTAGGGTTTAGGGTTTAGGGTTTAGGGTTTATAGAAATTGTATAGGGTTTGGGTCCCAAAAACTCCTTTGGCACCGGCCAACCTTTTCTTCATAGATTGAGATAAAAAGGTTGGCCGATAGTCACTAAACTCATGGGTCAGCTTCTTTTCACCGGCCAACCTTTTGCTCTTGTTTTAGTACAGCAAGGTTGGCCGGTGCCAAAAACGCGCTTTTTCACCGGCCAACCTGCTCTCTTTAAAAAACGAGCAAAAGGTTGGCCGGTGAAAGTAGCTGACGCAAGGTTGGTCGGTGAAAAAAACGTGCTTTTTCACCGGCCAACCCACCCTGCTCTCTTCAAAAAGAGCAAAAAAGGTTGGCCGGTCTAGTTTGAGCCTGCCGGAGCCTATTTTGGGGTTTCCCGGCTCCCCGCCCAATGTTGCGCTGCTTAATTTGGGTTCAATTTGACTTAATTTGGGGGCTGGGGTAGGGTTCTGGGGGGCTGGGGGGCTGGGGGCTGGGGGGCTTGGGGGGCTGGGAGCTGGAGGCTGGGGCTGCGCTTTGGGATAGACACATGCTTTCGAGAAATCTACTCAAACTCGGCTCGTCAGCTGTTTAGACAAATAACTTGGGAATTGCCGCATGATACCGCCAGGCGCTTTGGATGAATACTCAAACTCTGCTTGTCAGCTGTTTAGACAAATAAGTTGGGAAATTCAGAATGATACCACATACAATTTCTATTTATTTTGTCTTGAGGGTTTAGGGTTTAGGGTGTTTTGGGTTTTGGGTTTTGGGTTTTGGGTTTAGGGTTTAGGGTTTAGGGTTTAGGGTTTAGGGTTTTGGGTTTAGGGTTTAGGGTTTAGGGTTTAGGGTTTAGGGTTTAGGGTTTAGGGTTTAGGGTTTAGGGTTTAGGGTTTAGGGTTTAGGGTTAGGTTTAGGGTTTAGGGTTTAGGGTTTAGGGTTTAGGGTTTAGGGTTTAGGGTTTAGGGTTTAGGGTTTAGGGTTTAGGGTTTAGGGTTTAGGGTTTAGGGGTTTAGGGTTTAGGGTTTAGGGTTTAGGGTTTAGGGTTTAGGGTTTAGGGTTTAGGGTTTAGGGTTTAGGGTGTAGCACGGGTCAGCTGTACGCAGTTGTGTGCAGACATGCCCACCCCAAAGGCCACCCAAACACTACTTGCAGCGAAACAAACCAGAGCCAGCCGAACCAAAGCCAGCCCACATTCAAACACTTCTGCACTTAATGCTGTACTTCGGACCAGTATCCATTATGTTTTTTGATGTTACGAAATTTGCTTTGAAGATGCCTTGCTGCGTGGTAACATTTAAGAAGCTGCCTTGGAAATAGAACCTCCTGTTGCTAGAAAGGAGCCTTATGGAAGTCATGCCTGAAGCTTGCAGGAGAAAATTCAGGTTTTGCGCAGGGGACATCTTCGGCCGGAGGGCCTTCTCATTGTTTCTGTTCCCTATGTTGGAGTGTGAAGGCTGCATGGCGAAAGACTTGCTGCTAGGAAGATGCCTTGTGAAAGGTATGTCTAAAAGCTTGCGAGAGAAAATTCAGGTTTTGCGCTGGGGGACGTCTTCGGCCGGAGGGCCTTCTCATTGTTTCTATTCTGTATGCCGGTGTGTGTCTAGAAGTTTGCGAGAGAAAAATTCAGGTTTTGCGCTGGGGGACGTCTTCGGCCGGAAGGCTATGCCGGAATGTCAAGGCTGCTTGGCGAAAGACCTGTTGCTAGAAGGGTGCCTTGTGAAGGTCACGTCAAGAAACTTGTAGCAAAAAAACAGGTTTTGCGCTGGGGGACGTCTTCGGCCGGATGGCCTTCTCATTGTTTCTATTCTCTCTGCCGGCGTGTCTCTAGAAATTTGCGATAGAAAAATTCAGGTTTTGCGCTGGGGGACGTCTTCGGCCGGAGAGCCTTCTCATTGTTTGTATTCTTTAGAAATTTGCAGGAGAAAATCAGGTTTTGCGCAGGGGGACGTCTTCGGCCGGAGGGCCTTCTCATCGTTTCTAATCCTATGCCGGTGTGTGTCTAGAAGAAAAAATTCAGGTTTTGCGCAGGGGCTTCCCCGAACCTGGCTCCAAAACTTCAGAGAGCCTTGAGGGCTTTCGACCTCCCAGAACCCTTCCAGGAGGGCAGGGTTTTCAAAGGGGCCTCCCAAAAGCCTTTCAGGCCCGCTGTCGGGAGGCCCTCCAGAAGGCCAAGGAGGCCTCCTAGGGGGGCTCAGGCCAGGTTAGAAAAACACCTCCCGCGAGACAATTCAGGTTTTGCGCTGGGGGACGTCTTCGGCCGGAGGGCCTTCTCATTGTTTCTATTCTCTATGCCGGTGTGTGCTTAGAAGTTTGCGAGACAAAAATTCAGGCCTCCCAGGGGTTCTCAGGGGCTTCCCAGGCCAGAGGCCTCCTGAACAGCCTTTTCAGCCCTCCTCCCAGACCCGCCTCCCAGGGGCCTCCCAGGGGCCTCCCAGGGGCTTCCCAGGGGCCTCCCAGGCCTCCCAGGGGCCTCCCAGGGGCCTCCCAGGCTCGAAGATGGAAAAAAAGGGCCTGAAGCCGAAAAACGCGATTTTTGAGCAGTGGCCCAGGCCAGCAACGAAGGCCGCAGTCGGCACCGCCCCCAGAGGGGCCCCGGAGGCCTCCAGGGGGGCCCCAGGCCAGAAAAACACCTCCCAAGAGCCTTTGGGACTAGGGTAATAGAATATACTAGGGACTGTGCTTGGCGACCAAGCTTGGCGACCCCTGCAGGGGTGTGCCTGCAGGCCCGATCAGCCTAGATCGGGCCTGCGTGGTCTCGCTGAGCGCTCGACGGCGCCCACTCACCTCTAGAATGAGAGGGTGGTGGGCGGGTTTAGGGTTTAGGGTTTAGGGTTTAGGGTTTAGGGTTTAGGGTTTAGGGTTTAGGGTTTAGGGTTTAGGGTTTAGGGTTTAGGGTTTAGGGTTTAGGGTTTAGGGTTTAGGGTTTAGGGTTTAGGGTTGTTTAGGGTTGTTTAGGGTTGTTTAGGGTTGTTTAGGGTTGTTTAGGGTTGTTTAGGGTTGTTTAGGGTTGTTTAGGGTTGTTTAGGGTTGTTTAGGGTTGTTTAGGGTTTGTTGTTTAGGGTTTAGGGTTTAGGGTTTATAGAAATTGTATAGGGTTTGGGTCCCAATAACGTTTTGAGCGAAAGTTTTGACCGAAACGTTTTGAGCGAAAGTTTTGAGCGAAAGTTTTGACCGAAACGTTTTGACCGAAACGTTTTGACCGAAACGTTTTTTTTTTTGGAACCACCTTTTCATTTTTGGGGCTGGGGGCGGGCTGGGGCTGGGGGCTTGGGGCTGAGGGCTGGGGGCTGGGGCTGGGGGGCCGGAGGCTGGGGGCTGGCTGGGGGCTGGGGCTGGGGTCGGGGAGCTG
>CAJNDS010001523.1:0-15307 GCA_905221605.1 Symbiodinium natans
CCATATAACCACGGTCTACCAGAGACCTGACACCGGCTGCTCGAATTCTCAGGTGTCTTGTCCTCCAGCTTCCAGCCGGATATTGAATGATTGAGCATGTCGAAACCGAATCTGTATACAGCACTTTTTGCAGCGATTCTTCACCTGTTCCAACCAAAGCGGCAATTATAGGGGTGCACGGCTGAATCATCGTTGCTCCCTCTATGGACGCATGTAATTCAGCTTCAGCAGTACTTGAAGCCACCGTTGATTGTCTCTGCGTTGCCCACATCACTGGACAATCACCCCAAACCACCACCGCTCCTGAGTGGCTCTTTTCGTTTTCACCTGCTGCAAAGCTAGCATCCGCGTAGGACTCCACCACCTTGACGCCTCGCCCATAACGCAACACCTCATTCCTTTCTTTTTCGCATGTTGCGATTGCTCCAAACGTCAGGCCTAACGTTGGAGTTGCAGCAAGGTATCGAAATACCTCCTCAGCCTTTTTAACCACAAATCGCGGCCTTCGGGATGTCCACAAAGACAACTGGCTTGTGCAGAAAGCCAAATCAGGTCGAGTTTTGATTGCCACCCAGAGGAACTCCCCTACGGCACCTTGAGCCGCTCGCAAGGAAGGAATATCTACCTCCTCTTCTTCACCTGGAGTTTCTTTCACCATTGGCAGGTTACTCCCTTTTCCAGTTTCATAGATCTGATACCCTCGTCGGTTCAGCAAATCTCTCACGAAGTCCTCCTGGTTGAGAAAGAAGCTGCCATTTCGATACCAGATTTGGACACCCAAAAACTTCAGGAATCCATCACCACAGCCTGGACCACAGAACTCGGGTTCAGAAGTTTTCCACTCCTTCCTGATCTGTTCCAAGGCTTCCCGGAGCACTGTCATAGTCCCAGCCATCAAAAATCATCCACGTAAAGACCCATTGTCCCTACCAACTTGCTTGCACCTTCCGGCTTCTCTTGCGCCATAATAAGGAACAGACTTGGGTCTGCGTTGGACCTCTGAAAGCTCATTGCTTGTCCATCCTTTGACACCCAAGACATGCCTTGAAGACGTTGGTCTCGCGCAATTAAGCACCTTAGCCCGACGTTAGGTTCATCCCTCATCGCCAGTTCTGCTTACCAAAAACGGCCCACTTAAAGTTTTCATTTATCCCAGAAGTTCAATCAAGTAACCACTGTGGATCTTACCCATTTAAAGTTTGAGAATAGGTCGAAGACAACGCGTCCCCGATTCCTCTAATCATTCGCTTTACCTGATAAAACTGTTCGGACTCTCAGCCAAACCGTACAAGGCATTTCTCACAATCCACCGCTCCTCCTTTGTGCAAAGACCCAATTTCACCGCCGCCCTTGGGGGCTGCACCACCACCAGACGCCCTTCTCTTTGCGCCCTATTCATCGGCGCCGTCAGAAAAGCTTTGGAAATGTCTAAGCCAGCGATGATCCACACCATATATGCTGCGTGCCTCACTTGACACCTGAATGTAGTTGAATCTAAACCAGGAGCGTGCAGCGAGTGACGACTGAGGGACCTCGGCCCTTCATATTCTGTAGCTGCCGTTGACGAAATAAAGTTTCCACATGCACAGATACGGGCACGTCGCCTCCCTGTCCCCTGCTTCCGGGTAAACACCACCAGACTGGGAACGTACTCAATCACCGGTGCATTAGGCTCTTCCGCCAATTTGTCCAGCTTTTCTTGAGTTGTTGGTTCCACCACCTCCAACTCTTTCACCAAAGACGTCACCTCGTCCGACAATGATTCCCTCCACTTTTCCAGCTCTTGCATGGCTTCTTGTGTAGGGATTGCTTTTGTTTGCAGGAACTCAACCTCCTCTGCTGCCTCAAGCGCGGTATTTTCTTGTACCATTTGCTGAACTTGAGCTGCTTTGACCAAAAACTTCGAGAGCTGTTCCTCAGCCCTTTTTGCCTTAACCAGCCATTCTCTAGTCTCTGATCCTTTTTCCCCATTCGACTCATTGGCCGATCCATGGAACTCGTCCAAAATGCAACATTCCTGTTCAGCAATTAGGCGTCGAATACTCAAATGCTCCTCTAGAGCCCATTGATGCGCTTCGAACACAGCGTAGTCGACTTCCTCTGCAAGGTCGTCCAGCGAGGTCTCTTTCAACGTCATTTTTAACCATTTCCTTTTTTCCCCTTCTTCAGCTTGTGGTTCCGGAAGAGGAAACTTGCATTGGAGAAGATAGCACCTATCCTTGTAGCTCAAACGCTCCATAACAACAGGTGTGTACCCTGTCAAGGATACCCTGTTCCCTTTCCAAGGCATAGGACCATGCAGTTTTCTCGGAAAGAACGACATGAAGTTCCAGTGGATATCCACCAATTTTCCAGGTAAGACTTTCTTCCCATAGGATTGCTCCACCACTTCAGCTCCTTCCTCTAAGACCTTTTCATCCTCAACCCACAGCTGACCATCTTTATAGTCACCAAAGCCACACACATAATTGCAGCAATGTTTTTCATTGTGACTATCCCTACGCAATGACACCGGAGCATTGCACGAGATCTGAAGAGCAGAAAATTGGATTGTGGTGCCTCACGAATGATGCCAGGTAACGACATAGCCATGGCCTTCGATGAGTCTCTTTTGTAATACCACACACTCCGCCATGAGTATAGTGGCCCAAAACCAGAGCTCGCGTACTTGTGCACCAATTGTTGATACCACCTCTTCGATTCACCCTCTTTGGGTGTACAATCCCTTCCAAAAGCTCCTCACAGTCCACGTAATCATACATAGACCTTTCATACATTGACTTGGCTTTTTGCTCTTCTTTTTCCAACTGTGTTCCATCCTCAGCCAATACTCATCACCAGGAACATTGTCCTCGACATCTGCATTTTCTTCCAGCTCCCCCAGACAAGTGGTCCTTCAGTTCCTTCCAGGATTTTTCAGAAGCTTGGATTTTCAACACCTCTGCCTCCAGAACTGGCGCAGGTTCCACCGGCGCAGAGTCTTCCTCCTCGAAGTTAGCGACTGCATCGCCTAACCATTCTCCGACACCAGCACCTTCATCTGCCACCTGATCTTCCACCTCATCCGCATCTCCCTCCTTTTCTGGAGGGCGACCCACATTGGGATCCAACATTGGAAACTGATACACACCAATAACAGCGTGTCGTGGCTTCTGCTGGTGAGCATCCTTTGAACACTTGTATGGACCCGCTAAGTCCAATGATAAAGTGTAAGCATCCCCATGCTTCCGCCTCAAATGGCGACGCTCCTTTCCAGCGGCAGACACACAGATTTGACAATCACGTCTGAAAGGAATATGCCCCCTTAGGCAATGGTCACGGAAAGCTCGCTCCTCAGCTGTTAACCTCCGTAACGTCCCTTCTCGTTCTTCCTTTTTTAACACCATAGCTTCCCGTTCAGCATCGCTCTCATGCAACCATTGTGCCAACCTGTGACGTATTCTTTTAACCAATCCAAACGCCCATCGCGCCCATATGGAGGATTGTCCAATACGTTCTTCCAGGGTAGAAGCGAATGTTGCCGACCACGGAACAACCACGCGAACCTGTTCCAACGATTCCCACAGTTCCATATCAGACACCAGGAAAGTCGTAGGTTTCACCAGAGCATGTCCCAATGCTCCTTGATCAAAATGTGCAGCGTACATTCCATAACGCTCACAAAAGCTTTTCACCTCTGGCCAACTCCAGAAGGTAGGACTTGAGAACCCTTCCTGAGAACCATCCATCAGATCCTCAGCACTCAAGACCGTTTTGCCGTTCTGAGAGAAATCTTTCCCTATGAGTTCAGGGTCCCCAGGACTTTCCATGCCAAAGAAGACAGAACTTCCATTGATGACCTCAGCAGTTTCACACCTTGAATGCACCGCCACGTCATATAGGAAAAGCATCTTCAGAAGTAAAACACCATCCTTTTGAGCTAATTCTTGATGTGGCCAAGGAAGACTTTTTAATCCTAACCGTTCAGGCCCACAGCGCCGGCGTAATACAGGTGGACCACCGTCTTCACCTTTCAACCTTGACACTGTCCTGCATGGAGGTCCTCCAACCACAGCAACCACCTTTCCTTCAGCCGCCAGATGCAGAAGATACTTCCAGACGCTCGAATTATGTAGGTCACCACCTTTCTTCAAATCCAGCTCCAGTACCTCCACATCCCGACTGGGAAAATGCCATTTTTGTTTTCCCGAAAATAGGTGTACCACCACCCTCTTTGCTCGTGCCAGCCGTCTCCTTTTATGACGGTTGAAAGGCAACGCCGCAATATCTCCACGTGGCAACAGCTCCATCAGCATATTTTCTGGTATATCCCCATAATACCACCGAAGAAATCGCCAGCATGCCTGGACGAACTCATCCTCATTCGCTGACGCTGTCCGCGCTGCGCTTTGCAACGACGCTTTTACAGCCACCTCGTTGTCCGTATTCGGACACCCTTGAACCATACGTGCCACCTTCAATGCTTGCTTTGGTGAACACCAATCCATTTCATCAATGATCTGAAGCGCCACCTCCTTTTCCAAACAAGGGCACCCATTCAGATCACGAACGCGAAGTTCCCCCAGAACAGGATGTGAGGCTGTGCACTTGCCACCACGCCACTGAACTCTGAGACCAACCAAGGCGCTCGCTTTGCCAATTGGCACTAGTGGATCTACCATTTCAGGAGTTACCAGGGTCCCACCTGGGGCAATACACATCTCCCGAGATCCAACAGCTAAAGACACCAACACCTTTTGCTGCGGAAGCTGTTCACCAGGACGAAGTGATCTGAGAGGATGTGATGCTCCCGAGTCCAACATGCCCATTCCCGAACACTCATTGGTGTCAGAAACCCTGGCCACATGTAGAACGCATACTCCTCGGCCTTCTCCCTGCTTCGGCAACAACGTGGCATCAGACGAACCGACTCCACAGTCCGCCCTTCCATTCCTCCATTGAGAATGGGACCAAGACTGCACGCTGCCTTTCAGCATGCAAAACCATTTTTTCAGCTGTTTTGTAATCCATAACCAAACAGCCATGTTCAAACCACAAGAGCTGGTCCAGCGAAGATTTTGCACCCACGTGACACATCCCATTGATCACAGTGAGGTTCGCCACAAACTCCAAAATCAACCAGAGAGGGATAATCAGGGGCCCATTGTCTTCCCTAATCAACGTCCCTTTCTCTGTAATCCTCATTGTCACACCACCAAGCGCGCTTTGCACCATAACAGTAGTGTCTGGTAAACATTCCCATGGAAAAAGCGTCCGCACAAGATGCGTAGCAGCTGTATCCACCAACGCCACTCTCCCTTCCTGCTGAAGCAGCCGAGAGCCACATAACATTCGAACACTGGGATCCCCGCTTGATGCTGACTGTGCTGATGACAGCTTCATAGATTTCAGCACTTCCAACGCTTCAGCAAGGACCTGATTGGGTGTTGATGGTGATGAGGGACTTGCAGAACCTTTATCCAATCCCGCATTAGCCGTCTCATCTCCCCCTTCAGCTACCTCTGCCTTTTTGGCATTTCCCCATTTCGCACCTTTGCCGCCCTTTCCCCCTTTGGGAGAATTCCCTTTAGATCTATTCCTCTCAGGATTTGAGTCCACATTGGAACTTGCACCATCCTTATATGGACATTGCGGCTGCAGATGGCCAACGGCCCCACGCTCAAAACATCTTCCTCGCTCAAGGGAGTCTTTGTCATGGCGAAATTTGCAGCGGGATCCGAACTTGCAGCCTGCATCTGTCTTCCCATATATCCAACAGAAAGGACGTTCACCATCTCCGCTGTACCTTTTTCCTTTCCCTTTGCCTTTGTCACCCTCCTCCGTCTCGTCACCAGTTCCCTTTTGGGCCTTGTTTAACCTTGCCCTTTTCTTGGCGTCCGAGTCCTGCTTCACCTCTTGATCACCAGCACTATGCAATAGCAGTTCAAACTCTGCCTGTAACATGTCAGCTAGTTTTGTCGCAGTTTCAGAGGTCGGCGAGTAGTCCACCCCCAATTTCTCCCGAAAGGATGCCACTCTGAAATGAACCGTAGGGTGTTTTGCCAGCAACGCGGATGATAAACCATCCAATCCCTGGATAAGCAAGGTAGCGTCCGGCTCGGCCGCTCTCAACTCCCTTAATCGGGAACGCCATTGCGCCCATTGACGCACTCCCTTTATGGCCTCTGAGATCGAGGTTGCTGGAGATGGTTGTACCAAGAAGTTCAACATTGTGCTGCGCTCATTTGCTCCACCTGGCTGGTAGACCGTCAGCAATTTGTAAAATATCATCACTGATCCCAACATTCGAGTGGAAACGATCTCGGTCTTCAATCTCTCCGGAATCGCCTGTAGCAGCAAAGACACCGCTCTCTGCTCCAACAAAACATGCACAGTTTGAACCACTTTGAGCCCTTCCATCTCAGCCTTGATGCCCAACCTTTCCAGCGGAGAAACACTCAACCATTTGGCATACGCTTGATATGCCTTTGAGTAGACGCATTGCCACCACACTCTTCCTGTATCTGTCAGCGAAGACAACATTGGTTCGATCATTGCGATCCAATCACCCAGTGCCGTCGGATTGCTTGGTGTGTAGTCTGCCAAAGTTGGAAGGCTCATCACATGCTTCCCAAGAGCCTCCGGACGTTCGGTTCCAGAACTATCACCAATGATTGGCATACCACGTGGCACAACTGCTCCAGGAGGTAAACTGACCCTACCACCAGGCCCTTGAGGTAGTCCATGTCCTATACCAGGCGTAACAGCTGTGAGCGGAACCTTTTCTAATTCCAACTTCCCAGCAACCATTTTCCACCGATACGGAACATCATCCACCATTGTATATCCACCCGATCCTGCTGAGTTCTCTTGCGTCGTAGTTTCCCGAGCTGAAACAAAACCGGGCTGGTTCCCCACAGGTGCGGCAGAACCATCAGCACCTGATGGCAAGGAAGTAATCGGAACATGTGTTAAACCAGGCGGTCCACTTGCATATCCACCACTTGCAGGACCTCCCGTGGGGTAATTCAATGGAGGCAATCTGGAGGGTTTCTTCCCTTCAGCTACATGCATCATTGGCACTTCTTTTTCATCCTCCACTTGAACATCCCCCTTCCTGTACCCAGGCAAGGATTGAAGATCACAACCCTTTGGCAGGTCGTAGCCCTCAATAGGCAGCCATGTCCCATCAGGCAACACAGTCCAAAAACCACCCATACCATCCGTGTAGAAAACTTGTCCTGGCAGGTACTGCTTCTCTGGAGTCATTCCTAGAGGATATGCAGTGTTTGCGTCCACCACTCCAGTGCTCCGTGCTCTTGAAGCTGACCCAGATGCAGCAGAGGTATAGCTTTTCTCCTCCGCCCGATGCAACCTGTTCCCCAGCTCCTTTGTTTGCACAAGCAACTCTTTCAGTGCACGCTTTACCACCGCCATATCTTCACTTTGTTCTTCACCACCAACATCAGGAATGAGCTCTTCGTCTGCTTGCACTCCACCAATAGTACCTCGTTCCATCTGGCCCATTAAGCCCGACGATGGTCTCTCAACAGGTGCAGGTTCCTGACCCAAAAGATCTTGCAGCGAAGGCGGCCTCCTCGTACCTTCACCACTTCTATCCCCTCCGCTCGCAGGAAGACTTGCCGGCCTTGATTGCCTCAGTCTCATTTCTTCTTGAGCCCGCTCGCTCCAGAAAGGATTTGCTGCTGGAACCGGAACCACTTCGTTTTCCACCTGAGGCGTTGGTTGTATCATTGCAACCTCCCTACCATCTGTCAGCGCTTGTACCATTTGTCGAATGAGATGCACCCGTCGCTGTTGGCCTTTGTTGGTTCCAGGACATGCCGTAGGCAAGGTCGGAACACAAGAAGCAGCGAAGCAGCAGACATGCAGGCAACAGGTCGCATGTGTCTCTGGTCGTGTGTGTTGTTCGTGTGGTTGCCTCCGTGGTTGAGGTAGGACCTTCGGGAGCTGCTGTGTGAGGTGAAAAGTGAGCGAGCCTCTGGTGGTGCAGCAGTCGGGGTAGTCGAGCCTCGCTGCCCTTGCTGTGTTCGTACAAGAGACAGACCAAGCTGCCATGTCGTTTGCTGGACCTCAAGAGCCCCGTGCTCTTGAAAGAGTTTAGGGTGTTGGCCTTATAAGGGTTTAGGGTTTAGGGTCTAAGGTTTAGGGTTTAAGTTTGCCTATATACCATAAAGCAACCCCTACAGCCTCACTTTCCGAGCAGCTGGGCTGTAAAGATGCACGGAGAAAACAAGGTCAGGAATGAAACTATGCTTTCAGGCAAAAGAATTATAACCTAAGAGTGTCCTAGTACAATAAGTCAATAAGTCTATTTCGCAGAAGCGACTTTCGCCGCTCTGTATAATGCTGTATGTAGCGACTCTCGCCGCTGTGGACGACAATGCTAGAATGCACGCTTAAATTGGCAACGAACAAGTCTATAGTAGCGGCTCGCGCCGCTGAAGGCTCTGAGACAAATATCCCAAATCATAACAGCCACCCCCTATAACCCCATCCTTCAGATGGATTATTAAAAAAAGACAAAAACATGGGCCATTATTGGACCCGACCCGCCCCCTCCCCCCCCAAAAAAAAAAAAGAACAACAACAACAAACTCTGTCTGCACTTGTACCTGCCCAACATAGCCTTTACATAGACATGGTTGCATCATAAACCTCAAAACGTAACTTCAGCTAACTTCCGATAACTTCATATAACTTTTTGGGCTAACTTCTACTAACTTCTACTAGCTGTTAAGCATGCCAACACAAAAAACACTATAAGGTCTTATATTCCATCATAGCTGTTACGGAGAGTTATATCTTAGCTAATTCTATAGCTTATTTCTAACTTTCGCTAACTACTACTAAGAGTTGCTATACTAAAAAATGAGTACGCTAACTTCCTATAACTTCCTTCATATTCTAATTACATGCTATAACACAATTCCTCAGCCCAGTAGGTGGGGCAGGCTTGTGTTTCTAACGCGGCTGTTTGGGGTATGTAGCCCGGAAGACATGCTTCAATGTTTTTCTGCGAACTGATTTCCGAGTTTTCCTTGCTGAATCGTTTTCCCATTTTAGGAAACGAAATTTTGCAAGCTCGGCATTTCGCTTTCATTTGAAGCTGTCAGCTGTTCAAGCTTACTTTCGGGTGTATCCGGTTTTGTGTCAGTTAGTGGGGAGGAGATCCTGTGATCTCATCTGAGCCATAGGTGCTGTCCACTTGGGCTGTGCATGTCAGCTTGGGTTTTTGTCAATCCAGCTTCTGACTTGGCAACTCTGCTTTCAGCACAGATCTCGTCCGTGATTTGGGATTTTCTGGCTCCTTCTTCGCGCAAGCTGTGGCAGGCTACATCGGTGGCTAAACACTGCTTTGCTCGTTCGCATTACTCCTTGCTACGTCTTGTGGCTGCCATAGCCTTACGTGGCAATGATCCGAGACGTGATGCTCCTCTACACGCTGGCCCTTGTGCGCAGCAGCATGGCTATGACCAGGCGCGGCTTCGCTGACAACGCACCTCCGGAGATTTCTGGCCATCGCAGGCCCACTTCGGCTCTTGAAATGGACCTTGTGGGGGTTCTTTCGCAACACTTGCAATCAACTGTTGACATCAATGTGGAGATCGGCGACACTGTTTGGTCTGCAAATCGGGTCATGATGAGGTGCCTTCATCGGCGACGGAGTCTTCAGACACGGCTGCAACTACCATTGCTTCCAGCTCTTCGGCTGTCTCTTGTACTCCTGCTACGACTAGTACCGATCCTGGACTTGTTCTCAGGCTGCAGAACTTGGGGAGGGCCATGCACGCTTCATCTCGTCTTGGTTCTTTGGACATGGAAGCTCCCTTGGCAGTCAACAATCGTTCGGGCACAGGCACTTCACCTTTGGAGAGTTTTACTGTGGGCACCGTGTCTCGTCCTGCATCGCAAAACGCTCCGGGCGGCATCCATGTGGTCACGACGCGCTACCATCCTGTGAGTCGAGCTGATCTGACTGCGCCTTCGGTCAATTCAGTGAATCAGGAGTACCCGGCATCTGACGCTCTGGCTTCAGCCGCTGCCGGGCGCCCACTGGAATCGCTTGACTGATTCTGCAGCTCTTGTATTCTGACAGCTAAAGCGGATAGTGCATTTCTTTTGCTGTGCCTTTCTTGAAAGTAAGCTCTTGTGAGCGGCTGGGACGCAGCTCTCGCACGGCACTGGCTTGCTTGTGAAAAATTTCTCTTTGAGCAGCTGGTCTCTTGTGATTCACAAAGACTTTTTCAGTACCTTGAGCACTCGCATTGGCTCACGTCTGGCACTGCTGCATGAAGCTTTGACATGCTCTGATGTCCGGTGCTTCTTGTGCAACTTCAGTCTTTGCATTCCAAGATTGCGCTCATTGCATGTTGGTGCACATTTCGCTGCCTTGTAGTGAGCTCAGCCTCACTGCACGTGGGCTGCGTCTGGCATGCATGCTCTTCTGGCACATGCTTTGGCTCCTTGCGCATTACAGTTTTCTTGTTTCCAATTGTTCGGTGCTTGTCCTGCAGGTATTTGCCTTAGTTAGCCTGGCTGCGTCATGGATTGCCCACGCCAAGTTTGCTTGCGGTTCAACTCCAGCAAGCCCAGTTCGGATGGTGCTCGCCGGCTTCGTCAGGACTCAGATCTCAGTGAAGTTTGGGAAGCTATTGCGGCGCTGGAATCCAACCAAGGTCTTCTGCTTTCCATGCAGGAGAAGATCACTCGTGTGCAACAGGATCAGTCGCTCCTACGTGATCGCCTCGATGTCTTGGAAGTTCATCTTCGCTTGCGGAACCTCTCGCTGGCGGAGAATTCAGAGACTTGGAATGACTTCACACGGGCCTTACGTGCGTCTGTGATGGAATCGTCTACTTCATCCGATTTTGCTCGTGGGCATGTTTCGTTGGACATGGCTTTCGGTCAATGCCTTCGTGATGTT
This sequence comes from Symbiodinium natans, assembly GCA_905221605.1. NCBI lineage: Eukaryota > Dinophyceae > Suessiales > Symbiodiniaceae > Symbiodinium > Symbiodinium natans. Next base: position 10,928 of record CAJNDS010001523.1, read on the forward strand.
GACGGTCAGTGCGCGGCTTTAGATGCCCAGATCTCGGCCTTGCAGGAACACTTCAACACATTGGCAATGCTGATTCACCGTTTCCTAGCTCTTCGCGGCATGCTGCTCCCTAGTGGCCTCAAGGCTTGGGTTTTGCTTCGGTTTTGCTTCGGGGGTTGGTTCCCGGTTTTTGTTCGGTTTTCGGCTTTCTTTCGATGTCCATATTCCACAATCACACGCCCTTCCCAACCATAACAGCCTGTGCGGCTCAAAATGATGAGGGCGTCTAGGATTGTCTGCTCCTAGTTTTTGTCTGCAACCGGTTTCCAACTTTTCTGCGAAATCCTTAACCTCATGTGGCAATGAGGTTAAGGATTTCATCTAGCTGCTGGGAACCATCGCGATCTGCTTTTGGAGCCTGGTGGCCTGACCTTTGCTTTCTTTCTGCACAGATGTAAAAGAAACAAAATCTTAGGCCCGCGCAGCGGCCGAAAAATAATTTTGGCTTCTTCAACCCGGAAGATTTCCCGGCCCGACTCCGGAATGTTTTCCTTGAAAATCCTGAACCTCAGTTGGCCAACTGAGGTTAATCAAGGAAATTTGCCGGCCCCGGCTCCGGATTTTCTCCCGAAAATCCTCAGCCTAAGTTGGCCGACTGAGGTTTAGGAAATTTCCTGGCCCTGACTCCGGATTCTTCCCTGAAAAAAAAAACCTGTAACCTCCGTTGGCCAACTGAGCTTAAGGAATCTTCGGGGAACCTCACTTAGCCAACTGAGGTCTAGGAACTTGCCCGCCCACAGCTCCGGATTCTTGCCCGAAAATGCTTAATCTCTTAGTTGGCCCACTGAGGTTAAGGATTTCGAAAAACTTGATTGGCCCACACGGAGGATGCGAAAGATAGACGGGGCTTGCACCGCACGGACAATGTGAAAGGTTAACCCTGAAAACTTAGCCCCGCGCAGCGGCCGAAAAAATATTCGCTTCTCAGACACGAGGATTACCCGGCAGTTTTGCAAAAAAGCCTTCGCCTCAGTTGGCCAGCCGATGTTCAGGAGATTTTCCGGCCCCGGAGTCCCGGTCCGGATATTGGCGAAAAAACCTGAACCTCAGTTGGCCAGCAGAGGTTAAGGAATTTTTCCGGTCCCGGGCGCGAATTTCTGGCCGAAAGGTATAAGATCCGAATTTCTGTGCAAAAACTGGCCCAACACCTTAAACTCAGCAAAATTTCCTTAACCTCAGTTGGCCAACTGAGGTTAAGGATTTGGCCCGGGGGGACGGTGTGTAAAATATGTTTTTTCCTTAACCCTGGCCAGGAAAAAACCGGTTTTATACACCGTCACGGCTGGTGTTGAAGGCCGTGACGGTGTATAAAACCGGTTTTTTCCTGGCCAGGGTTAAGGAAAAAACATATTTTACACACCGTCCCCCCGGGCCAAATCCTTAACCTCAGTTGGCCAACTGAGGTTAAGGAAATTTTGCTGAGTTTAAGGTGTTGGGCCAGTTTTTGCACAGAAATTCGGATCCGATACTAAAAACCTCCTTCGATACTAAAAGCCTCCTTAACCTCAGCCGGCCAACTGAGGTAAAGAAAATTTGCTGAGTTAAAGGTTCTTAGCCACCGAAAAATTTTCTTACCCCCAGTTGGCCGAGTTTAAGGTTTTTGGCCAGAAAATTCGGCTCCGATATTAAAACCTTAATGTCAACTGGCCAACCAAGGTTAAGGATTTAAATCCGGACCCGGACCGAAAAAACTTCGTCCATTGCGCAGGGCTAAGTTACCGGAAAATCTCCTGAACATCGGCTGGCCAACTGAGGTTCGTAAAAGAGCCGGGAAATTCTCTGTGCGAAGCAAAAAAAATTTTCGGCCGCTGCGCGGGGCTAAGTTCGGGACCAGAAAACTTCTCAAGCATCGGTTGGCCAACTGAGATAGCGGATTTTCGCAAAACCTGCCGGAAAATCCTCCGTGAGAAGCGCTTTTCGGTCGGCCGCTGCGCAGGGCTAAGTTTTCAGAATTAACCTGTCACATTACCCGCGCGGCACAAGCCACGTCTATCTTTCACATCCTCCGCGTGGGACAAGCAAAAAATGTTCGGCTGCTGCGAGGGGCTATGCTTTCAGGGATAGTCTTTGACATAGTGTTTCTGCTCAGAACCGCAAGACCCAGCTCGGGACTCGGGACCCCTTAGATTTGGTGGCCTAAGCAAGCCCAGCCCCGAAACCTAATCCCCAACAAATTTATGTTTCCTTCACCACGCTAAGTCAACGACACAAATTCCGCCACTGGGGAGACAACCCAGGATGCATTTTCGGTATTGTACCACCACTCCCCACAGCCCAGCCACACATCTGAACTCGGTGGCGAACTTTCAGCCGGCCAACCTGCAGATCGTACCAACTTCACACTTTGCTATTTCGGTGGCAATTTGTTCCAACAACCACTCAACCGCCCAGGCACAGCACACACCCCCGTTGGCCCAGCACGGGGTATCCCAACAGCTTTGCAGCTCATCTATCATTTGTTTTGCAGATCATCCATCATTTCCAGCCAAAATCGCATGTCGCCTGTTCGGCAACAATATTTCCTTAAACAGCAGCCCAAAAACCCTTAAACACAGCAACATTCTTAGGCACAGCCAATAAAGAAATTTGGCAATGACGAGGACTACTTCACTGATCAGCTTCAAGCGTGGGCAGTTCCTGACACAGTCAAGAATAGGCTGGCACGTGGTGGGTTTAAGACCAGCAGTTAGCAGCAGTCTTGAATCCGCAGCAGTCAACAGCAGTCGTGAACCCGCAGCAGCAGTCAACGGTAGCAACAGCAGGACGCTAGAAGCAGGGGTGAAGTTCCAGGCTGATTGGGCGTTGAAGTTAGCTACGTTGTGCTCTATGGTGTGTGGGGTTAAGGGTGATGCGACGACTTCTGTGCAGCTGAAAGAAGTGGCTGGTGGTCTTGATACTGGTTACAGCTGTGGTGGCCGTGTGGGAATGCTTGAAGGGTTCTACAAAGAACCTGGTGAGCTTGAAGGCGATGAGATCTGGAGTTTAAAGCCGAACATCGTGAAGTGTTGGCGTTGCTGGCCAAAGCAAGGAGCCTGGAAGAAGAAGAGAGGCTTCGTCATTTGGCTGCGAAGTATTTTCCAGAACGTCGTGAAGCTGGACCCTCTACATCAGTGAGGTGAGAGATGGGGTGACCTCAGTGCGTGTGGGTGGTTTGGGCGAACCTGGTGGAGTTGGACCGAGGGCAAGCAGATGGTTGCCTTGGATCCTACAGCCCTATTTCCTGAACGTCCTGTACGACGAGACATTGGGGTCCAGACGCATGAGCAGAGGACGTTGTGCAGGTGCTGTCGAGAAGCCGGTGGACAGTCGCTACATGGGAATGGTGGGCAACAGCGAAGCTTGAGACCTACCAGAACAGGCTGAATGGGCTTGCGAGAAGAGCGAGCTTGTTGGGCCGTGGCGTGGATGTTGGGCGTTGGCTGTGTGAGAAGGGAGGCCAAAAGTTCAACAGAAGATGGTGTATAGGGCCAATCGGCCATTCTTGAGGACCCACCGCTTGGAGAGCATGGGTACCTACGGTAGTCAGTTGGATTGCCAAAACGCCTGGTGAGCCTACCTTGACAGGTGGCTCAAGGAGGGGTGATGAAAGGTGTCGAATGAGATGCACCCGTCGCTGTTGGCCTTTGTTGGTTCCAGGACATGCCGTAGGCAAGGGCGGAACACAAGAAGCAGCGAAGCAGCAGACATGCAGGCAACAGGTCGCATGTGTCTCTGGTCGTGTGTGTTGTTCGTGTGGTTGCCTCCGTGGTTGAGGTAGGACCACCGACTGGCCAATGGGCTTCGGGAGCTGCTGTGTGAGGTGAAAAGTGAGCGAGCCTCTTGTGGTGCAGCAGTCGGGGTAGTGGAGCCTCGCTGCCCTTGCTGCGTTCGTACAAGAGACAGACCAAGCTGCCATGTCGTTTGCTGGACCTCAAGAGCCCCGTGCTCTTGAAAGAGTTTAGGGTTGGCCTTATAAGGGTTTAGGGTTTAGGGTCTAAGGTTTAGGGTTTAAGTTTGCCTATATACCATAAAGCAACCCCTACAGCCTCACTTTCCGAGCAGCTGGGCTGTAAAGATGCACGGAGAAAACAAGGTCAGGAATGAAACTATGCTTTCAGGCAAAAGAATTATAACCTAAGAGTGTCCTAGTACAATAAGTCAATAAGTCTATTTCGCAGAAGCGACTTTCGCCGCTCTGTATAATGCTGTATGTAGCGACTCTCGCCGCTGTGGACGACAATGCTAGAATGCATGCTTAAATTGGCAACGAACAAGTCTATAGTAGCGGCTCGCGCCGCTGAAGGCTCTGAGACAAATATCCCAAATCATAACAGCCACCCCCTATAACCCCATCCTTCAGAT
>CAJNDS010001524.1:0-27500 GCA_905221605.1 Symbiodinium natans
CCCTAAGATTTTGGGTTCAATTTTTGCTCCAAAGAGTCAAATCGCAAGCCCTGGTCCCTAAGATTTGGGGCCCAGTTTTTGCTCCAAAGAGTCAAATCGCAAGCCCTGGTCCCTAAGATTTTGGGTTCATTTTTGCTCCAAAGAGTGACATCGCAAGCCCTTGTCCCTAAGATTTTGGGCCCAGTTTTTGGTTCAAAGAGTCAAATCGCAAGCCCTGGTCCCTAAGATTTTGGGTCCAATTTTGCTCCAAAGAGTCAAACCGCAAGCCCTGGTCCCTAAGATTGGGGGCCCAGTTTTTGCTCCAAAGAGTCAAATCGCAAACCCTGCTCCCTAAGATTTTGGGCCCAGTTTTTGCTCCAAAGAGTCAAATCGCAAGCCCTGGTCCCTAAGACTTTGGGTTCAATTCTGCTCCAAAGAGTGACATCGCAAGCCCTGGTCCCTAAGATTTGGGGCCCAGTTTTTGCGCCAAAGAGTAAAATCGCAAGCCCTGGTCCCTTAGATTTTTGGGTCGATTTTTGCTCCAAAGAGTCAAATCGCGAGCCCTGGTCCCTAAGTTTTCGGGGTCGATTTGTGCTCCACAGAGTCAAATCGCAAGCCCTGGTCCCTAAGATTTCGGGGTCGATTTGTGCTCCACGGAGTCAAATTGCAAGCTCTGGTCCCTAAGATTTTGGGCCCAGTATTTGCTCCAAAAGGTGAAATCGCAAGCCCCGGTCTTTAAGATTTTGGGCTCATTTCTTGCTCCAAAGAGTAACATCGCAAGCCCTGGTCCCTAAGATTTTGGAATCGATTTTTGCTCCAAAGAGTCAGATCGCAAGCCCTGGTCCTAAAATGTTGGGCTCAAGTTTTGCTTTTCCCTTCTCTTCTGCTTCCTTTTAACTGATAAAACACAAGAAAGGAACTCATATGATAAAGCAGTGGAAAGGTAAGCAGAGGGTGACTCCTTGCGCGTGAGCCTTTCCATAATACTCCATCATATTCATCCTCTCGGCCTATCTCTTCTGTTCCTTTCCTTACTCTTCTCCTTCTCATAGTTCTTCCTTTTTGTTTTTCTCATTTCGAAAAGAAAGACGGAAGGGAGAAACAAGGGAGAGAGAATAGATAAAGAAGAGTGCCATCTTCTCTGCGCCTTGTTTTGTCTCTCCCTCTTCTCTATTCATCTGTCTTCTATTCTCTTCCTTGCTCTTCCCATTAAATATACAATCCTTGGTATCTCTCCTCTCTCCTTCTCTCTTCCTCCAACAGATGTGCTTTTGGATCGTTTTCTGCATCTTCAAGCGAGAAAAAAGGACACAGACTGCGATTAAAAGGGACGCCCATGTTGGATTGGCAGCAAGCCCAGCTGATGCTCATGATTCTCTCTCTTTCCCTACACATGGGCGATGGAACGGGTGTCCTTTTCAATCGTTTTCTGCATCTTCAAGAGAAACAGGGACACCCCACAAGAAGGAAAAGCAACATAAGAGATAGGGAGGGAAATTGACCCTTTCCTCTCTTCTTATCTGCTATTTTTCTTATTCGCTTCAAAAAGCAACATAAGGGAAAGGGGATTTCCTGAAGAGGAGAGAGGGAACCTATCTGTGAAAAGCAAGAATGGTTTTTTTCTAGTTCGAAAGGGAATAGGGAGAGACAAGGGAGAGATGATATGTACAGCTTTGCGCCTTATTTTGTGATTCCGTCTCCTTGCTTCCTGTCTCTTCTATTCCTTGCAGCACGCTTCGGGAAACATAGCATCCTTGTTATCTTTCCTCTCTCACTTCCCTTTCCCTTCTCTTCTTCCGCTTCCTTTTAACTGATAAAACACAAGAAAGGAACTCATATGATAAAGCAGTGAAAAGGTAAGCAGAGGGTGACTCCTTGCGCGTGAGCCTTTCCATAATACTCCATCATATTCATCCTCTCGGCCTATCTCTTCTGTTCCTTTCCTTACTCTTCTCCTTCTCATAGTTCTTCCTTTTTGTTTTCTCATTTCGAAAAGAAAGAGGGAAGGGAGAAACAAGGGAGAGAGAATAGATAAAGAAGAGCGCCATCTTCTCTATTCATCTGTCTTCTATTCTCTTCCTTGCTCTTCCCATTAAATATGCAATCCTTGGTATCTCTCCTCTCTCCTTCTCTCTTCCTCCAACAGATGTGCTTTTGGATCGTTTTCTGCATCTTCAAGCGAGAAAAAAGGACACAGAATGCGATTAAAAGGGACGCCCATGTTGGATTGGCAGCAAGCCCAGCTGATGCTCATGATTCTCTCTCTTTCCCTACATATGGGCGATGGAACGGGTGTCCTTTTCAATCGTTTTCTGCATCTTCAAGAGAAAAAGGGACACCCCACAAGAAGGAAAAGTAACATAAGAGATAGGGAGGGAAATTGAAGAACTCCTCATTGTACTTGGTCATTCCCTTTCCTCTCTTCTTATCTGCCCATTTTCTGTGCGCCTTGTTTTGTCTCCCCCTCTTCTCCCATCATCTCTCTTCTGGTCTTTTCTTTGCTCTTCCCATTAAAAATGCAACCCTTTTTATGTCTCCTCTCTCCTTCTCTCTCCCTCCTCTTCTCCTGTTCCCTTCTAAACGACAAAAACGCAAGAAAGGAAGAATAAGAGGGGAATGGAGGCCCTGTTCCTTTTCCTCTTTCAATGGATGGGGGAAGTGGGCGGAGTTGGCCCCTTGCCCGTACACCCTCCCCATGCTTCAGCAAACCCCTCCTCTCGCCCTATCGCCTCTGTTTTTTCCTTGTGCCCAAACGGAAAACGAAAACGGGTTCCTGTATATGTTCATTGTCCTTCCTTTTGTTTTTTTATTTCACAGGGAAAAGAACCAGAGAAGAGGAAGATAAGAACGAGAGGTGAGATGAAAACGGCACCATCTTCTCTTTGCTTTATTTTTGCACCTCCCTCTCCTGTCTTAATTTCTCTTCCACTCTTTTTTTCCATTGCTCTTCCCATAATATTGCATTCCTTTTGATAACTCACAGGAAATTAAAATGGCCTCCTTGTTGTCTCTCCTCTCTCACTTCCCTTTCCCTTCTCTCCTTCTGTTTCCTTTTAATTTTAACTGATAAAACACAAGAAAGGAGCTTGTAAAATCAAGCAGTGGAAGGGTAAGCAGAAGGTGACTCCTTGTGCGTGGACCTTTGCCGTACTTCACCATACCCCTCTTTTCGGCCTATCTCTTCGGCTCTTTTCCTAACCCTTCTTCTTTTCATCTTTCTTTTTGTTTTTCTCATTTCGAAAAGACAGAGGGAACGGAGAGATAAGGGAGAGAGGATAGATAAAGAAGAGTACCATCTTCTTTGCGCCTTGTTTTATCTCTCTTCTATTCTTTTCTTGGCTCTTCCCATGAAAATCGTGTTCCTCTTATCTTTCCCTCCTTCTCTCCCTTCTCTTCTCCTCACGAGAGCCTTCGACTTTAGGATTGAGGAGAAAAAGAGAAGAGAAAAGAGGAACTACCTGGTTCTTGTTCCTGAGGCCTCCATAGTACGACTGACGTGACAGCAGCGTACCGTCGTGGAAACGTGTATGGCTATAAGAAAACCCGAGTCCCAGCTTCCAAATAGACCCTATTTAAGCCACCCACGGGGGGGCGGGGGGGTTTTAAGTGTTTCAGGTTTAAGGGTTTTGGGGGGGGTTCGGGGGCTTAGGGGCTTAAGGATTTAGCGCCTTAGCACACCTGGCCCTAAGCTCCCCCCCCAAGAAAACATACAATACACAATAATAATCAGAACAAGAAGAATATTAATAACAATGATATTGACAATAACAATAACAATAATCATCATAGCAATAATCATCCAGCAAACAAAACCGAACCCTTAAACCAAACTACGAAGCCTAGGACGCGAAGCACAAAACAGAGCCCTGCACTTTAAACCCTGACCCGCAGCCCTAAACCCCAAACCTTAAACCTAAACCCCAAACCCCAAACCCCAAACCCTAAACCCTCAACACCCACAACTCCGCCAGACCCCACAACTCCGCCAGACCCCTGGTCTCCCTGGCCAACTGCAGCGATCGAAGGCCGATGAAGGACCACGGGCACCTTGGGACGGCACGCAGCCCCTTGGGTTTAGGGTTTAGGGTTTAGGGTTTAGGGTTTAGGGTTTAGGGTTTAGGGTTTAGGGTTTAGGGTTTAGGGTTTAGGGTTTAGGGTTTAGCCCTTCGGATGGGACCCAGAGAGCCCAATACCCTTACGCAAGAAATATACAGTAAATTATGATGTGAATGTTTTATTATTCCTTACTTCAGGGGTACTAGGGATTCATTCACTCATTTAAGCACGAAACATTTACAACCAGCAGATTGATTTTTGCTTTCTTGCGTTTGTTCTCAAGATGCTCTTGCTCGTGCTACAGTTGGTCGATTTTGGTACTCTTCCTTTGCCACGTACTTTTGCATGTCCCTACTAACTCATTTGTCTGTAATTGCGTGTGTGCTAATTTAATTTGAGTTGATTGAATATGCATATATGCACATATAAATTAAACTACGTACACACACACATACGTCAACAACAAAGATTTACCAGGAATCAAGAAAAATGCTACGTCAATCCACAATACAGAGGGTTTAGGGTTTAGGGTTTAGGGTTTAGGGTGGTTTGTTTCCAGGGTTCTGTAAGGTTCTCGGAGGATTTGAAAAAGGGGAGGGGGGGTTGGGGAACACTTTGGGGGTCTTGCCCGAAAACTTCGGCATAGCCCTAAATCTTTCGGGGCTTAGCTTTGGGGCATCGGGGCTTAAGGTTAGGAGGCTTTGGGTCTAGGCTTCAGGGCTTTAGGGCTTTGTCTTGTAACAGTCGCCATGCACTAAGACTTCGACTATACAGTGAAAAGGTTAGCGCCGCTCGTAGGCGCAGCCGCCATGCGTGCAGGGTAGTGGTGTTTGTGATCCCTAGTGTGTCTCTGCGCAGGGCGGAGTGGTTTGAGCGAGGCCTAAGAAGCATGGGAAGGGGGACCACGTGGGAGCTTTTGGGCCTAAGAAGTATGGGAAGGGGGGGCCACGTGGGAGTTTTTGTGACTACTCAATCCGTCAGAGCGAAGGCAGCGTCGGCTTAAGTGCCCTGACCCACACTCCTTGCTGATTCGGAAGTGGGCTTTGATACCCAGTGCTCGGAGCAGGAAGCGGAAATACCAGGCATCCATTATCTGTGGAGGTGCTTGTCCCCTGAAACCCTAAGCCCTAAACCCCAAACCCGAAAACAATAAACCCGAAAACCCTAAACCCTGAACCCGAGTTTTTGTGTTTTTTAAGGGACAGGTGAAGACACAGGAATGGAAGACATGTAGCTTCTCCCTGAGGAGGCTACCGGACCCTGGGTTGAAGCTTCTTAGGGTTTAGGATTTGGGGTTTAGGGTAGGGTTTAGGGTTCAGGGTTCAGGGTTTAGGGTTCAGGTTTTAGGGTTTAGGGCTAGAGTCTAGAGCCTGTCAGAAGATGCGTGGAGGGTGGATTTAGGGCTTAGGGGTTTAGGGAATGTTCTCCCTCTTTGCGGAGCGGCAATCAGTACAGGGCATAATGCTTTGGGCTCAGGGTTCGGGGCTCAAGACATGTCCTGTGTAGTCAATACCCCTCAACCCTATAAACCCGAAACCCTAAACCCCAAACCCCAAACAGTCCAGGCGTCTGATACAGCAACGGCATGGGCAGAATGTCCAGCATGCACAGGGTCGCGGAAACCTCGATCGCGTGTGCTGCAATAAAGAGAGAGAGGAAGACCCTCAACATAACCTTGCCGCGCTTACCCCAGATGCAAACCATGGGTGGATCACAATGACCCTAAACCCTAAACCCCAAACCCAAAACCCTAAACCCAAACCCTAAACCCAGAGACGCCAAAAACATCTCATGCGAACTCAGCGACGACATACGCCACGAGCCAGAAGATCATCGCTTGCGGCCAGCCGCACTGGAAAAAAAGCGACACCACCTTCCACCTCACACATTCGCAACGTGCAGAACCCTAAGCCCTAAACCCTAAACCCTAAACCCTAAACCCTAAACCCGAGGGATGAAAAGATCCATGGGCCAGGGTTAAGGGTTTCGGTTTTGTCTTAGGACATTCGACTTGAGTTCAAGGCCCAGGGGATTGGAGATGCCGGTTTGTTCGAGCTTCCCCTTGGCCCTATCTGAACTGTATAAGGGTTTGAAGCTTAGGGTAGGGTGTGCTTCTTTTTTTGTACTTTACTCACAGATCAGGGTTGAAGTCTAGGGGGTAGGGTGTACTTCATTTTTGTGCCTTGCAAACCATGAAAGAATCAGGTCCCAACCCCGCCGCCACCCCCCCACCCAGCCCAACAACAAAAACTCCAGTGAAGGGTGAGGCCTTACACAGTGTTCTAGCCCGAAAAACCCCGTCGTGAGGACTGCATGTGGCCTTGATCGACAGATACTTGTGCAGTTTGGGGTGTGGGGCTTCGGGTTTAGGAATTTAGGGTTTATAGGGTTTAAGGGTAGGCTTATAATGAACCCTAAACGCCCAACGGACCCCTTTAAGGTCCACGGTTGAACAAACACATGATTCGAGGGCGAGGGATGGAACAGATTCCCTTGCTCTGAGGTCTCAAGCCTTGCGTTTAGGGTTTAGGGTTTAGGGTTTAGGGTTTAGGGTTTAGGGTTTAGGGTTTAGGGTTTAGGGTTTAGGGTTTAGGGTTTAGGGTTTGGGGTTTAGGGTCTAGGGTCTAGGGTCTAGGGTCTAGGGTCTAGGGTCTAGGGTTTACGGGCTGTTCGGTTGTTGTTAGGCCTTAGGGCTTGCTTGGGTCTTTTGTTGGGGGCGCCTGCGCCCGCACAGACCCAAACCCCAAACCCCAAAGCCTGAACCCCAAACCCGAAACCTGAGCCGGAGCCCCAAACCCTAAACCCTAAACCCTGAAGACCCTAAAGTTGGGATGTTCCCGGCTAAGGACTGTTCGTAAAGCACGAAAGAATCTGCGAATCCGCCGGGAGTTACCCTAAACCCTGAACCCTCAAGGAGCTTAATTGCCCTTGCTTGGCCGTGAACAAGGGGGACCTTTGGACGAGGGGGCGGAGGGGTTAGGGTTGAGATACCCTAAACCCTAAACCCTGAACCCCAAACCCCAAACCCCAAACCCTAAAGCTTAGGATTTTGGGGTTGGGTGGGAAACATTTGGCTGGATTCCGGGCTCCGGCCCGACCTCCCAGATGTCCACCACGTGTGCGACACGAACACCTGAAGCATGCAAGGCCGATGTGGAGGTTTAGGGTTTAGGGTTTGGGGTTTAGGGTTTAGGGTTTAGGGCTTAGGGCTTAGGGCTTAGGGTTTAGGGCTTAGGGTATCTCAGAAATGTTGCAGGATTGGCCGGCGTGGGCAAATCCTAAACTTGAATAAGCTCCTACACACCCCAAAACCTAAGCCCCAACCCCTACAGAAGCCAAAAACTCATAAGCCTATAGCCCTAAACCAAAAAACTCACGCTAGACATCGCAAGCCAGAAATCTCTGACATGCACGCTGCCCCTCAAAGCACGGCGTCACACGCAAACAAACAAGCACGCACATAGACATAGACACACACACACACAATCACCCACACACACACACACACAATCACACAAAAACACAAAAAACACACACAAAAAACACACACACACACAAAAACACACAAAACCACACACAAACACAGAAACACACAAGCACACAAACACACACACACACACAGAGTCACAATCACACACACACACACAAACAAACAAACAAACAAGCAAGCAAACAAACAAACAAACAAACACGAACACACGAAACACACGAACACACAAACACACACACACACACACAAACACACATTTGCACAAACACGCAAAACGCACAAGCACACGCACACACACACACACACACATGGTGTGTGTGTGTGTGTGTGTGTCTGTCTCTGTGTCTGTCTGTGTCTGCGTCTGTGTCTGTGTCTCCTGTGCCTGTGTCTCCTGTGCCTGTGCCCGTGCCTGTGCCTGTGGCTGTGGCTGTGTTTGTGCCTGTGTCTGTGTCTTGTGCGCGTTTTTGTTTTGTTGTTTTTTTGTGTTTGTGTATCTGTTTGTGCGTTGTGTGTGCGCGTGTGTCTTGTGTGTGCCGGTGTGTCTTGTGCGTGTGTGTGTGTGTGTGTGTGTCTTGTGTGTGTGTGTGTGTGTTTTTTTTGTGTGTGTGTGTGTGTGTTTGTTTTGTGTGTGTGTGTGTGTGATTGTGTGTGCGTGTGATTGTGATTGTGTGTGTGTGTGATTCTGATTGCGTGTGTGATTGTGATTGTGTGTGTGTGCGTGTGTGATTGTGATGTGTGTGTGTGTGTGCGTGATTGTGTGTGTGTGTATGATTGTGTGTGTGTGTGTGTCTGTGTGACATTGTGTGTGTGTGTGTGTCTGTGTGACTTTGTGTGTGTGTGTGTGTGTGGGTGATTGTGTGTGTGTGTGTGATTGTGTGTGTGTGTGTGTGTGTTTGTTTTGTGTGTGTGTGTGATTGTGTGTGTGTGATTGTGATTGTGTGGTGTTGTGTGATATGATTGCGAGTGTGTGATTGGCATGTGCGGTGTGTGTGTGTTGGTGTGGGTGTGTGCCGTGTGTGATTGTGTTGTGTGTCTGCGCGTGATTGTGTGTGTGTGTGTGGGCGTAGTGGTGTGTGTGTGTGTGTGGTGTGTGCGTGTGATGCGGTGTGTGTTGTGTGTGTGTGTTGATTGAGTGGATCGGTTTGTGTGTGTGTGAGATTGTGTGTTGTTGGGTGTGATGGGTGTGATGTGTGTTGTCTCTGTGTGTTGGGTGTGATTGTGTGTTGTGTGACTGTGAGATATTGTTTGTGGTGTGTGTGGGTGATTGTGTGTGTGTTGTGATGTGTGTGGTGTGGTTGAATTGTGCGTGTGTGATTGTGTTGTGTGTGATGTGTGTGTGGGTGAATTTTGATTGTGTGTGTGTGGGTGCGATTGTGATTGTGTGTGTGTGTGCGTGATTGTGTGTGTGTGTGTATGATTGTGTGTGTGTGTGTGACATTGTGTGTGTGTGTGTCTGTGTGACTTTGTGTGTGTGTGTGTGTGCGTGGGTGTGTGTGTGTGCGTGTGATTGCGTGTGTGTGATTGTGACTCTGTGTGTGTGTGTGAGATTGTGCGTGTGTGCGTGTGTGATTGTGTGTGTGTGTGTCTCGGTGTGTGTGTGTGTGTGTGATTGTGCTGTTTGTGATTGTGTGTGTGTGTGTGTGTGTATGTGTGTGTGTGTGTGTGATTGTGTGCGTGTGATTGTGTGTGTGTGTGTGTGTGCGTGATTGTTGTGTGTGTGTGTATATTGAGTGTGTGTGTGTGCGTGTGTGAGTGTATTATGTGTGTTGCGTGTGTTGTGTGCGTGTGTCAGATGTCGTGTTCATGGCCCAGAGAAGCACCTTAAACCGAAAGCCTTCCCGCCGCAGAGAAGAACCTGAAACCAAAAACCTCCCCGAAACCCTAAGCGACATAAGCTAAACCCTAAACCCTCAACCCTAAACCCTAAAACCCTAACCCCTAAACCCTGAACCCCAAAACCCTAACAGCCCATTGAACTCCCTGATTCACCTCATTCTCTTAATATTATTAATTCTATCTTATTAATATTATGACTATTAAGACATATGAAAATTATTATCCCTAATATTATTCCTATTATTGTTCTTGTTAATATTATTATTAATAATATGATTTAATACTATTAGTAATATTATTAAGATTATTAATAATATTAATATATTATTAATATTATTAACACTATTCATATTATTAATGTTAATAATATTACTAATAATATTAATTTTTCCAATATTATTAAGATTATTAAGCTTATTAATATTATTAATATTAATAGTATTAATATTATTAATATTTTTAATATTATTAATATTATTAATATTTTTAATATTATCAATGTTACTAATATTATTATTGTTAGTATCATTATTATTAAGATTAGAATGATTATTATGAATGTATGATTAATATACTTAATATTATTAGTATTATCAATATCATTACTATTGTTTGAAAATTAGTGCAATTAAGTCTTTCGACACCAGGACTGATCAGGGCAAGGCGCGTTGAACGAGGCAGCCTCCTCGGAGAGCTCAAAAAGAGCGGCGCGCTCCTGCCAACCCATGGTTAGGGTTTAGGGTTGAGGGTTTAGGGTTGAGGGTTTCGGGTTTCGGGTTAAGGGTTACGAGTGAAGGGTTAAGGGTTTAAGGGTTGAACGGTTTAGGGGTGTAAGGGTTTAAAGGTCTAAGAGGTTAAGGCTTGGGGCTGTCAACTCACCTCAACCCACAGCCCTGGCCTTGCGTACTCCCGAAGCCTAGAACCTTAAATGAACATCTTGCCATTTTCTAAAGTGGCCCCGTACACGTGTCATCGCCGGGTCCAGAAGGCACAGTCACTCAGACAACTGGCCACCTAATTCATCCACAAGCGCTAAACCCATTCAGCACGCCAATTTAAGCTTCGGGGTCGCAGTCGCCGGGTCCTGCTTCTCGACCCCAAACCCCAAACTCTCTTAGCTGGCACAGCAAAGGTAAGGCAACACTAGGCTCCGGGTTGTTTGGTTTCGGGCGTGGTTCCTTAGATAGAACAGACTATAAAGGGGTTTAGGGGTTTAGGGCTTAGGACTCGAATGAGAATTTGGGTAGGTTATCTCTTAGTTCTCTAGGGAATTTGAGGGGATCATGTTGTCTAGGCTCCTGTATTGCTTAGGTTCACCTATATACTTCTTTGCAGACATAGCGGCTCCCTGGTCATTGGGTATTGGTACATATGTGCTGGGCCAACTGAATGTAAAAGGCACAAGCTTGCTCTAGGCAGGCACGTAGACCTAAATGACGACCCAAGGCAGACATGCTGACCCGAACGAAGCAATTGCTGGAGCCGAACACAGCAACCCACACACACTGTGCTCCAACTACACCCAGGGGTTTAGGGTTTAGGTTTTAGGGTTTAGGGTTTATAAGGAGACTGAGGTCGTTCGCCCATAGCCCCGAGCCCGTTCTTTTCGGGATCAGTACTGGTCCCAATTCCCAGGCCAGGGGGTTCCGGACCGTTTGGACTTCCTGCTTGGTCTGGGACCCTTGAAGCGTCCTGAGACCACTCCTCCTGGACCCTATTTTGGAAACTGAGATTGGCGAGACTCACCCAGTGCAACCCTGAAAGCCCTGGGGCACTCTCATGGGACCCTTAATTAAGTACCACTGGACGGAAGTTTTTCGAAGCAAGCGATTGCCTTGAAGCTTCAACCCTAGAAGGAACAGGTCAGGGTGGTTTTGCAGCCTGAGACCACGTGGGGTGGGATAAACGTGCTAGATGGCCCTCCACAATCGGGCCATAGCTGCTCTTCGCGTTTCACGAAGCTTTCGAAGCTAGTCTGCATCCCAACCTTCACAGCTTCTGCGCCATATCACCCTAAACCCTAAACCCTAAACCCTCAGTCTTCCACCCCTAGACTCTGAGCATGCAGCCCATAAAGCCAGAAACGCCCGAACCCGGAAATCCCTAAAACCGCGGATCCCCAGAGCCCCCTAAACCCACCCCTTCTCTGCCGTCCTCCGGCGGTAAGGTGGCGGGGTTGTGTCGCCACAGCCTGGAAGAAGGCTCGGTTCAGGGTTGGTGAACCTAAACCCTAAACCCTCAGCCCTACTCGTCTGTTTGGAGCCTGCCCAGTCGCCAGAGCGACTTTCGCAGGGTGATACCACGAACTATCTCCTCGCAAGGGGAGAGATCTGCTGGGCTTGGGAATTAGGGTTTAGGGCTTGGCACGTTTCACCCTTAGGTTACGTTCCTCAAGAGCAACCCTAAACCCTAATCTCTCAACCCGAAACCCTAAACCCTAAACCCCGTTGAGGTTTCGGATGGTAGGTTTGCAGGGTTTCGCCATGCCACTGGCTGTCGACATGCGGTTTGAATCGAGGACCCTCAATGAATCATTCGGAAAAACTCGCTCTACTTGGAGGTTCATGGTACGTATTACCCACTTGTAACTGTACCTATAGCCCACTTGTAACCCCCCTAAGTGCCCTAATGTGGTTATACGTACAGCTATAAGTACAGTTATAAATGGTTCATAAGTACCATGAACCTCCAAGTACACACCCCATGTGCCACATCTGCGGCCCTGTGGTTGGTCCTTATCCACGAGCGAATAGCGCCCCGACTTATGCCGCTCGCTCCTGCTCCTGATATGAGGGCTCATGTAGGGCTTTGGGGCCGGGGGGCGGGGGAGGGGGGGCCTAGAAGCCACAAAGAGGTTCATCTCGTTCTGAGGGGTGCACCAAGAGACCTTACTCAGACTCTTCGTGGATTTGGGTGCATCTTTCATGTACTACGGGTTTGAGGTTCAGGGTTTAGGGGGTTAGGAGAGCAAGCAAAAGTCAGTAGGGCCTGTGGCATTGGCCCATGGGGCGACCAAAAAAATCGAAGACCAGGACGGCTGAAACGGAAACCAGGATGGCTGATTCGGAAACCGGGAAACGGCACTGGGGTCTGATGCTCTGGCTTTTTGGAGATTATTCCCCCCCCCACGCCAGTTTCTGATGCGCAGTTTCTGATTCGTATTTCGAGGTTGGCTTCTGGATTTTCAATTTTCACTGTTCCATGCATCGATTCTAAACCCGAAACCCAGGTTGGGGGTCAGAACTGAACATCAAGACCTAATCCGAGTTCGCAACCCCTGAACATGCGAACATGCTGAAAACTCTTTTGGATTGGGTTCCCCAGTAGCCTATAGGAGAAAGACGGTGCCTTTTTGGTTAATAGGGGGTTATCAGGGTTGAGAACTTCTCAAAGCGGAAAAAGGGTATATACTACTGGGTATCCTAGAGGATTTAGATTCGGAGGCCCATAAATCCTAAACCTCATAAACCCTAAAAACCCAAACACCAAACCCCAAACTCTAAACCCTAAACCCTAACAACTCCTACACCCTAAACCCCAAACCCCAAACTCTGTACCGACGTGCCGGCGAAGGCGCATGGAGACAAGGGAATCACGAGGTTCGGCAACACTGCTTCCCTCAAGTTCGTGCACGGGTCCAAAGTGGGCAATTAGGGCTCTAGGGGGCCCCCCCATGATGACGACGGGCACAAGGTTTAGGGTTTACGGTTTAGGGATGTTTAGGGATGTTTAGGGATGTTTAGGGATGTTTAGGGATGTTTGATGTTTAGGGTTTAGGGTTTAGGGTTTAGGGTTTAGGGTTTAGGGTTTAGGGTTTAGGGTTTAGGGTTTAGGGTTTAGGGCAACTCTGTCCCCGAAACCCCCAGGGGAAGAGCACCACCGGGTGATCCCAGGGCAGGCGGATGCTGAGGTCCAACCCGAAAACCCGAAAGCATCTCACCCCATATTGCTAGTCAACTGATCCTTTAGGGCTTAGGGTTTGGTCTAGGCTTTAAGGTTTGGGGCTTAGGGTTCAGGGTTTAGGGTTTAGGAATAAGGGTTTAGGGTAGGGGGTTCCTGCACGATGCATGCATACTGGAGAGGTGTTGCGTCGAACGATTTGCAGACACTCGTGCCAACCCCTGCGATCGAGAGTTCTTCGTGTCGACTTGAGTTAGCCGAAGGTTTCGAAGGCAAACTTTGTAAGCTTCCGGTTGCACAAAAGCCTTATGAGACGAACAGGCTTCCGGGATCTCTGCAAGCCCAGCTAGCTGTTAGCCGCAAGCTCAAGCGCAACACCTTCCCCAGGCAAAGTTGCTGTTAGGTAGTGAGCGCCGCTGTGCCCCACCGCGGATCTTTCGCTGCTAAGCCGGCGCACCTCCGATTCAGGGATGCGGATCTCGGGATTGAAAGGAACTGTGGCAGTCAAGTTCGACTTGTGGACTAAGCCAACACCCCTCAATGCAGAACGGTTTGGGGGTGTGGGGTCTAGGGCCCGAGCTTTCCCAGCCGCGATAGCCCCGCATCTCGCCCCGCATCCCCGCCTACGTAAACACATGTCCCGACAATCAATGGCGCTTCAAGAACAAAATCCGACTAGGAAGAGTCGCTTTGCACGGAAGCTCGTTCACAGCTTCAGTGGGGCAAGAAGGGTCTGCGTCAAAGGACACCTTCGAGAACAGAGTGGCCTCTGGCAGCGTACCCTCCTTTTCGTAGCATGAAAACACTCTAACAGAGACCCCAAGAAGGGCCCGAAGGTTTCATAACTATACATATATATATATAATCTCTATATATATGTGTATATCTTTGTATACAGTAAAAACCACTGTATAAGAAACCATTGTATAAGAAACGAAGACCCTAGATCCGGGGACTTTGGGTGATGTCCTAGCTAAGAAACCTAGGCACCAGGGTACCCTATAGAGTGGGGGGCCAACTTTCTGCAAGCCCCTCCGGGTCTAAACAGCAAAAACAAAGTGTTGGCTGTTTTTTGTACCCTATGAGCCCTACAAACCGCTCCAAACCCTATAGACTGTCCACACTGTAAGCCTGACCGCAGGGGGATTCGAGCCCAGACCCGGGTTAGGGTTTAGGGTTTAGGGTTTAGGGTTTAGGGTTTAGGGTTTAGGGTTTAGGGTTTAGGGTTTAGGGTTTAGGGTTTAGGGTTTAGGGTTTAGGGTTTAGGGTTTAGGGTTTAGGGTTTAGGGTTTAGGGTTTAGGGTTTAGGGTTTCCGTTGATTAGAAGGGCGACGCCTTACGTACGCCCCCGAACGGGGGAGAGAGCTTTTCAGGGCTGAGAAGTCCCAGAATGCGAGTCCCCCTCGCTTCTGGCGTCCCCCGGCCCGCACCCCCAGGTTAAGAAACCAAGACTACCCCTTAGAGTACCCTGGTGCTGGAAAACCGTTCTCTTATACAACGTTTTACTGTATCCGTTGTTGTTTGTCTATGTTCTTACAAACAAATTATGCAGGGGTATATGTATATGTGTGTATACATATATATTCTCTTTGATTGTCCCTTGCAGGGCCTTCAAAACCCGTGAAACCGGCTCTTGATAGCAGCGTGGGGTTCGAAGCTCGAAGAGGTCAGCCCTACTCCGCCACGCCATAAGCCTTGAGTCCGAAGGATCCCAGTACACATTAATAGCCCCATGCAAAGCTCTTGATGTCGAGCGGTTAGGTTTTAGGGTTAGGGTTTAGGGTTAGGGTCTAGGGTTTAGGGTGTAGGGTGTAGGGTTTAGGGTCTAGGGTTTAGGGTTATCCCCAAAACACAAAACTCGAAGCCCCCGAAGCTTTCGATAGTCATGGGCTTTCGAGGTCTGGCAGGGTTTAGGGGGCTGAGCTCGACCCAAGAGTAACCCTGAGATAAAACGGGTACCCTTTTTTGTTTAAAGGGGCTAAGAAGGGCTGGTAGAACTATCTCGCAGTAAACTGTGGTTTCAGCTTCACCCACGATCTGCCTGGCTGAAAACTGCAACGACTTCGGAAAGCTCGGGTATGCTGCTCTCGAGGCTCAGCGCCTCCCCAACACGGCTTCATTGGGTTTCGGGATTTAGGGTTTAGGGTTTAGGGTGGGTTTAGGGTTTAGGGTTTGGGGTTGCGGGTTCAGAGTGTAGACGCGTAGCAGCCATGCGCCCCAACATAGAAGCGAACCCTAAACCCTGAACGCTAGACCCTAAACTCTGGATCCTTCCTCTTTGGAATTAACGTCAAAAGCAGTGCCGCAGCGTCCCAGACCGAAGTGGTTGCAAGGACACGGTTTTGGGTCTAGCATTGAAGGCTTAAGGGTTGGGATGGTCCCCCATATACTAACGCCTCCTTCGTAGGACTATACCCCCCCCCGCCCCCAATCAGAATCCCTACTAAGGACTGTTGGAAAAAGGGAGAACATGCCAAGTCAGAGTCTTGGGTTTAGGGTTTAGGGTTTAGCGTTTAGGGTTTAGGGTTTAGGGCTTAAGGTTTAGGGTTTAGGGTTTAGGGCCACTGCGACTATTCCTGACAGCTTCTGTTTGGTGAATGTTCGGCCGGCCCCCACCTGGCCCAGCCATCGAATACCCGAGTCATAAACATAAACCGAACACTTGAAGATCTTCAGGCTGGCAATCTTTGGGAGCCCTCAAGGTTTAAGGTTTGGGTTTAGGGTTTAGGGTTTAGGGTTTAGGGTTTAGGGTTTAGGGTTTAGGGTTTAGGGTTTAGGGTTTACGGTTTAGGGGAACCCCAAGGCATACCAACAACCCTAAACCCTAAGCCCTTCGCAAGATGGTTTTGGTCAAGGCGGCTTAAGGACTAAACCGCGCCACCAGGTCATTCGACTAGTGAACATCTGCACAGTAACCCACAACAACGCCACTGACAACACCGATGAACCCTGCCAAGCACAGCCTTCTATCCACAAGCACGTATGCCACGCGGAGTAGTGACGGCAGCTGCGTGAGCCCGTCACCCTTTCTACCCCTCAACCCGCAACCCTGAAACCCTAAACCCCGTAAGCCCTTAAACCCTTCGAGGCTTAAACCCTTCAACCCTTCAACCCTTGAGCCCTTAAGCCTTAAGCGCCAAAGTCTAAACCCTAAACCCTGAACCCTAAACCCTAAACCCTCAACCCCGCCTGGCTGGTAACTTGGGCAGTCTCCAGACTGCTCTGGCAGTAGCCAACCTTCCGCAGGAAAGCAGGGCCAGGATGGTAAAGCCCTGTTCTTTAAAAAAAAAAACCTTTTACCCAGAGGTCCTCTTGAAAAAAGTCGTTTGTCTTTTTTGAAACCTCGGTTTCTCATTTTCTGTTGAAACCAAAAGAACAGGTGCTTTATTCGCAAACACATCCAAGAGAAGCTTGATATGTTTAACTCGACCCGCCAGCGGTAGAAACCTACAGGCCCAAACCTAGACTCCACAGCCCCGAAACGTGTACACTTTCAGTTCTATAGGGGGTTAAAGTATCCCAAGAAGTGTAACGCGTACTCAATCAGCAAATGGCCTGGCTGCTCTCGTTTTCGACGTCTGCCCACGGGATGCTGCGTCTCCCCTGCCCGACGTGTGCGACATGACATTAGGGTTTAGGGTTTAGGGTTTAGGGTTTAGGGTTTAGGGTTTAGGGTTTAGGGTTTAGGGTTTAGGGTTTAGGGTTTAGGGTTTAGGGTTTAGGGTTTTTCGGGTTTAGGGTTTAGGGTTTAGGGATTAGGGTTTAGGGATTAGGGTTTAGGGTTTAGGGTTTGGGGTTTGGGGTTTGGGGTTTAGGGTCTAGGCTTTAGGGTTTAGGGCATTTGAGCAGTGGCGAAACCCTTTGAGAATTCGTGCTGATATGACTGACCGACATGTCATCCACATAGCCCCTGACGGTGGAACCTAGACTCTGAACCCCAGACCAAAAGGCGAAAGGCTTTCGGGTATTGTTCCGGTGGCGAGATAGGCTGGATTTGACACTTGGGTCGGGGGCTTTGGACCTGGATTTGTTTAGGCCAGTAAGTGCCCCGCCCGCCCCCGAACCCGAACCCGAACCCGAACCCGAACCGGTTCGCGTTCGGAGCTTTGTTTTTTTATTGAAGGGGGGGGGGGTTGCGGGATCGGGTTCGGGTTCTACTTCTGGGACTACCACTACAACGTACGACCTGCTGCCTACGAGCTAGCGCCTGCTACCTGGTACTTACTGCCTGCTCCCAGCACCGAGTCCTGCGACTTGCGACCTACGGCCTTCTGCCTAGTACCTACCACCTACTACCTTGTACGTACGGTACCAAAACCACCTAGAACCTTACGACTACTACCTTACGACTACTACCTTCCATTAGGACGACTAGGACGACGACGACGACGACTACTACTACTACTACTACTACTACTACTACTGCTACTACTACTACTACTACTACTACTACTACTACTACTACTATTGCTACTACTACTGCTACTACTCCTACTACTACTACGACGACGACGACGACTACTACTACTACTCCTCCTCCTCCTCCTGGTACTGCTACTACTACGACGACGACGACGACGACGACTACTACTACTACTACTCCTGCTACTACTACTACTACTACTACTACTACTACTACTACTACTGCTACTACTACTACTACTACTACTACTCCTGCTGCTGCTGCTGCTGCTGCTGCTGCTGCTGCTAGTACTACTACTACTACTACTACTACTACTACTACCACTACTACCACTACTACCACTACTACCACTACTGCCACTACTACCACTACTACCACTACTACCACTACTACGACTACTACTACTACTACTACTACTACTACTACCACTACTACTACTACTGCTACTACTACTACTACTACTACTACTACTCCTACTCCTACTCCTACTCCTACTACTACTACTACTACTACTACTACTACTACTACTACTACTACTACTACTACTACTACTACTACTACTACTAATACTACTACTACTACTACTACTACTAATACTACTACTACTACTACTACTACTACTACTACTACTACTACTACTACTACTACTACTACTACTACTACTACTACTACTACTACTACTACTACTACTACTACTACTACTACTACTACTACTACTACTACTACTACTCTACTACTACTACTACTACTACTACTACTACTACTACTACTACTACTACTACTACTACTACTACTACTACTACTACTACTACTACTACTACTACTACTACTACTACTACTACTACTACTACTACTACTACTGCTACTACTACTACTACTACTACTACTACTACTACTACTACTACTACTACTACTACTACTACTACTTCCGGTTCGGGTTCTGGTTCAGGGACATTGTTTTTTCGGGGGGGTGGTTCGGTTCGGGTTCGTTCGGGTTCGGGCGCTTGTTCGGGTTTGGGGGGGGTTCTGGTTCGCGTTCTGGTTCAGGTTCGCGATCCTGGTTCGGGTTGGAGGGGTTCGGGCTCGGGTGTTCGGGTTCTGGGGTGGGGTTGGGGAGGACGGGTGGGGTTCGCGTTGGGGTTCGGGTTCGGGGGTCTGTTCGGGCTATTTTTTTCGGGGGGGGGAGGGGGGGGCGGGTTCCTGTTTGGGTTCGGGTTCGGGCGTTGGGGTTCGGGTGTTCGGGTTCGGGGGGGGGGGGGGGAGGTTCGGGTTCGGGTTCGGGTTCAGGTTCGGGTTTTTTTTGGGGGGTCGGGTTCTATTTCGGGTTCGGGTTCGGGTTCGGGTTGGGGTTCCGGCGTTCAGGACATTTTTTTTGCCTGGGGGGGGGGGTGTTTTTGTTTGGGTTGGGGTTCGGTTGGGGTGTTCGGGCTCGAGTGTTCGGGTTTCGGGGGGGGGGGGGGGTGGTTTGGGTTCGGGTTTGGGTTGTTCGGTTCGGATGTTGGGGTTGGGGGGGGGGAGGTTCGGGTTCAGGTTCGGGGATTTTTTTTTTTTTTTTGGGGGGGGGGGTTCCGACGCGTTGTGGTTTAGGGCTATAGGCTTTAAGGGTTTAGGGCGTAGTGAGGGTTTCGCGTTTCGGGTTGACAAGTGCAAGTGCTCCCGCCGCCCTGACCCTGCTGCAAACCCTACGCCTAACTTCCGCGCCTGCTGAGTTTGGGCATGCTACATCCCTGCAACCTGCATGGTTTAGGGTTTAGGGTTTAGCCCTCCGCCGAGCGTTGCGCCGCAGTTGGAGTTTAGGGTTTAGGGTTTGCTTAGGGTTTAGGGTTTACGGTTTAGGGTTTAGGGGTTTAGGGTTTATAGGGTTTAGGGGTTTAGGGTTTAGGGTTTAGAAAGATCGCGTTTTTGGAAAAACGCGATCCTGATAAATAACAGTTGGGAGTGCTGTCTCAACGCTGGAAGTATTGTAAACGACGAGTATTTTCAAAGCCCTCCTCACACATCGTCCGCGGCAACACGTCCGGGCGGAGCGGGGTTTAGGGTCCCGAAACCTTGCCAGTGGACGTAGCACCCCAAAGTTTAGGGTTCAGGCTTTAGGGCTTGCCGGGACGGGTTTCGCTCTGAATTCGCTCTGAATTCAAGCCTGGCTGTCTTCGCTTCCCATCCGATGCGATGGAAGGCTGCTCTGGTTCCGCCACACCTGGAGTGAAGCGACCCACAATTGAAGGGGGGGGTTTAGGGTTTAGGGTCTAGGGTCGTTTGGGGTTTGGGGTTTGGGGTTTAGGGTTCAGGGTTTAGGGTACCTATGCCTCTAACCATATTAGGGCACTTAAGGGCCTTCGAAGTGGGTGATAAGTACAGCTACAATTGGTTAGTAAGTACCATGAACCTCCATTCGGGCTCCTGGTCCCCTGTATGGCCTCCTTTGGGCCTCAGGCTTTGGGGGGGTTTAGGGCTTAGGGTTTAGGGTTTAGGGTTTGGGGCTTAGGGCTTAGGGCTTGGGGTTTAGGCTTTACAAGGGTAACCTTTGTGCGGTTCAGGGTTGGGGGTGGCGTCGCCCCGCTCAGGAATTTCAGGCATCCAGGTGCCTTTTGGGCTGAACGTCTACAACTCCGGGATGATCCTTTGGGTTTAGGGTTTAGGGTTTAGGGTTTAGGGTTTAGGGTTTAGGGTTTAGGGTTTTGGCTTTAGGGTTTAGGGTTTTAGAGCTTTCCGGGTTGCGGGGTGACGCCTCTAGGGAGTTTCACAAAGTCAGTGGAGTAGGGATTAAACCCTCAACCCTCAGGGTTTAGGGTATAGGGTTTAGGGTTTCGGGTTTAGAAGGTTTAGGGAATGGATTAAGGATTACACCCTCAACCCACAACCCTAAACCCGAAACCCTGGAATCTTGTGAAGGGTTGTGCACAGCCTCCAGCAAGCCTGAGGAGCTCCAAAACTCGAGCGACCCATACTTAGCACTTCACAGGGATGCAAAAGGATATAAGCAAATTGAGCAACTCACTATATATATATATATATATATATACATACATACAAATATATGGTACCCCCCTCCCATATGCCCACACTGTTTCCTCTCAGGTGCCATGGTAGGGTTTAAAGGCTTAGGATTTCGAAGCCTCCTAGGGCAGCGAGCACGAAAACGCTCTACTGTAACAATGTTTTAGGCCCGAAAGAGCAAAAACGCTGTACTGTCCAAAAAAAACAAAATCTTTTTAGGCAAAAAGTGCCAACATGCTGTACTGTCCCAAAAAAAACCCAAAAAAACAAAGTTTGGAGACCTCCAGGCCCTGGAGGAGCCCAAGCTCTCCAAACTTTGGTTTTTTTGGGACCGTACAGCAATTTTGCACTTTTTGCTCTAAAAAGATTGGTTTTTTTGGGACAGTACAGCACTTTGGAGGCCTGGGACTGCAAAAATGCCGTACTGTCCCAAAAAAACCAATGCTTTTAAGCCAAAACGAGCAAAAGTGCTGTACTGTCCCAAAAAATCCAAAGTTTGCAGACCTCCAGGCCCTGGAGGAGCCCAAGCTCTCCAAACTTTGGTTTTTTTTGGTTTTTTTGGGACAGTACAGCATTTTTGCACTTTTTGCCCTAAAAAGATTGCTTTTTTGAGGTAGGTCCAACCCAGTTATGCGGGCCCACGGGCTCACGGGCCCACGGGCCCACGGGCCCACGGGCTCACGGGCCCACGCACCCCACACGGGCCCACAGGCTCACGGGCCTACACGGATACCCAAAATCAGATTAAGAAAAAAGCGCTTCAGAATAAAATATGTGTGCGAATTAAATACTCATGACCCCCCTCAACATGTTGCACTTGTCTTGTCGTTCGAGGGGACACACAGCTTAAGACAAGATGCTTAGACTAAAGAAAAGATGCTCCTCAGAATAAGATACGTCTGCGGATGTAATGATCATGCCCCCCCCCCTTCGCCCCCGACAGAAAACAGGTACTTTTGTCTTGTTGTTGTCTTGTTGTGGGAAGAGGCGTGTAGTTTAAGATGAAACACCTAAACTACAATTAAAAACTTGCAATGAAACATATACTTCTTCACGATGTGGAAATTTTTCCCTTTGCAACACCAGATTCAGAAAAGATCTTCTTCAGAATAAGATACATCTGCAGATGTGATGCTCATGCCCTCCCTCAAAATGTTGCATGTGTTAGTCATGTCGTTCGAGGGGACACAGAGCTTAAGACAAGACACTTAAACTAAGAAACGATGCGCTTCAGAATAAGGTACGTTTGCAGATGGAACACTCATGCCCCCTCGCGAGAGAATAAAGGCTGCATTTGTCTTTTTGCTGGAGGGGGCACACGGTTTAAGACGAGGCGCGTAAACCAAGTCATCGTGCGATGTGACACTATTTACGGTTTCAATGTCGCTTCTTAACGACACGGGAAGCATGCTACCACCGATGAGGGCAAACAGATTAAGAAGATACTGCACGTAAATCTACGGTTGCGTTGGAAAAAATCCTTCCGAAGGTCCGAAGACATTAAGATGACACGTTCTGCGTATTAAACTAAAACCTGCGGATGCAATACGAGTGCCCAAGAAAATTGAACCTCCTGTGTTAAAACTGGTAAAAGTCGAGAAATACTCTGACTCCCGTGCCAGACCCCAAACTTTGTTGCTACAAAAATTCCTTCTCTGACATGTTCACTGCTCGCTTTTGTCTCGAGAAATTGAATTTTGCAGTTATGGATAAGTCCAAGCGAAATTGCAGGGAGACAGGCCTCCAAGCCAAAAAAGGTCGCACCGATACGACGGCTCGGAAGCTTTGGTCCACGGGGCAATCTGCTGGACGCATAAAGCCAATTTTTGAATTAGGGGTATGATACGGTAAACGTTTCCAAACGTCGCGTTTGGCTTGAACAGCCTTCTTTGCACAACCCTGTAAAAGCCTCAAAGGCAGAAACTTATGATGTACAAGCGCCATCTCCCATGGCATCTTCATCTTAAGCCCTGCATCTCATAAAGCTTTCATCCAACGCATGCCCTGCACACAAACAAACCCCCGCCGAGATATGCGAGCACTTCGTCATATTAACTCAAGATGGTCGACTTAACCGTACTGACACCAAACAACCGGAGAATGTGGAAATTTCAAGCCACGGCTCGATCAAACCTGTCTGTTGCAAGTAAACAACTCCCTACAACATCTTCTATGAATTGAATAGATCACTCGGGCCATAGTAGAGAACCTCCTGAGCCTGATCCATTCTCTGGCGCTCTGGTTTTTGCGAAAAAAATCTCGGTGAATCACAATCAGTCTCTCTAGAGGTTCACGGGCCCGCCAACCACGGGCCCACGGGCTCACGGGCCCACGGGCCCACGGGCTCACGGGCCCACGGGCCCGTAACTCAAATGGACCTAGGCCTTTTTTGGGACAGTACAGCACTTTGGAGGCCTGGGACTGCAAAATGCCGTACTGTCCCACAAAAACCAATCTTTTTGGGCAAAAAGTGCCACAATGCTGTACTGTCCCAAAAAAACCAAACAAAAACCAAAGTTTGGAGACCTCCAGACCCTTGAGGAGCCCAAGCTCTCCAAACTTTTGTTTTTCTTGGTTTTTTTGGAACAGTACAGCATTTTTGCACTTTTTGCCCTAAAAAGATTGGGTTTTTTGGGACAGTACAGCACTTTGGAGGCATGGGACTACAAAAAACGCTATACTGTCCCAAAAAAACCAATCTTTTAAGCGGATTCACATTATTTTATACAGGAGTCCTATTGGTTCCTATTCATTTCAGTAAGATTCCTTCTCATTTTCACAGGTTCCTATGAATAATAACCGGTTCTTTTCAATTTGGAAAGGGCTCCTATTCATTTTAATAGGCTTCCTATTAACTTTTATCGGTTCCGGAAAATATTGGCAGGATTCCTATGACTTCAATAGAGGAACTCTTTTTTCTTTATGGGATTCCAATAAAGTTTCATAGGGTTCCTAATTATTCTAATAAGGCTCCTACTACTGCAATAAGATTCCTGTCAATTTTAGGGTCCTTATTCATGTTAATGGGGTTCGTATTAATGTTAATAGGGATCTCATTCGTTTGAAAGGGATTCGTATTGGCTAGGCTCATATTCATAGAGTAGGATTCCTATTAATTCTTGTTAAAGGAATCTTATTTTGTTCATAGGGGCCCTATTAGTTCCTATCAATCTTAATAAGAATCCTTCTCATTTTAGTAAGATTCCTATGAATTACCACCGCGTTCGTTTTGATTTGTTAAGGTTCATTCTAATAGGCTTCCTATTAGCTGTTATTCGAAAACAACTTGACAGGATTCCTATGAATTCAATGAAAGATTAATATTTATTTTCATAGGATGCCAATGAAGTTTCATAGGGTTCCTAATTATTCTAATACGGCTCTGATCGGGTTCCTATTCGTGTTAATAGGCTTCCTATTAACTATTTATACAGGCCGATCAATTTTAATAGGGTTCCTATGTATTTAAATAGAGGATTCCTATTTTTCTGTTTATAAGATTCCAATAAATTTTCATAGTTTGCCTAATTATTTTAATAAGGCTCCTACAAATGTAATATGATTCCTATCAATTTTAAATAGGAGTCTGTCATTTGAATAGGGTTCCCATAGAATTTTATAGAATTAAGGGTTCTCATTAATGTTAAAGGGTTTCCTTTTTGATTTGAAAAAGATTCCCATTAAAACAAAATGAATCCTATGAACCCCATTAAATTAATAGGAACGCTATTCACATGCACAGGATTTCTATTTAAATTCATAGCATGCAATCCACAATCTCGAGCAAATTGTTCAGGTCACTTCTGCTGGAGTTTTTATAGGAGTCCCTCCCCCCCTTTAAACACCACCGCGCATGGCGGAACGTAGTATATTTACCTGGAAACCATGCTGTAGCGTGGGCGCATGGGGGGGGGGGGGGGGGCGGTAGCAAATATATATATATATATATATGTGGTCACCGCCACCCCCCCCCCCAAGATCTACACCCTCCTTGTCTACACTACTCTTCTGCTTGCTTCCACGCACTTGTGAACAAGTAGTGCACGCCGAAAACACTGTAAATACTGACAAAACCGTACTTGTCGAGTATTTCCGGGACTATTTTACGTAACACATCATGCATGCAAAATGTCTATAAATCTGCAACCGAATTTCGGTTTAAAATTATGTGACCTTCTATACTCCGAAAGCCAAAAAAACCTGGAAGGTATAGCAGTTTTGCTGTTCACACCTCAAAAAACTCGTGTTTTTTGTGTTTTTTACTGTTGTCTTAGTAAACGTGCTGAACTGCACGTGTCAACACCGGGTCTGACGGGGCTTCTTGCAAGATCCCCAGGAAAGGGTCTCTTTCTCTCATACAACAATAACAGCCAATAGTAGGGTAATTCCTACCACTAACCATAACAATATTATCATGCCGATTGTTATGGTAATCATTGATTCCGTAGAAAAATATGTCCGCTGCGTTCCGGGGGTTCTGCAAACTCCAAGTCTTGCTTATCGGGCGGTGTGTCCCAATAGCTGTCCTTCATTGCTCACTCCAAGCAAGCTGAAAAGAGGAATTCCCACTAAATCGACAAAACCAGTATGTACTTGGTATTGAATTTCTATGCAATGAGTATTGCATTGGTGTGCTTTTAAAATGTACCAGGTGTTTCAATAGTATTTAATTTGCCTACTTAATCAACATTTTGCTTGGAAAAAAGCGTTGCTTAGGAAAATTGCATTATTTGTGCCGAAGCACCTGAAAACCAAAAGTCCAAACTTCGCCAGAGATTCTCCCCAGGCTTTAGGATTTGGAATTTCCGAGTACTCTGATCTTCACGAGGCAAATAGGCTTCTAAGAAAGAATATTATTCTTGAGCTTGTCTATGCGAATTGTGCGCTTGAGACAGAATATCATCTGTACAAGTGGTATTTATTTAGTGCCCGAGCAGTGCTTCATCACTATGTGATGAAAACTGCTTGTTTTTAAAGTCAAATCTAGTACACATAATCGCTGTGCTAAAGTCGTGTTTCTTTAAGATCTCTACGAGAATTATGCATTTGTAAGCTTGTCTATGCTGTTTAAGAGTTCGTAATTCAGTGTTTTTGCCGCACTATGTGCTTAGAAGAGTGTTTTTGTTGGGCTTGGGACAAGCACTGCTTCTCCAGAAACAGAACGAATTGCTTTTCAAGAAAGCATCTTGTCTCTAGAATTGCAGTATTTGTCTAGATTGCCGAGCGCAATCGCTACATTTTGCAATGGATATTCTATGAGTGACCAAAAACTAGGATAGTTCACTCGGCCTCTTTCGTATAGTATTAGTTCAATATTTGCCTAGTGCAGGCACTACGCATCTGAAAAAGCACAGTATTTCCCTAGGTTTTGGCACGCACTCTTCTCTACAAGAGAAACGCAAAATCAGACAAACCAAAAACCCACAAACCAAAAAAAACCAAAACCAAAAAAACCCAAAAAACCAAAACCCCCAAGCCAAAAAACCAAAAACAAAAAAACAAAAACACATTATTCCGAGACTCTTGGACAAAGGGAATCAATACCCCGTGTCGTCAAGAGTTCGAAAATAATGTATTTTTTTTTGTTTTTTGTTTTTTTTGGTTTTGGTTTTTTGGTCATTTTGGTTTTGTTTTTTTTGGTTTCGGTTGTTTTGGTTTCACCTGTCCAAGAGTCTCAGAATATTTTTTTTTTGGCTTTGTTCTTTTTTGGTTTGGGCTTTTTGGCATCCTGATTTTGGCGTTTTTGACCTTTTTGGGTTCTGGAAACCTGTAAACGTAGATCTTGGGGTGGTGGTGAGCATATATATATATATATACACACTTTTACATTCACCAATTAGCTAGGCGATCTCCTGAACTTCCCTTTTGTCAAGCCATCCTACGTTCACCATGAATCCTAGGCCCTAGACCCTAAACCACGAACCCTACGCCCTTCTAAACCTGCGCCACCCCCCCCCCCCCCCCCCCAAACCCTAAACCCTAAACCCGAAAAAACACCAAACAAAAACACGTGGCCTGGCAGCTCTGCTCGTTGGTGAAGTTTCGGAGCGACATGATGCTACTTGGGTGGCGCCACACCTGGGGGTGCTGTTGCTGTGCCTAAACCCTAAACTCTAAACTCTAAACTCTAAACCCTAAACCCTAAACCCTAAACCCTAAACCCTAAACCCTAAACCCTAAACCCTAAACCCTAAACCCTAAACCCTAAACCCTAAACCCTAAACCCTACCTGCTTGGAAACATGCTTCTCCCCTGCCGGACTCTGAGAAGAGAGAGTTTTGGTGGGCTTCTGGTGTCTTTCGCATTGGGATCTGTTTGGGGCTCTAGGGCTTTCCCTACATGATACTCCCCTTAGAACCTTAATAAACATGTTTTCGTAACATACCGTCGAACTTCAGAATTAACATACAAAATAATTCCTTAGCAGCAGAGCCCACATTATAATTAGATTCGTTTTGTTAATTTGTTTTTTGTTCTTTCTATCTTTCTCTCTCTATCTTGTAAGGGCGCTATGGTAAACCCTCATCCTGAGGCCAAAAACCCTCCTAAGCCCGTAGGGTTTAGGGTTTAGGGTTTAGGGTTTAGGGTTTAAGGAAAACCCAAAACCCAAAGCCCTCCAGGGCCTGGCTGCTGCGCTCGCTGGTAACAGGTCGGAGCGATGAGGGCATGATGCTCTCGTTGTGCCGGACCTGCATTATTTGGGGTTTAGGGTTTAGGGTTTAGGGTTTAGGGTTTAGGGTTTAGGGTTTAGGGTTAGGGTGTTCATGGTTTGCATCGTATTGTTTATTCCTTACTGCGCTTAAGTACCCTTAAACATGT
>CAJNDS010001524.1:32500-42500 GCA_905221605.1 Symbiodinium natans
GGTGCTGTGCATCTAAGGGCGCAGGGTCCAGACATCCGACCCTAAACCCGAAACCCCAAAGCCCCAAATCCTCCATCCCGAATCCCCAAACCCTCATCCCTGAACACGAAGCTCCTGTGTCCCGCAAGGCTGAAGCCGCACCCCAAAGAAATCCAGACAAAAGAAGAAGAAGCAGAAGAAGAAGAAGAAGCAGAAGAAGAAGAAGAAGCCTCATA
The DNA here is from genome assembly GCA_905221605.1 of Symbiodinium natans. NCBI lineage: Eukaryota > Dinophyceae > Suessiales > Symbiodiniaceae > Symbiodinium > Symbiodinium natans. Next base: position 32,716 of record CAJNDS010001524.1, read on the forward strand.
ACCCTTTAACCTGACAACCCTGAACCCACAATCCGCCATCCGCCCACCTGCTCAGCGGGACTGAACCTTGGCAGCCCGAGAACCATCTTATGATAAGGGCACCCTTTTTGGGGGGTTGGTTCTTTCATAATATAATAATAAGGGGATGGTTCTTATGATAAGGGCACCCTTTTTTGGGGTTGGTTCTTTCATAGTATAATAATAAGGGGACCATCAACAAGAAAAGGGCAAAGGGTACCACTGGGCTTCCAAGGAACTCATCTGTGTCCTTGCTGCCTTGGCACTCCGCGATGCCGTGACATGAGGACTGCGCCTCGACGTGGGGAAGGCGGCCCGCAGGGGGATATAGGGCTTGGGGATGTCGAGGGCTTTAGAAGATCTAGAGCTCAAACCGTAAAAGCCCTACACTCCTATGCCGTCCCGACAACCGTTGCGTTGAAGAAGATCAGGGCCCGAAACCTAACCTTAAACCCTGAGACCCTGAGACCCTAAACCCTAAACCCTAAACCCCGAGACCCCTGTAAGTGTCGGGGCCTTCTCCGCGCAGCTTGGCATGGAACCCATGGCGTCGCTGGGCTTTGGGGGGGGCTTAGGATTCAGGACCTTGGGTTTAGAGGGTTTGCGGTTTGGGGTTTTAGGGTTTTAGGGTTTTAGGGTTTTAGGGTTTTAGGGTTTTAGGGTTTTAGGGTTTTAGGGTTTTAGGGTTTTAGGGTTTAGGGTTTAGGGTTTAGGGCTTAGGGTCTAGGGTTTAGGGTTTAGAGGGCTTGGGGTTCAGGGCTTACGCATCAGGGATCCTGGGGTTGCCTACATATTCACCTGAAAGCCTTCTCTGGACCTCGCCACAGGGATTAGGAGGCTCTAGGGGCTTGGAGTCTATCAGTCTGTAGGGTTTTGAGGGTTTAGGGTTTAGGGTTTGGGGTTTGGGGTTTAGGGTTTAGGGTCTAGGGTCTAGGGTCTATCAGTCTGTAGGGTTTTGAGGGTTTAGGGTTTTGAGAGTTTAGGGTTGAGGCCCTAAACCCTAAGCTCTACTGTAAGGGTTCTGCCCCCCTTTGGCGGCCCTCCCGCCTGCTGGTGTAAACTTGGGCCGCAAGCACTCGGTGGCCAGAGGGCTTAAGGGCTATAGGGTTGAAGCTCATGGGTGAAGGTTTAGGGTTAAGTTGGGGGTAGGTTTGGCGGCACTTAAAACATCAATCCTTCATGGCTTCATAAGGTTAAATTAAAGGGACTAAGCAACTTATGTTCAAACCTATAATTAGCCCTGTTAGGTTATTGCTTGGAGGGTTTAGTTTCGGAGATCAGGCTTCGGGTTTAGGGGTTAGGGTTTAGAGTTTAGGGTTTAAGTTTAGGGTTTAGGGTTTAGGTTTTAGGGTTTTAGGGTTTAGGGTTTAGGGTTTAGGGTTTAGGAGGTCTTCGGTTCTGAGCGGAGTCTCCCAGATCTCCTGCATGTCTTGCAGGAGAGCGACCGCGACGCGCCATTTCCCACTCTTCTCCTGGCAAGTGGGTTTAGGGTTTTGGGTATCGGGTTTAGGGTTTAGGACGGGAAGCTCTCTAAGGTCGAAAGCGCCTGATCCTTAGATCCTGGTATAGCCACCCGACCTAAGCTGGTAAACCCCAATTTAATAAGGAGCGTTCTACGACCGAACCCAGAAAACGTCTCCACGATTACCAGCCCCGTTGCACGCAGGGCTTGGGGTTTAGTGGATATGCAAGGGGAAGTCGAAGTAGCTAATGAAGTGGCCTCATTAGTTAGCAATTGGAATTCTGGGTAGTTGTCAAAGCGCCTAAAAGGATTGCAAGGGCAGAGTGCTGGTCACCTGTTGGCTTGTATTCTTAAAGTAGTAGACGCCTCGACCGCTGACCTGTGAACTTTCGGGAAGCTCAGTCACTCAACAGCTCTAAACCCTCAATGCCATCAAACAGCAGCAACCAGGTCAGGATATTCAAATGCAACCACAAGCAGAGAAGCAGATAGCATCTGCTAGGGCTCACGGAAGCGGAGATAGCGGAGTTGTACGCAGCAGTGTCCGGCCTAGGCATAGAGCTTAGGGCTTTTGGGGCGCCGGCTGTTTCTTGCTCTTGCACATTGTAACTAACCCCGCCTTGAACCCGATAAACCCCAAAACCCCCAGAGCTTGATTAGGAAGTTTGTGCCAGGTTCTGTTGACAGGGTTAGTATCCGTCATTGGCCAAGCCTTCCGGGTTGAGGGCTCTACGGAGCTTAAAGGCCTATTGGCCAAGGTCCTGGGCTCAACTCGAATACGAATATCAAGGCTCACATAGTAAGTGATGCCATGCGCCGCTTCATTTCGCGGGCCCTTTGACGAATAATTAATGAGAACCCGAAACGTGCAACTGATGAGGTTTGCCCAAGGGACGTAGACCCTCGTAGGCTACATGTGGGCAGCAACCCAGGTGGGGATCTCTGGCGCCTGCTTTTTCTGACGGGAAGTCCCCGCAAAATGAACAACAAACTCGCTTGAAACCATGAAAAGAATATTCGAAAGGCAAACAGGAAACGTATCGCGTTTTGTTTCAGAAGGCCGTGGTGCTTTGAGAAGCAAGCAGTCATGTCATGAGGCAAGGGTATTCTGGCGGAGATCGTAGGCAGGGTTTCTCTTTGCAACTTCCCGGGGAACCCTTCCTTTCATGAACAAGAGCTAAGAAACCCACCGTCAAGCCCCTAAAGCCAAAACCCCAATGAATTCTGCCTCTGACCGTTGCAGTTCCTACCCAAATCGGTGCTAAACCCTAAACCCTAAACCCTAAACCCTAAACCCTAAACCCTAAACCCTAAACCCTAAACCCTAAACCCTAAACCCTAAACCCTAAACCCAAAACCCTAAACCGGGTGCAATGGTGGCTGGGCCTTCAAGGTAGTTCCACGGATGTGGGGTAAAGGGTCTGGCAGGCGTCGCCTGTGGGGGCTCGCTTGTTTGTTCAGGGTAAAATCAAGACGTCGGTCAAAAGAAGAGCCCTAAACCCTAAACCCTAAACCCTAAACCCTAAACCCCTAAACCCTAAACCCTAAGCCCTGAGCCCTAAGCCCTAAGCCCTAAACCCTGAACCCTTCTCTCGCCAGAGCTGGAGCTCGAAGAACCGTCTGGGATCCCAGCTGAACTTCCTCCTCCATCATCTCCTGGACATGGAACTGTTAAGCCCTCAAGCCTGGTTAGGCTTTAGGGTTTAGGGTTTAGGGTTTAGGGTTCAGGGTTCAGGGTTTAGGGTTTGGGGTAACCCTGAGCCATCAACATCCCCAAGCCCCGAAACCCCAAACATCCAGAAGCATCCCGAAACCTTCTTAAAGATCTTAAAGACTCGCAGCACCCGGGATGCTTAAACTTTTTGTGGAGTCCTGCTGCTGCTCTTCAGTGCTAGCCCTAAATCCCGAAGACCGGTTTAGGGCTAAGGGCTGGAGATTAGAGTTGGGGGCTTAGGGTTGAGGGGACGGTTAGGATTCGGGGTTTCGCGCTTGAGGGTCGGAGGCTTATTCGGCGAACACAGAACGAGGTACCCAAAGAGCCCAATACCCCTCAAGCAAGCAATATACCTTAGATCCTATTAAGGACCCCCTGGTGTAATTTCAGGTATCTTGCCTAACTAATGATTAATGGGTGGTCGGGTCTTTGGGAGGCTGTGATACTGCTCTGGTTTAGTCAGATATCGGTTCTTGCGGTATGTGGGCCCCAAAGTATACCCCAGAGATCTGAAGCCTCTCAACGCTCGACCCTCAACCCTAAAACCCTGAAGTCGCAACCCTAAACCCTAAACCCTAAACCCTAAACCCTAGACCCTACTAAACCCTATGGCAGGCACCTGCAAGAAGTGCAGCGCCCAGGGCCACTTTTTCGAGACCTCGGCCGCCGTGATCACCGAGCTGTAGCCGACCACCTCAGGGGGGGGGGGGTTTAGGGTTTAGGGTCTAGGGTTTAGGGTTTAGGGTTTAGGGTTTGTATGGCCCCCCGGTATGGTCCGGTGGGGGGTGGGCGAGGGGGGGGGGGGGGATGTCTGCCTTCAGGCCTTCAGCAGCCTCGGGTCGCAGGGCTTATGGGGTTGAGGGACCCTAGACCCTAAACCCTACCCCAAATCCCTGAAACGCTAAACCTTAGCCTTGAACCCTAGAGTCCTAAGCCCTGACCCGCCTTCAGATACTATGAATACACCTCACCCTAAACCCTAAACCCTAAACCCTAAACCCTAAACCCTAACCCCTAAACCCTAAACCCTAAACCCTAAACCCTAAACCCTAAACCCTAAACCCTAAACCCTAAACCCCGAATCTGGGGGCCCCGCATCCATCTCAAGCTCCCTGTCAGCCATCTCACCAAAGAGGACGAACCTTGCACTATAGGGGCCTTAATAAGGGTTTTAGGGTTTTGGGGTTTAGGGTTTAGGGCTAGGGTTTAGGGTTTAGGGTTTAGGGTTTGGGGTTTAGGGCTACTACAGGGGCCTTAATCATATTCAGTAGAATGGGGTTTTGGGGCTTGTTATGGTATATTTACAAAGGGACCATAAGGGGAATGATATGAGCAATTATTCCGACCCCTATAGAGGCCCGACGTGCAGATGTGGCGTGCGCGCATGTGCCTGTGCGTCTTTTGGGGCCCTCTTCGGGAGTCTTTGCATGGCTGAGGGTAGCCCAAAGGGCCATAAAGAACCACCCCCTCCCCCCGTTGCGTTCATTATATATGCCCTGTGAGTATGCCTGTGAGGATACCAAGCTCAGGCAGTTTAGGGTTTAGGGTGTCGGGCTTAGTGAAAAAACAGAGCTGGTAGAACACTTGAGTGACCACATCCGCCCCAAGCTCCTATGACGATGCCCACTGTGACTTGTGCTTGCTGAGGGTGAGGGTTTATGGGGAAGAAATCGGACTTGCAGGTATCCAGGACGCTCTCTGCAAGCACACTTGCCGCAACGTTACAAATTTTGCTAGAATGGGTGCCTTCCTACCTCCGCAGTATATAGAGTAATATAGAGGGGGGCAGCAGTCTAGACAGTCTAATGCTTTGCAGAACGGTCGGCTCTAACTGAACTGCACCAGAGCCACAGAATCCAGCTGCTTTTGTGGATCCTTATGTGGGCTTTGTGTTTTCCTTCAGCATTCCCTTGGCTTTGGCCACACACATAAAGATTCTACCACATTGTCCGCTTGTGTTTTGCCACCACATAAAGATCCGGCAATCTTTTTCGCCAAGAATCCCCCGCCTAGTGGTGATTGCAATATAAGGCACGACACCTACGTAATCCCCACAGTGTACTCACGATACCCCGAAAATCAGCCCGACAGACCTGGATGATAATGGACGCAGCACGCCGGCAATGAGATCTTTGCGTTTATGTGGCCGTCCCTTTAAGCGCACACTACTCCCCTAGGTCCTGAGCTCTAGCCCCCACCCTACTCCCAAAAAACCCGGGCATACCCCGGCAAAACAGTCTAGACCCCTCTCAACCCTAAACCCGATCAACCCTCAACCCCAAGCCCTAAACCGTAAACCCTATCAACCATCAACCCTCAACCCTCAACCCTAAACCCTAAACCCTAAACCCTAACCCTAAACCCTAAACCCTAACCCTAAACTCTGTCAACCCGAAATGGGCTCCCTGAGGCCCCCGACGCGCGCTGCCAGCGCCCGGCCGCGCCCAGCGCGGCGACCACCGCACCATGAGCTCGCTGGTGGGGCGCCTCTGACATTTGGGGTTTCGGGTTTAGGGTTTAGGGCTTAGGGCTTAGGGTTTAGGGTTTAGGGCTTAGGGCTTAGGGTTTAGGGTTTAGGGTTTTTCCTTATACTAACAGTCCTTAATAGGGATTAGAGTACCAGTATAAGGGGGAAGATCTCAAGGTGTAGGGTTTAGAGGGCTTCTTGTGGTTTAAGGCTTGGGGTTGTGTAGTTGCTTGGTCTGTTTGTTTTTTTGGGGGGGGGGGGGGGGGCGGGGGGGGGGGGGCGGGGGGGGGGGGCGGGGGGGGTGGCGGGGGGGGGCGGGGGGGGGGGGGGGGGGCGGGGGGGGGGCGGGGGGGGGGGGGGCGGGGGGGGCGGGCGGGGGGGGGTGGGGGGGGGGGGGGGGGGGCGGGGGGCGGGGGGGGGGTGGGGGGGGGAAGGGCAAACTGTAGTAGGGTTTCAATCTTTCAATCTTTCCTATGGTCGTGGGTATCTCGTCCGATACCCAACTCCCACATGTTGCACCTCATCACTTGGAACAGATATTTAAAAATTCTTTGGGTTCCCGTACAACCCCCGTCTATACTACCCCCTCCCAGGGTTCCCCGCTTAAATAACCTTAATCAGGCTTAATTATCCCTAAATAGCCTTAAATTATAGGGGGCGGGGGGGGGAGAACCTAGGGGAGTAGTATAGAGGGCGGGGGGGGGGGGGTAGAATAGAGGGGGGTAGTAGTAGGAAGATCCCCGGGTAGTGTACAAACTATGGTTAACGAGGGATGCTACAACTATTCTTGGACGTGTTGAAGATCCTGTATTCGTTTGCTTCGGATTTGTAGAAGCTTATGGGTGCAGGGTTTAGGGTTTAGCGTTTAGGGTTTAGGGTTTAGGGTTTAGGGTGCAGGGTGTAATTGAAGTTCACATCACAAGAACCCAAAGCCCCAACATCCCAAACCCTAACATGCCCAGACACAACCCCAAGCACAACGCCCAAACCCAAGCAAAACAAAACCCCCAAACCCAAACAAAACAAGACCCTAAACCCAAACAAACCAAAACAAAACCCTACTAAACCAAAACAACAAAACCCTAAACCAAAAACGTAACCCATATGCCAAAACCCTGATCCCCAGAAGCCGACAACCCCACAACCCTAAACTCTACTTGCCTCCATCTCGTCGTACAAGCTCAGCGCGGTCTCCCACTTTTGTCCTGGCCAGACAGTCCACAACAATTTCAACAGCTTCAATAGCTACAGTACAGGCACACTCCCGTCTACAAAGCAAAACAGGAGACCACCAGCGGGTTGCGCGCTACTCGCTTTTCTCTGCACAGCTGCAGATCACGCGCCCAGCGCCAGGCGAACAGCCGAAAACCCTAAACCCAAAAGGACTCTAGTGGTACAGTGTTTTCTTGAAACGCCCCCCATATGTATGATTTACGGCTGAAAAAAGGCTTTAGGATGTAGTGTCTTGACTTGCAGCCCTAAAACAACCCCATCCAAACAGGGTTTTAGGGTTTGCAGGGCTTGGGGGGGCGCATTTAGGATGAAGACTTTCTGGGATTTAGGGTTGTTTAGTTTTTAGGGCCTGGGTTTTTAAACTATCCCTGAAACTTGAAGCCGTAAACCCCTAAACCCCTGAGTCCGTGAACCTTGCGAGACCTGAGCCAGCCCCTATCCTCACATGCAATGGGTTACAGTGTAGGGTCTATAGGGATTCTGGGTCAAGGTGTGTTTGGAGGTTCATGGTACTTGTGTACCAACCATAACTGTACTGCTAACCCACTTATAAGCCCCTTCAGCGCCCATAAGATGGCTATAAGTACAGTTATAAGTAATGTTGCACCCGCTTTCGTGAGAAGGGGCACTAGTATGCGATGTTCCGGAAATCCTATAGGGGACCCCCCATTGTTTAGGGTGGTCCTCAATTATGCGATGTTTGCCCGGCCGGGGTTGAAGGGCGGGGGGCCGGGGAGCCAAAAACTAAAAAAGTTTTGAATAAGAAACTCCGGATTTTTTTGGTGTCCAGCCTTATTTAAATTCCTTTTAAAATTTCAATACGAAACAGGCCCCCTTTCCAAGGGAGTAGCCCACGAGCTGCCCTGATTCGCTGTAGCAAGTTGTTTCAGTGGTCCGCATTTATGCGGAGCCCCGGCGACAGTGGAGCTACAAAGCATGGAAAGCTTAGACCCTCAAGCTTCAAGGCTTCCCCTCAACCATCGACCCCTAGCCGCCCTACCCCCAGCCCCGTCCCAGCCCCAGCCCACAGTATTCAGGACCCCCGAAAACCCCAAAATTGTTTGGGGGGGGAGGGCCGGGGGGGGACCCCTGCGCACTAAAGCGAGCCCAACATTACGGTTACAAGTACAGCTATGAGTACAGTTATAATTGAACCTCCAAGTAGGGGGCTCTCCAAGCGGGGCTTCTATGGGTGCCGCAGGCTCTCAGGCTGCCACTGATCTGCCCACATACATATGCATACAAGGAGGGGCCCCCCTTACTATACTAACTGTAGTTAAGGGACTTATAACCTAATTTAGGATCCTTATAACCCGATTTGGGGCTCTTATAACTCTACTTGTAACTGGGGGGGCCCCTCCTTGTATACATGCATATACATACTGAACCCTAAACCCTAAACCCTAAACCCTAAACCCTAAACCCTAAACCCTAGTAGGCAACCGACGGATGCACACAGCGGCCCCCCGACACTTTCGCCTGCCCCGCAGGACTGGATGGCCCCCGTGTAGATCACGGCATCCAGAGAGGTCCCAGACTGCCTCAGGCTTAGGGCTTTATAGGGTTTAGGGTTTAGGGTGTAGGGTTTAGGGTTTCAGAAAAGGACGCTGTGGAGGCCTGCATTTTGTGGGTTCAAGAAAACATAGGTTTTCAGCAGCTACATGGAGTATGCTTTCGGAATAGGAAGACGTAGGATTTCAGGGAGTGCTTGTCTGTAATTATGTCTGGGATGTCGAATGTACGTGTACTGACTCGACATATTTTTGGAACTAACGTGGCAGCTCTCTTGGGGTTTAGGGCTACGGCTTTCCGGCTAAGGGTTTCGGGTAGAAGCTGCTGACTTCGCTTGGCTGCCATCAGACGAAGATCAACGCTTGCACACTCACTGCCCCTGTCACCTGTTGACCGGCTACACACAGAACCAACAAATAACATCAGCGTCGTGATCATCGCAATCGTAGGATACCATTAGCACATATGAGCACTGACTCGCGAAAAAATGAAACAGAGGCGCCCTAATATACCCACAAACACTGTAATCCTGACGGAGGGAACCCCCCCCTTTTGAGTATCCCCATTTTCGGAAACACTGCGCCCTAATCCGCTTAGAAGAAGCAACACAGGGGTCGGAAAAGTCACTAATAGTCTTCCCGTATGGTCCCGATATAATTCTACTGTAATAACCCCCAAAGCACTGTTCCAATTATTAAGGCCCCGATGTTAAACTAAACCCCAAACCCAAACCCAAAACCCCTAAACCCGAAACGCTAAACCCTAAACCCTAAACCCGAAACCCGAAACCCTAAACCCTAAACCCTAGCCTTTGTGTGTGTGTGTGAGTGTGTGACCAGGCGGCGCAGCGCAAGGCATGCAGAACTGCTAGGCCGCCAACTGAGCGCTTCGAAAGAGCTCGAGGGCCACCTGGGGCTAAGGGTTGCGGCTTTAAAGGGTTTAGGGTTTAGGGTTTAGGGTTTAGGATTTAGGGTTTAGGGTTTTAGGGTTTAGGTTTAGGGATGTGTAGGGCTTAGGGTTTAGGGATTTGGGGTTTAAAGGGGTTTGGGCTTATCGGGTTTATGGCGTGTTTAGCTAGGGTTGAGGCTTTAGCTTCAGGAAGGGTTTAATGAGGGTTGAGGGCGGGGAGTTGCCCGGCGGGGCCACCGTAAATAAGGCATCATTAGAGGTTATATGAGGTGAATGGATTAAGAGTATCCCCACAAGGACACCCCAGCATATACATATATATATATATATATATATATATCACATATATATATATATATACACTCGCCAAGATGCGGAAAGGAAACATACAAAAGCACTCAGCAATAACAGTACAGTTATAAACGCCCTCTTTCAAACAAGGGGCACACGGGGGCAGATGTTAGGTTGTT